>CM076572.1:955726502-956212738 GCA_034641835.2 Pinus albicaulis
TCGAGTAGTTGTTTGTAGTCAGTGTCATTATCAGTTTTGTTGGGATTGTTTTGTGCACAAGGTCATAGAGTTACCCTTCAATCTTCGTGAAATTGTCTTACAAAAATGGTTTGACTCAGAAGAAGCCCAATGGATGTATTCTAGAGAGCTGCCAGATAGGTATAGGTCATGGCGAGTCTATTATGCATTATCTAGAGGTCCAGATCTGATACATTATGCATTCATCCAGAAGACTGATTGGACTTGGCAAGATTATTTCACTATCCATCAAAAAGCTCATATATATGGGTCTGTTAGAATCATATTCTATGCTATAGATGTAGATAATTTGGTCAACTGGTGGAGTCCATGGTTTAAGTTATTCTTAGTTAGGTAGATGCCAAGAGTCAATTGGATGTTAGAACATGATCATAAATGCACTTTAGGAACAATAATTTGGGAAATGCATATAGCTGCACAAAATGACTATGTCATAGAATTCGGTTTATTCCATTAGGATACAGTAGTGGTACCAAATCAAGATGAAGAATCTTTCAACCTCTTTGTCAACTTTCAAGGAAGAATTACTGTTGATGAAGTAAACAAGCCACTAAACATGTTTTCATTCCCTTTTCACTGTTGTTTCCGACAAAATGATCCTCCTTGGCTCTACATACCACATGAGATAGTTGCTCGAGACACTGAAGAACTGTTGGAATACTATGAAGGGAGAAATAATGATCATAGACATGACTATGATGATCGTGCTAATAGTGATTGATTGTGAAGATCACTCAATTGAAATCTCTGCAAATCTTGCTTTTTGGTTTCTGTGGGATTTACTCCAATTAAAATCTCCACTGTGTAAATAATTTCGTAAAAGAGCCGATGTCCTAGATTCCGGCCATTATTTTCATGTAATAATTAGATTGTGTCAGATTCGGTCCCCATATGGCTTTGCCTCCAAGGGATGAGATAACAAGTGGTTGTTGTCCCCACTTGCCCGAATCTTAGGTACTTTCTCTGTTCATCTACTTTAAAGTACTCTCATGACAGGCATCTTGCATGATGGCTTATCTGAGGACAAATTCTCTTTGTTTCAAGTATCTAGTAAAAGTTGGAATCGGATAACCGGCTAGGATATTATAAATACTAGCATTGTCGTGGGATTTACTCCAAATAAAATCTCCATTGTGTAAATACTTTCGTAAAAGAGCCAATGTCCTAGATTCCGGCCAATGTCCTAAGAGGGTCTCCCTTGGCGGAGTGGTGGGTGTGCTGTAGTTTATCGGCAGGTTGGTGGCTTATCTTTGTCTGGTGTCGACGATATATGCTATGCGATTCTTAACTACAGCTACTGGTTAAGCCTACAAAGCTCTTTAGGAAGGCGGGAAGCATGTATTGAAATATCTTGAGGCATGTGTGATGGATTGTGGGCTGAAAACGATCGGATGGGGTGACTATAACTATAGCGAGATGGAGATTGGGCGAGCTGTGTATGAAAGAGCACATGCGGAGGGGATTTTCGGTATTGGGTGTGATTTCTTGATCTAGCGACGGTCAATGTACTGAGTTAATGAGGCGAGTTTGGTGTCTGCAGAGCTATATGGGTAGAGAAGATCTGAGTCGGGAGGTTCGGTTCACACTTAGAGCCTATTGTGATTTATTGTGATAATCAGAGTTGTATCAAACTCTCGGTTAATCCAGTATTTCATGATAGATCTAAACACATTGACATACGGTATCATCATATCAGAGATTGTGTGCAGCGGAAGATCATGTTACTTTCATACATTCCCACGGAGGATCAGGATGCTGATATCTTGACGAAGGCGCTCACCGGGAGCAAATTCGAATACCACAGAGGCAGGATAGGGGTGGCAGATAATCCTTATCTTGTTGAGAGGGAGTGTTGAGATTGCAACAAGATGATGAGCTTAGTGGAAAGAAGTCGCCTTCACTAAGTGGGCCCCTTGATAGGTATTTTTGGTGCAGTCTATTTTAAATTCTTGGATCATGTTCTATGAGTTGCAGGATGCTATTTGTGGATGGTTGGTCAAGTCGGAAAAAATATGTGGACTTCTATTTTTAGACATATTGGGTGGAATCTATTTTTAGATTGCCAGTCTAAAAATAGATATGTCGAATATTATTAGCTCTTAATAATATTTGGACTCTAAACATTATCTTATCCTCTTGGAGCACTTCAGTTAAGTGCATAGAAGTGGCACATGCAGCTGACAGAAGGAATTACGCTATTCCTGAGGGTTAAGTGGAGCTATTGCATGGAGACTTCAGTTAGAACTCATGTGACAGAGTTTGGTGGAGTTGATTGAGGAAGTTAGTGGAGTTGTATTCAGTTTAACTCAGTTAAACGTAGTTGAGCTAGTTGTATCTAGTCTAACTGATTGATACACTAGTGAGAGTGGTGTGAATTAATTATTAATTAATTCACTAATTATAAACTCATTAATCAACTAAAGAGCCACCAACAGACTTGGTTGTGGGTGGTTTAGGTGGGGAGGCCAGATAAGGAGATGATGAAAAACGATCATGACTATGGGTTGACCTGCCTGCGGTATAGAGTTTACACCACACAGTTTGATGGAGATGCCAATATATGAGAAGTTAACATGGTGCTCACAGTGGATGCATTGAACTGGTGAAGGACATAATTATCTGATTGCATGATGACGACTATAGGTGGGCAGGTGAACATGTGTTTTAGTGAAATCAGGAAGCATGTGTGATGTCTTAACAATTGAAGATTCTCTTTGAAACGTGAGGAGTTTGTGTACAATGATTGTTACATGAGTCTCTATCATTATATCTCTGAATAGTTAGAGTTTCAGCTTTAGCTTTCCCATAAATATTGTTTATGTGCAGTTAATTTTATGGTTTGATAGCATCTGATTGTTTATATTTCCGCAAATTGATGATCAATAGTAGAAGAGGTTATGTATTATGCATGAAGCTCAAATAGTGTGTGATCAGGATAATCTCAGTGAATAATTTAACATTTATTCAAATTTCTACAATGTTCCAGTTTTTTTCTAAATTTCTTGAACTTTATACACAAACGGATAATACAATCTCAATTAAAGTAAGTTTGATATAGAATGTATTTTTTAGGTAACTTACATTCTTCATGTTCTATTTTTTTATAATTGAAATTTGATTGGTGTTTTTGTATGTAGTTGAGGCATTATTGCAGTAAAAGAGGGAATTGGTTTGCACTACAGTTGATTTGAGACTTGATTCTGCTGCTGTAGAGGATTGGATTCAAATTCAATTTAAAAGTGAATAAATTTGTAAGTAGTTTTTCGAAATTGTTGAAGAAACTTAGAAACAAAAGTAGAAGGCATCCAAATTCGAGGTTAGCATATGTAATTTCATAATTGACCAATTCAACCACAAAAAGAGATCTTAAAAACCCATTTTTTCAATAATATTTAAAAACAGGAAAACGAAACCTAGGAAACTTATTTTTGGCAATAACACGGTGTTTTTCAGGCCAATCTCTTCAAAATTCAAGTGCAGTGGACACGTTCGATGCTCAACACTTCGAAATCTCCCATTGCTCACTACGTGAAAAATCATTGCCATTGATAATTCCACGCTCAGGATTTTAAACTAAGGATAATGACATTAGATCAACTTTTATTAATTACCTGTAGTAGATCTCCCAAATCGATGACGAAGGCGTTAGCGATGGACCCATTTTCCATTTTTCAATGCTTGCAGGCCATCAACATCACCTTACATGCCCGTGATGGAACAATGATGCCACTTTCGTTTGAATTGCCCGATATGCCAACAGCAGGATCTCGGTTTGGGCAGGGAGGATAGTAATTGATAACCATACTTTGGGTGCATTTTCCAACGTATCTACTATAATCATAGATAATTTAATTTTATATTTACTATAATCACAAATAAGAATACAATTTTGTATACTTATAATTAATGAAATTTTAAATGACAAATTGTTTATTATTTAAATATTAAAACTTTATCAAAATGAAATAATCATCTTAAAACCTCTTTTGAAAAGAGAGCTCTGTATTTGGTTAGTTAAAACCTCTTTTGAAAAGAGAGCTTTGTATTAGTTAGTTAATATTTATATTGGGACTGAAGTTAATATTTATTTATTATTTTTATTTATTTTTGGTTTTTTAATTAGTATTATATGTTCTAAGTTTTCTCTTCATTTTTCTTTGTTTTAATTTATTTTACTTATATTTGTAACATATTTTTCAATATTTTTCTCTGTTTTAATTTATTTTATTTATACTTGTGACATATTTTTCAAATCTTCTGATCTTTCATGCCAATATTTTCCTATTCATGTTTCTTTTTAGTTGTGATGGTGATAAAAGAGATACTAAACAGAGATATCCTTTGGGAAAGAGGATATCAACTAAGTGCATTATCACTTCTAGATTTTTATTCCTATTCCACATAGGTGACCAGTTGTAAACAATTTGCAAATGCATTCTCATTCTATTTGATTTATGTGGCAGAAAACATGATCAAATTGGTAAGTGCTATGGGCTCATTTGTTACACTTGAACAATTATATGGCATGATGTATAGAGAGACAAAGACATGGCTCATTGAAGTTTACTCAAGTAGAATTGGTCACTATCCAACAATCATTCATATAAAAATTATAATTTTTTCTTTTAATATACTTTTATGATTATTATAAATTCTTAAAAACAATTATATATATATAATTTGAATCAATAAAAATTCCATATATATATAGTATTAATTATGGATGTGGATTGAAAGCCTAACTCTTTATGGACCATAAACAAGGTAATTCCAAGGTGACATAGTTTTCTTTCACTAATGTTTATAAGTGAGCTTGCATTCCTGAAAAAGAGCAAGTGGTGATTGTCTTTACTGCTTATTTGACAACTAAAGTATGATAGGCTTACCCAATGTGTAAACAAAAAAATATAACATCAACGAATTATATAATTGTTTATATATCAAAAAAAAATTATTGGAAAATTCACATATTTTATTTCTTTTAAAATCTCCAAAATTAATGTGAAGTTAAGTTAATTAATAATATATCTCCATTATATAATTTCATTAAATCACAATAGTTTATTAAATCATTGTTTTCAATAAATATATTCATTTCATTGTTAAAATCAAGGCATTAAAACATTTAACATTATATTTTCATCAATATTAATGAAGAGTATTATTTTTCTTTTTATTGTTGTTGAAATTAATGTAACTTTATCATTTTACATAATAGTATTATTTAAAGTTATGTTCCATTTTTTATTTTTATTTATTTATTTATTTTTAAATTTTTTTTTTCTTTTTAATTTTTTTTTATGGCTTGTACCATTATTAAAATCAATACAATATCAAATTATTTCACGCAAGTCATCTTAAATTGTATTGCTATTGACATTAATATATGTAATAACAAATCATTGTATGGTGTTTTTAAAATTAATGAGTTATATCTCTTTAACATTGTAAAAGAAAAATAATGTAGAATCAATGCTTCAGAGTGACAAAACACATTTAATAGATAATTAAACTTGACGATAAATGATCAACTAGAGCACAGTCAAGGTAGAGAATTGTGGCTTTATGGGCTGTCAAGGTAGCTGAAGAGGGCATGGGTCACTATGTTTGTAGGCCACTGCTTCGAAGGGCGAGTGAGGGAAGGTTATGTTATTGGGAAAGGGTAGACTAGAGGTTAGTGGATTTTCTGAGCACTGTGGGTTGGACTGAGATTTAGTATTGGGGGATTATTGTCTATGACTTTGAAGAGGGTAGGGAACACTCGTTCAGTGTGAGTTATTTTCTGAAGGAAAATAGGGGGAAACTCTATTATAAGGTATCCCCCTCTTAACAGGGGAATTGTAGCCAGAATTTTTTGGCTCCTTTGGGCACGGTCAAACAATCTAATATAGAGGGACGGGTCAGGCTTTGGGGAGAGTGGTGTTGGGAATTAGCACCAGAAGTAGTGGAAAAGAGAGCTAGTCTAGACGTTGGCATTGCAAGGCAGTGGAATTCAAGGGAATTATAGGGGAAAAATAAAGAGAATTGAATCAGAATTCTGAGTGGCAATAGAGAAAATCAAAATGGAGCTTGAGCACTGAGGCTCTCGTCACAAACGCTCTGGGAGAAGGGAAAACATAATTGAATGGATCCTTCCCCTGACAACAATCACTCCTCACTTCTCTTATCCCTATGAGCGTGAGCACTTAGAGATAAGTAAAGGCTTGGCGGAGTTGAGGAAGAATTTTCATATGCAACAGGAGGAAGCATGTGCATGGGGGGAGAGAGATGCCGAGAAGAATAAGAAAATCCTCAAGCTAGAGGATGAGATCTTTTCACTTCAAAGTGAGATAGAGGACTTAAAGATTTAGCTTGCACTGAAAACCACCACCTTTGAAGAGGATTCCATTGGCATATACCTTAATTGACCCGCTGACCCAAATGATTAATTTGTTGTTTGCAGTTTTTTATGAGTAAAGATAAATGTGTTTTACTGCTCAACAAATATTTTAGAATCTATAGTATAATGACAACAATAATGATGTTGTATTTTGTAATTTTGAAAAGTCAATGGGCCAGCTCAATATTAGAGGATATTCGTATTCCCAATCTTGGCACAACTCTGAATCGTAATCACCCCGTTTTAGTCGGGACCCGGGCGTAGATTAAAATATAATAAAAGTACCCTTTTGTGTTAAAAAAAGCAAAATAACGAGCGTTGCCTAACCTCCTCTGCAAAAAAAGAAGAAATATGTAGTTTTCTACCACGAACCTGAAAATTTGATGGATGGACCGAATGAGGCCCGACATATCTCAATGTACACAAGTTGACTCTTAGCTACAACCCCATGGGGGACATCAGGGAATTGGAGAAAATCATCCCCTCTCCTGGATAGGCCAATGATAAAGTATATGTCCTCCTCAGTGGGCCTATACCATGCCTCAGGTCCGACACGAAAATCTTGCTCCCATACACTCCATCGGCGGATCAAATGGGCCAAAAAGACAGAGCGCACCTTCAGGGATGTAGCCTCCTCATAGTACTTGAGAAGACCTACATTCCTTAATAACGCTTGAGTCGCTACAGTAATAGTGTGAGGATATAAATCCCTCTCTCTCTTTCTGTCCTGCAATGTTCAGACCATATTCTATGGGTCCTCCAACTCCTCCTGCTCCAGTTGGTGCTTCCTCTGTTGACGTCTCTACTACATGATTGACATATAAAATACGTCAGATTCATACATAAAATACATTTTTTAAAATTAAATGAAACAATTATTTATAAATATGGAAACATAGCTTTCAATTTAAAAAAAAAACATCGGTGTGATCAAAACAAAGTCAAGCACTGGTGCCAGTGTGTTTCAACTAAAATTTCACCGATACCTGTGTGCACATAAGTATGACGCACCGTTGTTGGTTCACAATTTTAAATTTTTATAGAGGTGCGGAAAACTTGTACACCGGTGTGCACAAATAACCTTTTAGCACCAGTACGAAACATTTAGGCTATTGAACGTACCAAGCTATGGTTATATTTTTAAATATTAAGTTTGTGATGCATTTGGTAAATATAAACACAATGGGTGTGAGACACCAACGCACAATCTGTTGTATCATTACCGGTGCATTTTAATTTACACAACGCACCACAACAATAGTGGGGTGTTATGTTCATGCATCAAATTGCAATGCACCTTGTAAATTTATAGGGCGCACTGCTATTGGTGCGAGCCAAATGTATCGAATGCACCGCGCGGTGAAAAAAATGAAAAAAAGTGGAAAATTAATCCTAATTTCCAATTCTAATCCGCTATAAATTTAAATTACAAAGAAACATAGATATTACGTGGACATTTTTTTATCGGGGAGGCATTGTGGACACGTAATGGAGAAAAACAAATTTTAGGACGGTTTGAAAAAATTGAAAACTCTAAGTGTGAGCATGGTGCATAAGGATGGTGAGCAAGAGAAGCACCGACATCATGGGGCTTGCATGTGGCAAGAGTGGCACCAATGCTTCATAGCTCTCCCACATTGTAGATTTAAAAACGAAAATTACAGTCGAGAGGTTTTTTTTTTTTTTTTTTTTTTTTTTAACCCTCCTCCAGTGTGTTTCTCCAAATGCATTGGTGTGGGATATATCCAAAAGCACCACACTTTTTTTTAACTAAAAAAATATCGTGGTTCTTTTCTTGAGACGCCTCAAGGCATTCCTCTAAAGGTATTGCATTGATGTTTTTTTTTACTATAGTAATGTTACTTTTTATAATTTAAAAATCGCCTAGTGGTGCTCTTTAGAAGATGCCTCAGGGAATTTTGTTAAGTGTACCGCACTAGGGCTTCATTGGAAAATAACATCGGATTTCTCTAAAATTTAAAACTATAGTGGTGCTCCTTACTGGTATGCGTCGGGACGTTTTACTTTGTGAAGGGCACTAGTGCTATCAATTATTCAAGCACTGGTGAATTATGTTATTTAGCGAACTGTGCTTTTTTATTTTATAAAAAACAATTTTCAACGATGCACCATGTTATTTGTAGCACCGGTGCTTGTATAGATAGTAAAACACCAGTGTGTTTGCAGATTTTAGATGCACTATTCAAAAAACTTCCGCTCGCCTAACTCCACTCGTGACTTCCGCTACAAACATATTTTTGGGCTATTTTTATAGGGGCTTCCGCAAAAACCTCCACTAGAAGGTCTTTTCCTTGTAGTTCTCCTTTATAAGGGGAATTAGTTACAAGATATTCTTCAGTTCCAGGATTACAACATTGCAAGAAACTCCACTGTCGTTATAAATTTAAGATTGTGTGTGGGTGCATTGGGACCCAGGAGGGTCAACCTCCTATAAGGATGCATCGAGGGGTAAATGCTCCAATCCATTGAACACACCACAATACAACCCTGGACCTTACATTTTTGAACAAAAAAAACAAGTTCCTGCCATGGAGGTAATTCTAATTGAGGTTAATAAGCTTGTATTTTTTCTTCAAACCAAGGCATTAATATGCAAATTCAATGGTTTTTGGCCCATGTTTGATGCTTTGCATAAGTGGGTTTTTAGAACATGGATAAATAATTGCTATATATCCTTATGCTCCAAACTTTTTTTCATAGTCCAATTTGATACCTAGGAAGGCCTGGAGAAAATAATGAAATAAGGGCCCTGGTTTTGGGAAATACAAGGTTATTCATTACCCCTCGGTTCCAAAAATTTTATGCCACAACAATGGTAGTTTTATCAATGCCAGTATGGGCGAGGCTACCAAATCTCCCCCTTCCCTTTTGGCATCATAAGGTCCTTGAGGAAATTAGAAACACTCGAGGAACATTGAGGAAGAAACAGTGTAGAAAAAGACCGAATTGAAGGTCTACATAATCGAATTCAGCTGAAACATAAAAAATTCCAGTGGACCCAACTTCTATATTATGAAAACATGAAATCAAATTTCAATTATGTTACCAAATAGGACACATACATGACACATTCCCTTAGGCCAAAAAATACCCAATGAAGAAAAATGAGCAGGCCCCTCTCTGATCCCTATCTTATGGAGGAATAAGAAGGGAAAATCATAGAGAACCCTCCAAACCAAGAAGAAGGAGGTAATCAAGACCAAAATGGAAATGCAACCCATAAGCAGAATGGAACAAAATTAGAAACGATCCATGGACTAGAGCAGTAAAAAAATGTGGCACACAAAGAGGATAATATGGTGGGTGCAAAGAGAGATCGTGCCTTGAAAAGTTCCAATGCCAACAAAGAACACCCACCAAAGACAATTGTGAACGAATTTTCACTAGCTCCTGGGGACCATTTTGTAGGGGGATGGAAAAAGACCCAATAAAAGAAAGGAAAGAAAGGGAAAATTAGTGATTTTTATATCTCCTAATCTTCTCCTTTGTACTCTTTAATTTTAGTTTTCTCTCTGTTTTTTATAAAGTTGTAAGTCTACTTATATGGAATGCTTTTAACATCTGAAAATTGTAATTTTGTTCCTTTTCTTCAAAAGTGAAATAAAATTACAAGTTTTTTCCCTTTGGAAAAAAGCAAGTACATATATGGAGTGAGAAATTTTCAAGGTTAATTTGATTAGTTAAGCCACAAGTAATATGCTCAAAATTTGGATTCATTGGGTTTATCTCATATTTTTGGGAGGAAATATTGGCATACTCCCCCACCTAGGTTCAATTCCTACAAGCAACATGTTGAGGTTGAAATGAATATATTGTTGTAATGCTTGGCCTTGTGCATAAAAAATCGAGGATTTATCTTTAATACCATCCTCCAAATGAGGGAAAGTAACATTTAAATTTGATAGAATTTATGAGTCTCATTATTTATTATGTAGTGTCATGTTCCATTTAGATATTCTAAGGAATATATATATATATATATATATTATTTATCCACTACCATTGTTATTTGTTTACAAATTTTAAAGATTAATATCATAAAATAACCTCATAATAATTGTCATGGAGTATGATCCAAAATTGTTTTTGATTGTTTAAGTGATTTTATTTCTTAAATGTAAGGAAATATTTTAATAATATCCCAAAAGCCAAAAGCATTTATCAAGAGTGAAACTCTACAAGCTTATACTTTGTCTTATAAAATATGTAGAGAACAATTATCACACTCTAGTTATCTAGGGGTAGTACTTGTCCTTTGAACTGTAATGGAAGATGATTTGGTAGGCTACTCTGATGATCCCTAGGAAGGTAAATAAATTTAGGTATTTATGGAATCTTGGAGTAGTTTCCATCATTCTCCCATGGAACCATTGTTTGAATATCTATAAGGCCCCCTCAATAAAATCATCTATAATTTTGGGGATTTCTCTCGAGGTATAGTAGTGAGGCATGAATCCTCTTCTATGGTAACACCTAACTCTTCAAACACTTATGGCACAACACTGCAATTTTCCTCCAATGAGGTGGTAAGAATTTCCCCTTATCAAATCATTTCCTCTTTGTAGGTAGCAATCATCGTATGGTTTCCCAATCATTTTTGTTTTGTTTCACCTCTTTACATAATCAAGCCGTTGATTCCCCAACCCCCCCCAAACCACCCAAATTAGTTTGAATATTTTTCTATCCCATCTTTGGGACCCTCTTTTCAAGCTAAGGCTCGATAAGGTTATGTTTGAAAATCTCTTACCATTGAACTCATAAGTGGACGTGCAAAGAACCCCACACTTTCTCACTCCTCGACTTGCCCCAAATCTATGTTTATGGAAGATTTGAGAGTTAGTCATAAATGTGTAAAGTGAAAAGTAGAGGAGTCAAACACGGTCCTAGACAACATAGTGAAGCTATATGAAATTTCCTAAATAGAGAGCGCATTTCCAGTCGATCAATTTTATAGTAAGTAAATGCTCCGGAACTCTCTATGTAAATAGTCAAAGGAAAATTTGTCTCATTGTTAGGGTACGAGCTCAAAATTCCGTTTCTTGCTAATATTTGAATGGCTTGGATAATGCGCTCATGAGACAGTGAAGGAAGGTTCTTGTTTACAAATTAGTTCCAAGGATCTAAAGCACTATTTCTCAAAAAATGGTCGCTAGATTTTGATGCAAGCTTGAGTGCATGGAATTTACTGCTATTTTGGTTTGTCTTCTTAGGCTCCCCCTCATCCTTTGGTTAGCAAATTTATTTAATAAATTTCCAATGCTCTTGGTTTCTATTAGGAAGCAGATATTTCTTTTCAATCTATTGGATATATGGAAATGGTGTGAATACTTTTTGGTCTAAAAATATCTAATTGATTAGTGATTCAATTGTTATTCCACTCGGTAAGACTACATAGAACTTTGATTGTGAATATATACCTTTTTTTATCCATAAATTGCAATGGATATTCCACTAGACAATTCATCGCAATAGATCTTATAAATTTATACTAAAAAATCATAATCTACAATATAAGGGTTATTTCTTTTAGGATTTAGGATTTATTAAGTTACTATTTTCATGCATGTAATATAGAAAATGTATAAAATATAGAATAGATGAAAATAAAATGATTCACAACCACAATAACACAATATATGACCTAAGGAACCCTTTTGAGAGAAAAACCAACTAGAAGGTGAGACCACTCTTCTATTTTTTTTCTCTGAATGGAAATGGATGTAGGTACAAAGAACCCATAGGTTGTTACAGTCCATAAACCATCTATGGTTGTTCTCTCCCTATCCACTCTCGGCTACTATACTCATTTAAGGAACAAAATGCAATCAAATAACTTATTGGTCGTTAATATTGACTCCAACTCTTAAATATAGTTTCAATATCAATTCTTCTATAGGCTTCTTCATCATGATCATGTGTCTATCCCTTTATCCATGATAAATGGAGCTTGATGTGTGATCCTCTAAAATCATGGTGGTCAAAATAGGAAGGTCAACTTCCGGGTAACATAATTTTTTCTTGCGGACTTCAATTGAGGCAATTATTGCATAATGGAAATGTATATGTGTGTAGAATAACATTAAGGGGTATGTAATATTTCCAAATGGGAAAAGCAAGAATATAGTGCAAAACCATGAAAATAGCAGTGTAAACATTACAAGAAAGCAAGAGGCCAATATGGAGACCTTTCATTGATTATAACAGCAGAAAAATATGCATAAGAAATGGGCCATAAGATGTACAATAAGAAAGAACAAGCCTCCAATGGAAAAAATCCCTCAAAAGAGGTGCTGCTACTATATATCAAGAGCTGGAAGACTGCTACAACATTGTTTAAAAGGAACTACTACAATAAATGATTACACAATAGATATAGGGCTGATATATGCCACAAAGGATAGATCTAATACAGATCTAGGCACTATACAACCTCCTTTGAAGAACCCTTTAAGGGTTTTCAGGAAAACACCATGTATAAGATGGGAATCTAAGCCCTAGGGCTGAAGATCCACTGCAAAATATAGATCTGGAAAGTGTGGCTGATTTGATATAAGAAATAATGCACCTCCTCCAATGGATATCCTAGATGAAAGGCTGATTCCTTCACTAGAAAATCTCATCTCCAAATGGTGTGCCAAAACCACCCAACAACTCCTCCCACAAAATAACACAGCTTTGGAAATAAACTGCACTGTAGGGGAAAATAAATTAATACCCTGAAGCCAAGATATGAAAATATGCACAAGGGCCTTCCTTATTGTCATCCCAATGGAAAGGAACCATTCTCCACTGAAAATAAGCAATGAAATGACCCAAAGATGGTCTCCACTGCTGCAACATGCAAAACAACTCAACCCTCAACAGGATCTGCATTTGAGATGTAAGATGAAGCTTGGCCTTAAGCCTGAAAGTAGAAAATGTAGTACAAGACTCCTCCAAGAGATTCTCAAATGAAGAGGTGGGATTCCTGATCAGGAACACCCAGTGCTAAACAACACATAATCTCAGCTAAACAGCTAGAGAAAGATATATGTCTAAATAGACCATATATTCAGAAATATCAAATACATAAACATAATGAATATGGCTGCCATCCTCTTCCTTATATAATTTGTGAGCTTCCAAACCATAAGCCCCATCCTATAATGGCACTACTTCCATGAAAAGCATCTCCATCTAAAACTGCGCTGTCTTTCATTGATGGCCACTCCTCCATGACAACGCTGTTGATTTGGTCAAAGTTGACCCATTCAAGGTGTTCCAGCCCCTTTTCACACCTAAGGGTGCTCAATTAAGATGCCAAGATATATCCTTTTCACATTGGCATTGATTTATTCATGATTAAGGAGACTTATGGACCTCCATTGTCCTCTTATTCATAAAACAAAGCAACAAAACAAAATTTAATATTCCAACTAGCTCATGGCTAATTGGGAATATTACAGGGTACATGCTTTAGAAATAATGTTTTACCGCAAAAAAATAATATAATAAATAAATAGATCTTTTTGATGCCTTAAAATTCTTCTGAAAGGTTTCATACCCCAATTCACCAAATTGGGACCCATTGATAAAAATGGTCCTATAGGCTAATTCCTCCAATGTTTCCACTCTAAAAGCATCAATATGGATGGATGAAAAATAATATAACGATCCATTTCAAATCATTTTTTCTATGGGGGATGCCACTCATATGACTATATACCAAAGGATTGTATTCGATCAAAGCAACATAGAGTTTAGAAGTTGAAAAAGGAAATGGTCATATAAGTCAATCTAGCCATATCAACCCTTGAACAAAGCACAGGAAATTCATATTTTTTTTCTAGCCTCATGTTAAAACAATAAGGACAAATTAAAAGCCAATAGGGAGATACTTCCCTCCCGAACAACTTTGGTCTCATAACTTTTGCATACAAACTTTGTTTGAAGTAATTCTTGCACCCTTAGAAAGGTGTCTATGAGTAGAATAATTCTAGTGGGTGCAAAGTTAAGTGGAAAAGTCTTATCCCCCCAAAAACATTATTTTATGCCTCGAAGAAAAAAGGAAGTGGCCAAAAAATTCAATCTAGCCATATCAACCCTTGAACAAAGCACGAGAAATTCATATTTTTTTTCTAGCTTCATCTTACAACCATAAGGACAAAATAAAAGGAAATAGGGAGATCCTTCCCTCTCGAACAACTTTGGTCTCATAAATTTTGCATACGAACTCTAATTGAAGAAATTATTGCACCATTAGAAAGGTATCTATGAGTAGAATAATGCTAGGGGGTGCAAAGTCTCATCCCCCCAAAAATGTTTCAAACCCTAATTTGCCAAATTGGGACCTAGCGATACAAATTGTGATGTGAGTTTATTCCTCCTCTTTTTCCACTCTAAAGCAATCGATATGGATGAAAAATAATATAATGATTCATTCCAAATCATTTTTGTTATGGGAGATGCCACTCATATGACCATCTAACAAAGGATTGTAGTTGGTCAATGTAACATAGAGTTTAGAAGAAAAAAGTGGAAGCAAAATTAAATTTTAGCAGAAAAAATTGGAAAAAACCACACAAGTCAAATCCAATAGGAAGATCCCCCAAGTAGAGTTCAGAGGACAAAAAAATAGATATGTTTTACTGTTATAGCATCATTTATCACCTATATATACTTCACGGTCTATGTATTGGCCTTGGGCAGCCCTTTCCTTCAGACTTGCTCCTTTACCTAAAAAACATTATTTTGAATTCCATACGCTACTCTGCCCTCTCAAAAGTGCGTGCGGACGCAGATCCAGTTATACCCAACCTGGGTATATAATTTAAAATATGAAAAAAAATATAAAATTCCATATTTTTTGAGTGAGGTTTACGGGTTACACTGGAAGCCTACATACAGGAGCCAGTTGCCAAACTATTTCCGAATTGAAAAAACTGTTTTGAGGAAGTATAAATACATCTCATGGGAAGGCCTAAAGGGGAGATAGAGGTAGGTATTGATACTATAGCCTTTTAGTCACTGATCAAGTCTGATTATCCTTGTGCCTCTTGCACTTCCCAAGTTGAGGAAACCTTTTTTCCCTTTTTGATATCTTCACCTCCCTTTTGTGACATCCTTGTGTATCCTTATGGAAGAAGATTGCTGGGGCTTGGGCTGGACGGATCTGGTGGACGGTTTCGCTTGGAGCCATGGCTGAATCAAGTGGTATTCCTCCACATCTTTTACATACAAAAATAAAGAAGCTCTATCCTATTCCTGATGTTGTGATATTTAATTCTTTTATACACGTAATGATATTGTTATAGTTGATTTCATGTTATTTTCTATAAGTCTATATGATCTAACCATTGACATCTAGAACATGCTTTCAATTAATACTATTCTATGTACTTTTATTGAATGATTTGGAGGTTTTGAAGCACGTGGAGAAGCAGAGGGTTTGAACCATGCTGGAATTACCTCAAATGTAGGACGTATGGGTAAGGTCACTTCTCCCAATTTTACTAGTTTAAGCATTAAGACCATTAGTTTGATTGCTTCTTGTTGTTGTATGCCTCTTGCTCTGGTGGGGATCTCAACCCAAATCCTAGAGTAATTCATCCTGTAACAAAATTAGTGACTCCACTAGGGATTACATCCGTGTAATTCCTATTTTGGGTTGTTTCTCTCTGGATTTGGGTTCTCTTATTAGTCTTATCAGTTTTCCAGTCTCTTTGGTTCTTTATCCATCTAGGCAAAAGTCTTGATCTTGTGGATCAGGCTTGGATTTTTTATTTTTTCTTTGCTGCCCTTTTTATAAGCATTTTTTGGTTTACATAGTCGCGTATATACAAATTTTGGTCCAAAGAAACACATGGATACGCGGGTTTCCATGTACATAGTCGCGTATGCATGCTGGTTATTCACTGCGAAGCTACGTATCGCTAGTTTTAAATGAAATTTTGATTTTGGAATCCTATAAAGTCTTTTTGCCTGTTATTGGCCATTGTTGTTGAACCTTTGATGTGTATGGGAAGTTTTTCTTTCTGTTGTGTATCAATTTCTCTCTTTCTTGGTTGAAAACCTAGTCAACCTAGGGTTTACCTTGCTTTGTGAAGTTTCAGTTTTGGGTTTGGCACCTGGGCTTCTTTCTGAGGTTCTTGGTTGTTCTGACATTTCGGGACAGTGAGTTAGTGTCAGTTTGCTCATGTTTAGCTTTTTTATTGCTTCACTTTTTTCTTTTCTCTTCTTGGCTTTCTTGGTTTTCTTGATTTCTTGAGAAGGACATTTCTGGAAAGCTTGATAAGTCTTCTTGATTTTCTTGAATTTTCTTTGTTTGCCAGAGTTTTTATACTGCTATTCAAATCATTTATTTGAGTTAGTTACCTCTTTCCGTTTGTTAATTCCTGTCATGAAAATGATCTTGTTGGCTTAAGGAATTTGAGGTCTCTTTTTTTTTGCTCAACCTGGTGATTTTGAGTTTTTGGTAGTTTTGGCTTTCTCAAAGAGTTTTCTTGTTTCCTTAAAAATAAAAAGACTCAAAAAACATTTTTGTTTGCCTTTGATTTTTATTTTGGTTTTGTTTTAAGGCTTTTCATTGTTTTTGAGCAAGTGTGAGGTTTGTTGGTATGATTCGCTTGGTATTGAGAGACGTTCTTGGTTGAATTTGTCTCTTCTTGTATCAAGTTGTTTTTTGCAATTTTTGTTGAGGGAATTTCTTGTTTCAACTTGTCTTTTCTTTTGTGTCAAGTTTTCAGACCTCTCTGTTGAGAAACCCATTTGCTTGTTCAATTAGAGTAGCCATAGAATCGTGCATTTGAAATTGGTAGTTTGCATTAGTGTAGTTGCACTGTAAGCATTTTTAGTCTTTGTTAGATTTTGAGTGTGTGAGGATGTATCTTGAAAAGAAAATATTTTTTGCTGTTTTTATTAGTTGTTCGTAGATCCTGTGTAGAAATCCCCTTTCATCGAAGAAAAAGTTGCATTTACATGTAGCAGGTTTCTATTGATTTCTCTTTGTGTCCAGAACATCACGAGTTGCACCTCAATCTTACCCCTGACTTAAAAGAACAACCCTTAAAATCAAGTGCATAATTTAAAATGAACTAGAATATTTTTGAATTGTTATTAATATACATCAACTAGTATAGGTCATTAGGGCCTTCGAATAGGTGTGTGGAGAGTTGACTCTCCAAGGCCACTCTAAATTTTAAACTTAGAAGTTGATTAAATGAGTGAAACCCAGTCTCGTTAAGATGTCCGGGAAAGCTCTCCTCTAGAGAGTCAAGCACGAGGGCGAGTGAAAGCAGGGAATATAGATACCCCATCTCCTACTTACCGGATCTCGACCAAAGACCGTTCCGCCTGGGTGCCAATACAAACTGGTGACCTTAGTTTCCATTCCTAGGTATCGCATAGGTTACTGTGGGGGGGAATACCCATGGTACTTGAGGCAAACGTTGTGTCACGCTCATTAGTACTTTTGGAAGGTGCCCTTGCGAAGCTTGGGTACTTGCACTGACAAAGGATTTTTTCTGGAGGTCAGCGTAATTGTTTTTGTTACCTTTGCTAGTAGGCCTAGGGTGTAATTACCCTAGACTATTTTTGGAAGGTCCTTGTATTCTCTTTCTTGTATTTTGGTGTCTGTTCTTAATAACCAGAAGCGGAAATACCTGAGAGCTACTTGATTGCTGAATCTTTAGGGAAATTTTTTAGAGAGTGCTCTTTGCTACTAGACTACCATAGAATTTTAATTTTTTGAGTCTGTGTAAGTTCTCATAATAATTAAAAGTGGTTGATCGATTAGTTCGTCGATCTAGGAGGCTTCGTGGGCTTTCTCCTGTGAGTGCCGAGCCTTCTTCTAGAAGGCGTAGGAGCAATTATGTTGGTGATTTCCAATCAGTAGCAGCGAACGCATCAGAGAGTGATCCTCTGCTCGGGGCTTTAGTTTCTGAAGGTGAGCCTAGTGTTATTCGTGATTTAGAGAGGAGTACTCCACTCCTTTCTAGGTCCTTTTTCCGGCAGAATAAGTTGAGGTTGAAGAAATTTCTAAACCTCCAGTTACTCCTTCCTCTCCTCTTCCTGCTAGTTTTTCGGATGTTTTATTATACGTCGGGCCTTCGATTCATAGGACGGCTAGCCCTCCTATTTCTCCTTCTTTTCTTTCGATGACCACTGTTGGGAACACAACTTCGGCTATGAGTAATTCGAGTGTGCATACTCCTCTTTCGCAAGAGGGAGGAGGTACCATTTCTATATCGACTATCACTCCTAGTACCACAATTTTGGGATCTACCTCCATTCCATTTACGAGTGGGGGCACCCAAGATTTTGCTTCCCATACTGGTCATTTTTCATTTGGGATGCCTTCTAGTGCAACTCCCTCAGTTTCTTTCACTACTGCATTTGCTGTCTCCACACCCATGTCCTCTATGGCTAGTGGATCAACCCATTTTCAGGATTTTCCCTTCGGAAGTGGTCATATTCCTCATTCTAACTCTTACTTAGGTTCTTTTCCTTTCTCTATGCAAAGTCAAGGTTTCAATCCTTTTCTAGGAAGTCAAAGTTCGAATGCTTTTCAAGGTTGGAACCCTTCTTTCAGTGGTTTAGGAGCTGGGATTTAGTTCATGTATGGTCAACATTGGAATGTTCCTTTCTCCTCCATAGGTACTTCTCAGGGTTTTTTTCCTTTCAGTAATGCATGGAACCCTTATAAAGGGGTGTCATATTCTTTAATACTTCGATTGCGGGGAACATTCTTGTTTATGGTAACCCTTCGATGGGAGGAGGTCTTACTCCAAATTTCTCTGGACCACAATGTTTTATTTATGGTTCAGCTTCTTCTACGAACATTCCTTAGCAGTGTGGTGCCTTAGCAAATCCAAGATATTATTTTCAAAATGTTGGGAATCCTTCCCATGGTGGATGGAATTCTTAGGGTCCTCCATGCTTACCATTCCTGGAAATCCTAAATTTTCCAGATATATCAAAGTTGACTGATGATCCTATCCGACATGGCTTGGCTTGGCCTCCGGTTCCTACCAAGCTTCCATCCGATATTCCAAATTTCGAGGGGAAGACTGGTGAGGATCCAGATGACCATGTCACCACTTTCCATTTATGGTGCTTGTCGAACTCCCTTATTGATGATTCAATTAGGTTGAGATTATTTCAGTGCACCTTGACTGAAAACACTGCTAAATGGTACATCGAGCTTACTGGGAACACCTTTGCTTCATTTGGTGAGTTGGATACCATATTTTTGAATCATTTTCAGTTGCCCATTCGTTATGATGCTGGAACTAAGCTTTTGGTCAACTTCCAACAAGATAAGGCAACACACATTTTTGACCATATTCAGGAATGGAGGAGAAGGAAGAGGCTCATTAAAGCCTATATTCCCAACGAATTCCTTTTTGAATGGTTCCTCAAATCTTTACAGCCAGAAATATCAAAGGATGTATCTCTTTCTGGGGTATTCACTGAGGAGAAAGATATATTTAGATCCCATCTATTGGAACTTATCTATTCTGAGTCTGGGATTCTTAATAATATCTTGCTTGATGCTCCTCATTCGAAGATAGATTTAGCAAAGCTGAAGCCAGGTCCCCATGCTGACAGGCTTGTTGGTTCGATCGATAATAATATGGGTAACATTTTGAATCAATTGTAGTAGTTGTCTTTACAATATGCTCCTTCTATTCAGGCTACGCTGTCAGTGTCTACGCGTTCCCAGCCTTTAATGATTACTACTGTCGAATCCTCTAACCCCATTGGAAATGAGAAACCTGATGGGAAGTAGAAGGGACAAAATAAGAAGAAGGATAAGGATGGGAAGGGTAATGTAAATAAATCCAACGATATTGTTGGAGAGGGTAAGAGAGAGTCAAAAAAGAAAGCCAAGTTTCCTTGCAAGTTGTGCACTGGAGACCATATCACTCATCTCTGCCCTAAGATTTAGGATGCTCAACACTTGTTAGCTCAGCAGGGTTCTTCTAGCTCCTAGGTTGTCTCCAAGGGAAAAAAATGCTTGCTAGCGTGAATGCAAATACTGGAGCTCCCACAGGGGGTAACCAGAAGGTGGAAAATTCTTCAAATGTATACATGATGAGTGCTCATGTTGATGTCGCCACGAGATCACGTGATTATGGTGAATCCGAAACTTTGAAGGCTAAGGCCACTCCTGATACTTCCAAGCCACTCCATATTGAGTGGCCCACGGTTGAGCTTATACCTCGCATGCCGAAAGTTTCTGATAAACGTTCAACAATCAAACCTAATGCCAAGGCAGCTCAGAACTACTCCATTGTAGAGGATCTGGCTCAGAGTCCTTATGCTATGTCTGCATTGGAGGTACTCTAGTCGTTCCCAACACAAAGGAGTGTTCTAATCTCTGCGATCGGGGTGATAGATCCAAAGAACTCTCTTATGATCACATTCGATATGTCAAATAATAAGAAGGGACTTCATCATCATATGGCCTTTCAGATCAAATATACATATCAAAAAATTAATATTTTTTGAACTGTAGTTGATGTAGGAGCTTCCACATGTGTCATGTCCGTCTCAGGTTGGAAAGCTATTGGATCTCCTAAAATCGTTCCTTCACCTACTCTCTTGACTGCATTTAATGGAAATACTCACAGGCCACATGGCATTGTTCATGCCTTTCCCATTTCTGTTTGGGGAAAAGTTGTCAATATCAAAGTAGAAATAGTTGATGCCAATTTGGACTATAACCTTCTATTGAGATGAAATTGGATTTATGATATGCATGCCATTGTTTCATCATTATTTCGCATCCTATGTTTTCCCTATGAAGGGAGGATCATCGCTGTTGATTAGATGGACTATTATCCCATATATTCCAATTCATCCTTTCATTCTATTGTTCCCTTGGTGAAGGATGCCAAGCAACCCATGGAATATCTAGGAGTCGTTATGTATGCCTCGTTGATGGGTACCTTTGATCTTCCACATCCTTATGCTCATATCAATGCTATTTCATCCTCCAAGGCTCCTACTCGAAGGGAGTTCTTCCAAACTCATTATTTTCTAGATCCTTGGACCTTACCCTCTTCTACAACCACATTAGAAGAAGGGAAAGTGGGTGGAATGACATATCCCATATCTGCAACAAAAATTGCTTATAAATCTATTCTTAACTCTTCAGATTCTGATCTAGTTCCTCTTTCACTAAAGGATTTGGATGGAGATGTGGCTCCAGCTTGGACCCTTAACTCATCTTCTTCTTTGGGCTGCCTTGATATTGTTTTACCATATGAGGAGGAAATCCTAGAGGCAATGACAGGTGTGGAAAGACTGTGGGATGATTTGCATCATCATTCATATTTTATACTAGATTTGCATGAGGTTGAGTCAAGATTGTTTAGCCTTGTGTCAACTGGTCATGTTCACCCAATTCGAAACCCTTTGGAAATGATTCCGGTGAAAATTTCCAGGGATCCCAATGTCATAGAGAGTGTTTTCATTGGATCTGAATGTTCCCCTGAAGAGATTCATATCTATATCGATGTTTTTAAATATTTTTGTGATGTGTTCGCTTGGTCTTATGAGGAAATGCCTGGATTTGATCCATCTATTGTCCAACATGAGAACAAGACTTATGAGAATCCTAACCCTATACGACAAAATCTTCGACCGGTCAATCCTAGGAAAGTTGTAGCTATCAAGGCTGAGGTTCAGAAGCTGCTTAAGGTGGGTGTTATATACCCCATTCCTTTGACCGAATGGGTTTTGAATCGAGTTGCTATGGACAATAAACAAGGAATGATTAGTGTGTGCATCGAATTCAGAGATTTGAATATGGCATGTCCTAAAGATAATTACCCCACACCCTTTATTGATCATATTCTTTATGAGTGTGCGAGGAATGAGATTTTCTCCTTCATGTATGGTTTCTCGGGATATAATCAAATTACTATTCGTCTTGAAGATCAACACAATAGTGATTTTATTTTCCCCTGGGGTACTTTTTCATATAAGAAGATGCCTTTTGGTCTTAAAAATGTTGGAGTCACTTTCTAGCGGGCCATGTCTTATGCTTTCCATGATATCAAGCATATCATCAAAGCTTATTTGGATGATTTAGCTGCTCGTTCTCGAAAGAGAATTGTTCATACTTCTCATCTTCGACATGTTTTCGAAAGATGTTGTCATTATAAATTCCAGTTGAATCCGAATAAGTAAACTTTCGCAGTCACATCCGGTCGGTTGTTGGGATTCCTTATGTCTACTAAAGAGATTTGTGTAGATCCTTTCAAGGTTGAGTCAATACTTTAGTTTCCTCCCTCGTCTTCTATTCTTCGACTTCAGAGTCTCCAAGGAAAATCCAATTTCTTGAAGATATTTATGTTAACTATGTTGAGGTTACGAAAAGGTTTATGAGATTGTTGAAAAAAGGAATTCCATTCCTATGGGATGACTTCGCTCAACGCTTGTTTGATGCTTTGAAAAAGGCATTGACCTCTGCTCCTTTATTGATTCCACCTGATTATAGAATAGATTTCCTTTTGTATCCTACCATAGTATAATATACTATAGGTATGGTTCTAGTTCAAGAGGATGATGCTCTCTCTGAGCATGTGATTTATTATCTAAGCCGAGGCTTGGTAGGTCCTAAATTGCGATACTCTCTGATTGAGAAGTTAGCTTTTGCAACAATCCATAGTGTCCAGCGACTTAGACATTAAATTTTGCATTGAAAAACTTATTTTTGGTAGTTTTCAATCCATTTCAATTCGTTCTCAGTAGGCGAGTGATTGGGGGAAAATACAATAGATGTATTGTTATTTTACAAGACTTCGATCTCGAGTTCCTGTCTGCTAAATCCAAAAAATCTTTGATATTTGTGGAATTAATATCTGAGTTGCCTTATGGAGAAGAAATAGTTTATGAGGAATCATTCCCTGATGAGCATTTTTTCCTTATGTGTTCACAATATCCTTGGTATGGAGATATTATTTTCTATCTCTAGACTTCGAATTTTCCCCTCGCTTTTTCGAAGGATTAACGTAGAAAATTGCGTCACTTGGCGAAAAGCTATCTTATCATCTGTGACACTTTCTATCGTCGCGGGGTTGATTCAATCCTTAGACATTTATTAACCCTAGAAGAAGCTGAGGTTGTGCTGAATGATTTCCAAAGTGGATCTTGTGGTGGTCATTTATCAAGGCTTGCTACAACCTAAAAAATTCTGCGTGCCAGATATTTTTGGCCTTCAGTTTTCAAAGATTGTGTTGAAGCAGGAAAAAATGTCATCCTTGTCAAGTTTATACTCGGAAGATGCATGCTCATCCAGCTTCGCTCTTTCCTGTTATTACCATCGATCCGTTCACAAAGTGGGGAATAGATTTTATGACTTGTAACCCTCCTTTGACAAAGGGTCATAAGTACATCATTGTAGCAGTGGACTACTTCACGAAGTGGGCCAAAGCTATGCTACTTTTTCGAACGATGGTGAAACATCAGCCCTGTTTCTGTTCGACCAAGTCATTTCTCTCTTTGGTATTCCTAAAGATATTGTCACTGACCATGGCAGCCATTTTCAGAACTCCATGGTGGCTGAATTGGCTCTAAAATTAGGTTTTTGGCAGAAGCATTCATCTCTTTATTATCCTTAGGCCGAAGGGAAAGTGGAAGTCGTGAATAAATCCTTGAAGGTTATCCTGCAAAGGACGATCAATAAGGCTTGATCCAATTGGAACGTCATGTTGTATCCTGCCCTTTGGTCACACCGGATGTTAGTTAAGACTGCAACCAGTTTTACTCCTTTCAAACTGGTTTACAGATTGGAATTAATCTTCCTTGTGGAATGTGAGATTCCTTCTCTTAAGCTAGTTGTTGAGCTTCTTCCAAACACTACAAGTCTTGAAGATCACCTTGTTTATCTGGAACGTCTTGATGAGGATCGTCGAGATGCAACCACGATTAACGAGGCTCATAAGAAAAGAGTGAAGGTTCAGTATGATAAAACTGTGCGACCTAGGGTTTTCTCTGAAGGTGACCTTGTCTTGGTCTATGATCAAGACAAGGATGCCTTGGGGGCAGTTAAGTTTAAATCCATGTGGTATAGTCCTTTCATCGTAAAAAAGTTCATTAAAAAGGGATCTTATGATTTGGTTGACTTTAATGGAAATGAGCTGGATTAGCCCAGAAATGGGCTCTATCTTAAGAAGTATTATGCCTAGGCTTCTGCCTAGCGTTTTCTTTGGTTTGTACATATTGAATTTTTTTGTGCATATATATATATATATGAGTTTCGTTGTGAAGTTGATACTTTTCATCTGCTTTGGAAGGTATCTATGGATGATATGATCTATTTAGGTTTTGCCGATGGTGCTAGTCGACATACCAGGAATTTTGCTTCCGCGACTTGGGTAATTTACTATCCATCTAGTCAGTTGTTTGTCTCAAGGGGCATATGTATTGGTCTTGCTTCGAATAATGTTGCAAAATATACTGCTATGGTCAATCTACTGTCTAAAGAAATATCTCTTGGTGTTGGTTCGTTAGTAGTGTACTTGGACTTACAACTAGTGGTGTTTCAATTGAATAACATTTATCATGTCGGAGATCCATATTTACATCACCTATTTCTGAAAGTGCATTTATTACAGAGATCATTTAATTACATTACATATATCCATATTCCATGATCATAAAATACCTTTGCCGATTCATTAGCTAATCAAGCGATCGATTGGCATATAATTCATTTGTCACATTAAACATCAAAATCATCAATAATCATTGTATATATGAGAGATTCACATCACGAAATCGCCTGTATATAGATCAAAGTCATATGTTCAAAAATATACAAAATTAGACAACAATTCCTACAAAATTAGGACTTATGCCCGATCATATATATATAAAAATATCAAGGCATCCAGTCATCCTAAAATATATGTCTGAGTGCCGTGCCTTGGATGAGCATCTCGGAAGAACACTATGGAAGTTTCCCCATGATGGAATAATCACACCCAATCCTGTGGTACACCAACCACGCGTCTTTGAATAGCTTCTAGGAGATCCTCTACTGCAGCCATAGGCACCTGGCGGGTTAAACCCTCCAAGTTCCTTTGTATGGTGTGGAGGACTCTCTTAGGATCATCTGTGACATTTTACACCTCTCTTCTACAACGCCTATGCCTCGGTAGACCCTTAGGTCTAACTGGTCCAACATCTGTGTCATGATCAATAATTTTGTAAGTAATTTGTCCTATCAAAAATATTTTCATTTCATATTTTTCAAAAATCCCAAAAAATCAAATAATAAAAAATCATTAAATGCAATCTTACCAATCACTCCCCGTGCAGCTCCGGGTGGAAGTGGCAGATCTGGGTCTGCCCTGAAGTCCATACCTGCATACAGGTAATCCTCTATGGAGATCACTTGTTCTCCTCACCACAGGAAGAACTCATCATCAAAGGTAGTTCTAGGGACCTCACCGCCCCCTAGTCTCTTGATCATATCAACCCACCGTACTATGCGTGGATCTCTTGGGCTGCTGATTATTGATATCACTTTGGGTCGAAGCCCGGGTAGTCTCTTGAAAAATAAATTACAAAGGATAATCCCATGTCCGAAGTGATTGGTCTTACCCTTCCGAATTGAAGTCATTTTTTTTTTCAAATTAACCAGTAAGGTTGTGCACCAATCATATAGTGTAGTTAGGCAATTAGTTGCCAAAATCATGGTAGCTTGTGAGGCTTGGTGTAGTGATGCCGATTCGGCTACTCGAACAATAGTGAAAATAAGGATTTTCATGTGTAATCCCTCTACATCTCTGATTGGGATCTGAGTCCCAAAATTTTGAGTATCTTTTGAGCAATATAGTCAGATGTAGTCCTCTACATTCAGTCCTCATAGGGCCTTCCCCTACAAGTTTACTGGCTCTCCTCTTCAGGAAATTATAGTGATGAAGTATATGTCTTCAATATCAATTTGTAGAGGCATTTGATCATCATAAATGCATCTTCTTCGGGCTAACCTAGTAATCCACAAGAATATCAAGCAATTTTGTGCTTGTCTTCATATTTGGCATTTTGAAGAATTTTAACAATCCACATCCTTGGAGCACTTCCAGTGACAAATCATATTCCATTTCAGTAACACTGTGTTCCCTCTCTCTCCAACTGATAGTCATCTTGCATCAATTCAATTTTTCATCCATTAGATATTTGATTTAAAAAATTGCGCCGCGCATATGTGGGTTTCTTTTATACACAGTAGTGTATATATGCAGCTTCAATATAATCAACCTGCATATACGCATAGGGTTAATCTAAAAATATTATTCCTATGGTGAAATCATCTAGGAATTACTTGACTTGATGAAGAAAATCATTAGAAATGAGTTTGAGAGGATTACCAGGAAGATTTGCGGTGATTCGGCTGAGAAATGGACTGGATTGAACTTGGTGGTTTTTTTTCTCCAGAGCCTTTTTCTCAAATTGACCAGTGAAAAAATGAAAAATGTAAGTCAAAATGGTCTATTTATGCCCAAATTTAAAAAAAAAATCGAAACCCACTTTCAGAAAGTTTGTGTCTATCTTTTGAAATTTGTTGAACTTTATAACCTTTTGACTTGCAAGTGTTGGGATTGGTTGTTTTCATGACCACTTGAAGATTTTGAGATAATTTTTTACCACTTTGATTCCATGACCGTTGACCCATCATGGCAGGTATTGTGTTTAGAACTGGCATATAGGTTAGGGAAATCCACTTTTTTTTTGCATTTTTCATTCTAGCCTCCATACTGATATCTTTCCATAGGGTCAACCCCATCATGTTATGATTATTAAAACCATTTTAATTCATCAATTTATAAAATCATGATATGATGGCAGAGCCATCCTTTACATGGGATTCCTAGTTATATCCTCGCTCGCATATGTTTCCCATGCTGCAAAATTGTGTAGGCTCGAGAGTCCTCTTTAGTCCCGCCATGACCTGTGTGATGAAGCTTCATTCTTCTTCTTTGCTATATTTCTAGCTTTATACCCTAGAGGCTCCCTATTGTTGAGTTGCTTTGCTACATTGCATGTTGAACATTTATATCTCTTGGCCTTAAGCCGACTTCACTTGGACTTGTGTATAAGCCAAAATTTTTACCATGTATTTTGGCAAAATCAGCCTTGCAATCACTTAGCATTTGCAACCTGACACCCTTTGCTCGTGGATAGAACATTCCTCTTAGTGTCATTTACCATTTTCTCCACCTTGCATTAAGCATAGGATTGTTCCTATCCCAAGAAATAGTGCATATTTTCTCGACACTCGTTCTATCCACTGTACTATAGGAATTATTTTATTTCTTTTCAGGATTTTAATATGAAAAAGACAAAAAAATCAAATATCCTAAAAATAGCGGGAATGGGACATTAGTTCCATATTTGATGGCAACTAAAAGTTAGTTGTGTCGCCCTTGTACAAAGCACAAAAAAAAAAAGTCTTTTGTCCATTGGGATGGGATTTATTTTGACTTAGGAGATCCATAACCTTGTTATTGAGTCAGTTCTCCCCTGGTTGCTTATCTCTTCCAATCATATGGAGGTTTTTTTGATGCCTCATGCATGAAAATATTATACAAAGTTACCATATGATACCATATAATCACATTTTGAGTCGTGCTTTTGTTCAAGGGAAGTAAACCTGACTCGACCTTTCTATGGTGTCTCTTGAATCATTTTTCAATTGGCCATCCCCGGTCTGTCAGACTTATGTTCTATGATATCAGTTATTTGGTCCTTTTCTCATGCTAGTTAAGAAGGTCTCCATTGACTTCTTGCTGGTGGGTTTTCTCTTATCGACTTCGACAAATTGCTCTGAGAGTAAACCTAGAGCCACACCCTGGCCCTATTTCCATCATTGATAGGTGACCTTGTGCTCAAGATTTTATAAACACCATGGGTATTTGACTAAGTGGTTTCCCTTGTGTTTGACGTAAGCTTTCATTATCACACATTGGGATTCGTGCAATACCTTGGTTTCCATTTGAGCCTATTGGTGGATTCCTTGCTTTTGTGTCAGCTTTCATTATTGGTTGGTTTAGAGGGTTTCTGTCATGCGCTAGCTACATTTTGTGTACATCGGAGACGTGCTTTAGGTTGGTTACTTCATCTTTCTTCATCCGATTCCTTCCAGATTTTGGCATGTAGGTTACACTCATGTTGGATTGATGTGGGATCCCTTAATGCCTTCCTTCCAGCAGATATTTTCCCATCGAATCCAACACATTGCTCTGGGAACAAGGTCTAGCGTTGTTTTTTCAGTACCTTAGGGTTTGCAATCATTAGTGGCAGACTCCTTCACTATCGACGATGAGAATACATCAATGTCTCATGATTGGTAGATTGTATCAAGTGCTTGAATTCAACTCATTCATTTTCACTTGTTATATTGTATTGGGGTACCTTGACTCTCATTATCATTATCGGTGAGTTGTCTCATGTTTGTTAACAATATACATCAATGTCCGGTAATCAAACAATTTCTCATATGGTCGACTTCAACTCATTTATTCCCATAGTGTATAATTCTACCATGGTTATCGGTGAAGACCTCGAGTTTGCATCATCATCCTTTGGTTCACTTTGATATCTCCTTCAGTTTTATTCAAGTGACACCATCCACCTTATATGTTGCAGTTCAACACAACAACATCTTATATGTTGGCACCCGAGTTGCGTGTAGTACCATTATTCCACTACTTATGATTCGGTACTTGGAGATTCAGTTATGTGACTTCAGTGATCATATATCTTTCTCAACATCATTGATCAATTCTTTTGTATGTGATACTATGATATGAATTTGATATGTACTTTTTTAGGCAGTGATAAGATGATCCACTATGTACTTTGCAGTTTCTGTTGTACTTGTATACATACTAGATCCGCTTCATACTTGATATGTGGACATGCTTCACTTTCACTGAGCATGGGTATGCCTGCCTTAGACATGAGATTTCTTTCTGATCTCTTCCACTAGTTTTTCACAGGCTGAAATCTAGTGAAGTTATCTCAAGTCATTGTAAGATTCTTTCTTGTACACATAATACATTTCAACCATCATGTACCCCTTCTAACCTCACATATTAGGGGGCATCTATTATAGCATCATTTATCACCTATATATACTTCATGATCTATGTATTGGCCTTCGGAAAACCTTTCCTTTCAAAATTGGTCCTTTACCTGAAAAACATTATTTTGAATTCCACATGCGACTCTTCCCTCTCAAAAGCACGTGCAGACGCGGGTCTAGTTATACACAACCCTCATATATAATTTAAAATATGAAAAAAAATATAAATTCCCTATTTTATGGGCAAGGTTTATGGGTTACACATGAAGCCTACCTACAGGAGCCCGTGGCCAAACTGTTTCCCAACTAAAGAAAAAAATTAAAAAAAAAGGTTTTGAGGAAGTATAAATACACCTCATGGGAAGGCTTAAAGGGAAGAGCGAGAAAGGTATTGATACTATAGCCTTTTAGTCCCTGATCAAGTATGATTATCACTGTGCCTCCTGCACTTCCCAGGTTGAGGAAAACCTTGTTTCCCTCTTTGAGATGTTCACCTCCCTTATGTGACATCCTTATGTATCCTTATGGAAGAAGATTGTTGAGGCTTGGGTTGGACGGATCCGGAGGACAGTTTTGCTTGGAGTCATGGATGAATCAATTGGTATTCCTCCACATCTTTTACATACATCAATAAAGAAGCTATGTCCCATTCTTGATGTCGTGATCTTTAATTATTTTATACACGTTATGATCTTGATATAGTTGATTTCATGTTATTTTCTATAAGCTTATATGATATAACCACTGACATCTAGAACATGCTTTCAATTACTACTAGTATATGTACTTTTCTTGAATGAGTTATAGGTTTTGAAGCATGTGGAGAAGCAGAGGGTTTGAACCCTGCGGGAACGACCTCAAACATAGGACCTACAGGTAAGGTCACTTCTCCCAATTTTACTAGTTTAAGAATTAAGACCATTAGTTTTCTTGCTTCTTGCTGTTGTATGCCTCTTGCTCTATTGGGGTTCTCAACCTAGACCCTAGGGTAATTCATCCCGTAACATTTACCCCATTCCTCTAACAAATTTTGAGGGGTTGGGTGCTATTACACATCTGATGTTACATCATATGCTTCTCAATTGTTTGTGCTTCTCAATTTTTTTTCTTGATCCCCCAAGTGTTGGTGGAGTGTTGGGTGGCAAAAATACCTCTTTGGTTGTCCATTTTCAAGCTTTGAAAAGCAATATTAAATGAATTTCTACCCCCTCAATTGATATAGCATTTGTTATTACAACATCTGCTTCTATAGTATCCGCTATAATTTTCATTGTTTCAGTAGTTTCAATAGTAGTGGTTGTTATAACATCAACTTTTACAACAATTTCAACATTTTCAACAATAATGGGTGTTACAACATCAACTGCTACAACATTTTCAACATATTTAACATTGAAATGTTGTTATGGCATATGTTCTTACAATGTCTATTGTTAAAACATCTGCTTCTCAATCTGTTGTTACCTATGTTTTTACTTCTCAATTTGTTTCTTGATCCCCCAAGTGTTGGTGTAGTGTTGGGTGGAAAAAACACCTATTTGGATGCCAATTTTCAAGGTTTGACAAGAAAAATGAAATGGCTTGCTATTAAAACATCCGTTGTTACATAATTTGTTATTGAATCTGTTGTTACAATATCTTTTATTAAAACATCCGTTGTTACAACATCTTCTTCTCAATCCATTGTTACCTATGTTTTTTCTTCTCAAATTGTTTTCTTGACCCCAAGTGCTAGTATATTGTTTAGTGGCAGAAACACCTCTTTGGTTTCCCACTTTCGAGATTTGACAAAGAAGTTGAAATGGCTTGCTATTACAAGGTCCATTTTTACAACATCTGCTTCTTGATTTGTTGTTAGCTATGTTTGTGCTTCTCAATTTTTTTTCTTGAACTACCAAGTGTTGATTTATTGTTGGGTGGTAGAAACACCTCTTTGGATGCCCACTTTCAAGCTTTGACAAACAAAATTAAATGACATTCTACCCCCTCAATCTTCTCCTCAAGGTTATACATCTCCTTTAAGGCCACAAATTCAGTTGCTTTGATAACATGTGTTCCATAAACAGTAGCCGCCTAATGCTTGTTTATCCCATCAACATGGATCATTGTGAAAATAAATATAAAAGAAAACAATGATGTCCCTCAAACTCAATTATTGTTTGATTTGAAATTCATCAATCAATTGTCAATGAAATTCATTTACAAAACCAGAACTTTTTCAAGTCGAGTTCAAGGATCCTTTGTTAGTCGAAGCGAATTAAAATATCTTACCCATAATGCATGGTTGTGATTCAAGTAACCATTGCTCAACCTTCAACTCGTATACAATTGACCAAAAGAAACATTTTTTGGGATCAATGCTCTTGATCAACAAATGGCATAATTGACTATGTTTACATTGGGTTTCAAGCTTAATTCCAAATGGATTCCAACACCATTATAACTAATCAATAAGAGGTTATTTCATAAGGAAGTTCAATTTATTTAGTTGAAATTTTCTACAAAATCTAAAATCCATAAGTTCACTAGTGAATAGAGGTACATCATGCTCAATATGTGAAGTGACCAATGCCAATTCATAGATTCCAAGCTTTGACCCCTAATTAATAGCCCTCACAAACTCTACCTTGAATATGTTCTCAAACTATTAGGAAAGCACAAACAATTTGCAACGATCATCTATATGGAAAGTGCTTACCCTGTATATATGGAAAGTGTTTACCCTGTAGAAGCTGTAATGATTAATCAACTTACAGTTTTAGTGCAGACTTATAGTAGCCCTTTAGGAATGCCCCATGTCACCTCTAAGTCACCTTCCTTGCTTTCATTCTTAGACTAAATTCAAGTTCTTTCATCCTCCCACAAGTCGTTGACTTGTTTTGACCTCTAAGACTAAGCTTAAGGTGGAAATATCCCTCTATCTCATAGTTATTCTACAAGTTTGCTTCAAACACAAGCATTTCTCCAGGAAGTGACATAGACAAAGGGAAGCTCCCTTTCACCACTTCTTATAACTAGAGAGTCAACACAACCAGTTGAAATTTCACTTGTGCCATTCACATTGATCGTTAAAAAAATGGACAGGGTTGGTACTTAATATTATGTAATAGAAATTAAAATTGATATTTAAATTGTATAATTTTTTTTTTTAATGATATTTACGAATGTTTATTAGAATTGTTGAATTTTTACATCAATGTAATGACATATTAATTGTAGCTTATTTGAAATTTTATTATCGTATGTGCACTTTGATATGCTGTAATATGATTACCGTTTATGAGAAATTAATTATTACATTAAATAAATAATAAATTTTCATTCTAATTTTTTTTTGCAGAACAAGGATCTTCTATAAGATTTGAATGATCCTCATCACATAGATCCAGATCACGTTGGGTCCAATGTTGATATGGAAAATGATGCTCATGATGACACAGATACAGAAGACAATGAGACCGATGTCGAAACAAATGGCGATGATGATGATCATGATCACAATAGTGATGATGATCATGAGGTAGTTGTTGGTAGCAGTTGGTGACATTCATGATCATATAGACTGCATATTGGATCATTTTTTATATATTTTTATGATGTTGATTTTCGTGGTTACTATCATATGTATCATTTTCATGGCCTCCAATACCATATTATTGAGTTGTATCTTTTTGACATGTATGATTTTCTCTTATATAATTTATCATTTGTACATGATGTATCATTTTGACTTATGTCAACTGTTGGACATGTATCATTTTCACGTGTTATTGATCTACTAGTACATGTGAATTTTACTTGTTTTAGTTATATATTATGATGATCTTATCAGTATTGACTCGTCAATTTTTTATATATTGACAATGGTTGATGTTTTGGATGCATATTTATTACAAATTATGGTTTTTATTTACTGCTCATGAAGGTTTTTTTCAAATTCACTTAAATTATAGATATTTGATTCGCTTGTTTTAATTATAGATGATGATCATGTTACAATAATTATCTTTTTATTTTATATATATTGGATGTTGTAGATTCTATTTTGATGGAGATTTAATAATTATAATGGTGTTGCTAGTTTGTATGGATGTTTGTTTCCCTAAAAAATCTTTATAAATGTTATCCTATAAAATATTTCAAATGCATTCATATGACTTACTGTATAATCATATAAATTATTTAAGGGACATGATATATTTACCTAATTAAATTGAAATAAAACATATTAATTTAAATGTATGTAAAAGTATAATAATTTTTGGAAGCAAAAAAATAAGCAACAATGGAAGCAAAATTGGAAGCCACACTCGAAGAAAAATTGGAAGCCAAATTAGAAGCCAAACTAGACGCAAATCCTCATACTTAGAAGAAAAAAAGAAGCAACAATGGAAGCAAAATTGGAAGCCACACTAGTGTTGAGAAATCTAGGGCAATATGATTAGGTTTTTCTTTTTAATTTGATTTCTCTTACTTTGACAAGTTCTTGTGATATTATATTACCTTCCTTTTCTTATCATTATGTTCCTTCATCATCAAGATAAATTCCAAATAAATGAAGATCATGAACACAAGTTGTAGGCACTCAACTAGGGAAAAAAACCCCTATCTAGGGGGAAACCCAGTCCAACTCTTCCACTAGTAGATTAAAATCAAATTGAGACAATCCAAGACCCTAGACAAATACCTCCTCCAATCACCAAGTCATCCCTTCCTTCAAGTAGATGTATTATGCCAAAGTATCCAAGTTTCAGCTTCCTAGATGCATCTTCAATCCAGAATTTCATCCCCCAGCTTCAAAATTTTGGACCTATAACTAATTCATAATTTTCGCCCCCAACTTCAATCCAGAAACCCTAACAAACTTTGCACGTGTGAGAGAGATACCCAAAAAAATCGATTTTCCTTTTTTCTTGGATTAGGTCTTCTTCTTTTACACTTCACCCTCTTTTTCGTCATCTTTCTCTTTGTAGATCGAACTTTTGTGAGTGTATTTATATTGCTTCCATAGGTCGACTTGCCTCTATTTATACTGCTTCCATAGGGTCGACTTGCCTCCAATACAACCGACTCCTCTAGGACATGGTCGACTTGGTGAGGAGGGAAAAAATGACTTTTTTAACTCAAAAATAATTTTCTTTACATGATACAAAATCCCAATAAGAGTCTAATAAATATGAAAATTACTCTTGGCAAAACCTAGAAGCATTCAATGGAGGCTATGACCTAGAAATTAAATGAAAGAGAATGAAACCCATGCTTTAATAATTATTTTCTTTTATAATAAATTTTATTTTGAAAAATACAATTATGAAGACTGGCACTAGTTACATTCTTCAACACTCCCTCTTGACTAGGGAAGTATTCATAATTACATATATACAAAGGTACATGTAAGATTTAAAAATGATATACTCTATGAAGAGTCACAACACAAAGTGCTACATATTAAATACATGACTAGCGTATCTAACCAGGTGGGACTAAGGTGTGTTTCAAGATTTAGCCTCTCTAGGTACCATCATGATTTATCTGTAACACCAACCCAATGATCCAGGTGCGTATCCAAGGTCAGAGCTCCAAGACCAATGCCACCCTCCCTACTTCGGGATCTAGACATCAGAATAGGTTGGCCATATGTCCTCCCAATAATATTTTCACCCCAATATGCTTCATCTCTCACTATCAACTAAACCAATCCAAGCATGCTTCAAATTTGCAACCTTCTTATGGAGAGATCCTGCACAATCACAACCCCAATCAATAATAATCTCTCTCTCTTATATATATATATATATATATATATATATGTATGTATGTATGTATCACAAACCTTCGAGGTTTTTATTTATTCTGATATTACTTAAATCATTATAATATTATCTAAATACATCTCTTCAGATGTTTCCTTCTTCAATTTTCCAGTAGTACCAAACTCAACCTCAACACTTTTCAATGTAATCAAGTTTTGTTTGCAACTTCATCAATCATGAACAACCTGTTTGTAGTGCATTAGCTCTTCTATGATATTAATCATCCTTATGATATTTACATCATGTTATTAATTCGAAGATATTAACTTTTCAACTAAGCTCCCTCTCAACCAGGGAATAAGTCTATCAACAATTTTTATTCTCTTAGCCACACAGACTCTTTCTTTTGCATCATCATTACATAAGAGAACTTCAATATTTTAAAGATTTATTCCTTCAAGAACATCATCCTTTATATGGAAACATGAACATCTTATTCATTTTTAAGGTCTTATATATCTTATAGCTTCCTCTTTCCATCATGCTTATTCATCTTTAATTATGAAAACCTTCATCATATTGAAGATTATGTTCCCACATATCTTTAACAACAAGTACAACCAGGTACAAATGTACATAAGCATGAAGTCAACTATATCAAAATTATCTGATTTACAATGGAAGTATCAAAATAATCAAGCTTTAGACATCATATACCTAAACCTAGTTAGGTTCATAGTCAACAAAGGTTACATATTTTATAATTTAGACTTTAACAATTTGTTAGGGTTTTTGTAAAAAACCTTAGATTCCATCATCGATAATTAAAAGCCTTATATATCAGCAATTAAATCAAGTTGGAAATCAATCATAGCACTTTACATTTTCAGTATTATGCCCTATAATTTAATATCAATATTTACTAGGGTTTTTTTGCAAATCCTAGATTTCATCAATGAGAAGATATCAACAATCAAGTTAGCATATTAACATTTCATATCTAGGTATTCTTTCTTATATCAATCTCTACTAGGGTTTTATTGTAAACCATAGATACAAACATAAAACTCCAACAATTCATACCACGCTAGGGTTTCGATTTTGTGAAATCTTATACATTTAGGGTTTCATTCCTAGGACATTACTTTTAACAATTACAAGGGTTTTTGTTTATAAACCCTAATTTATCAAACACTAAGAATCTAGGTTTTCATTATTTATACTAAACATTAATAACAAACCCTAAAAGACTAGAGTTTCATAACATTAACAAACCATAACATTAAGAGTACAATTTCATTTCTAAATTTTATCAACAAACCCTAAGTATATTTAGGGTTTCAATGTCAATATACCCTGAGGAACAAGAGACTAGGGTTTTACAGTGAACCCTAAAGGTTAAGGTTTCACAAAAATGAGAAAACAACATGAGATGATAAAGGTAGATTTTATCTAAATATTAATCAGCCAAACAATAATCCTTATGATTCAAAATCCTAGACATGAAGGAGTTAGTAATATGGAACAAATTTCAAAATGACCACTCCTTGTAATATGAATAAGATTTACTATATTTTTGTATACATACCTTGAGTTACTCCTTTTACAAACCTAGTATGTTTAATGAAGGAATCCATTTGAAATATGACAACATCTTCATAGTTCAACTCCTTATTTGTCAACTTGTGTTTTAAGGATTTGATTTACCAAGTCACCATATACCTACAATATTTCTTGATAAGAACTACCAAGAATATATTAGGGTTTTTCAAATCTAAATCCAAGAATATATTAACTTGAATGAATTCCAAGGGATTATAACTTGTTCTATAGGTATTATGTCAATATCTAAATATCAGAGATGTAACATCCCCAAGTTAAAAATTCATGTAAGAAAGGTTAATAAAGGAAAATTAAGACCAAGGTCATGGGACACATATACTAAGATGAATGTTGGGGAAAGCACTATAGTGGGAATCACTTTCGGTGTACTTATGGCTAAGGAAATTGGCAAAGGAAAAGAGGAATTAATTGACATTTTATTTATGAAATAAAGGAAAATAAGAGAAAAGGGAGGTGAAGAGACGCATATTGGCATGAGAGGAAAATTGGAGGAAAAATGAAGGAAAATGGAGAAAATATAGGCCTCAATGATAAAAATGCTTCTGAGAATTAGTTCACAACCTTTTTTCAGTTTTTTTGAAAGAGAGAGAGAACACCAAGAGGAGAAAGCAAGCAAGCAAAAAGAGGAAGGAAAATGATCCAGGTGGCTCCAGACACCCTGAGGAGACCAAGAAGGCTCAGAAATGGTCAAGATCCATAGTGGTCATATTGCTCTCAAATTAGGTTCAGATTGAAGTGCTCGTCACCCTTATTCCAACATTGTGAATAGATCTCAAATTTGAGCTCGTATGAAGAAGTTTGAGAAAGTCAAAGTTGCGGTCAAAGTTAGGCAGTGGGCCAAGTTTAAGTGTCCTTCAATTTCATGGTCAACTGGCAGGGAACAGAGCACCCAATAAGTGGGTGAATTTGTTGGATAATTATTTTTCCCAATAAACTCTGAGTTCGAGAATTTTTAAAAATGGGCCATATTTTGTTAAATATTTAAAAAAAAGTTTATAAAAAAAGAAATGATGTGGCGGGCCACCAACCCCACTAGCCCATAATGATAATATGCACACACACACATATGTATTGGGGGGTGGGTTTTCAACCCCACCACCCCTATAACTGCCGTCAAATACGCATGGGTCGGTGGCCATGACCCGCCAAACGCGCCCACGTTCAAAACCGCCAGAGGCAGCACCTAATACAAACTGAAGGGGGTCAAACCCACCTGGCCCACGTGGCTGACCCCCTAGCGGGTAGTCCCAAAACCTATATGTAATACACCAAAAAAAAATGGGGGTGTGGTTGGGTTAGGAAGCGTGGAGCGGACTTGCCCACCACCCATGTTATGTGTAACAAACATCCAAAATGGGAGGGGCGGGATTTGATCCCCCGACCCCGCCTCAACCATTACCTGTTGTTACCATTACACCAGACCATTGGACCTTGAAAGGTTCGGCCTCCTAGTAATATATAAACTCATTTTCGCAGTGCACCCAGGCAAAGGAGGTTGGCGCAGAGTTCAAAAATAGTAATATTTTATTTGTAGGTGCGGAACCACGAGTCATGGAGATAGTGGAACCATGCCCCAGGGAATCTTGAGGCCATCAAAAATATTCCTTGAGGTCCAGAACTTTCAAACGTCCATTTTTGACAAATTTTATGTCGATTTTACATCTCTCGGTGACAGGAATCCGATGACGGTGTCCGTTTCAGCAGCAGAGCTTCCCAATTTCAGCCATTTTCCAGATTGGAGTAATGGTGTTAGATTCTCGAGTGTGGACAATTGACTTTAAGCCTATCGACACAACGAATTCAATGGTGCAGCCAGATTCAACAGCTGAGCATCCACTTCTTCAGCCAACTTCAAGGGTTGAGGTATATGCAGTTTTGATCATGTGCTTCTTTTATCATTTACTGTGAGATGTATTATGTTGTCTAGATACTTTCTCAATGTATGTTGCGGGATATTTGTTTATGCTTCATGTGAGATTTATTCACCATGGATTGTGATGATCCCTATGTAACCTTGTTGAAGGGATCCTCATCGTCACCTTGTGTGAGATTATGTCATGCTAATAGGAGGTCTATTATGAGTGAGAGTTATTGTAGCATAACTTCTCATGGAGAGACAAGCCACTCATGTTGAGGGCACATATCCTTGTATGACATAAAACATATTCCATGTGCATCATCACCATTTCCAGCACTATATGAAGTGGCCTACCCCATTTTGACACCGGCCCTGGAGACATAGCCCACACTGGGTGAACTCTGTTATCAAACGTCTCATGTTCTGATGTTGTTGATTGTTGTATTGTTTCCTCATGTTCAAAGCATGCATATGTGTTATTTTAATGCTCTTTTTAGTGAAATTCTAACCACATCACAGAAGTAAAATATCATGGGTAGATTCGGTAACTGATGGACCTAGATCAAGTGGTATCAGAGCGGTCTTCTCGCTGATGTGAATTGTGAGCATGAACAATGATTGAACGTACAACAATGGAGGACGACAAATACATGTACTAGGCCATACTAAGGATGTCCAAAATGGTGGACATGATGTATGAAGCTTATGAGAGATGGGAGAAAAAAGAAACAGAAAGAAATGCTCCATCCACACTTTTAGTGAATATTCATCACCTTCATTGTGTTCTCATCATTCAAATGAGGAAACAAACCATAGCCTTCAAGCAGATAACGTTGAATTTAAAATGCTTCTACGAGAGGAGAAAGAGGATAAGAAGAGAGTGTAGCTTCAGTTGCAAGCCGCAGAGGCAACCTTGGAAGAATTGAAGTGCAGCGACCAGAGCCTTCAAGCAAAGGATGTTGAATTAAGGAGGCTTCTGCAAGAAGAGAAATAGGATAAACAAAGACTAAAACTTCAGTTGCAAGCCGTGGAAGAGGCCTTGGAGGAATTGAAGTGCAACGAAGGCTTAAAGAAGCCATCATCACCTGTGTCTGAATCAACAATTTAGGTAAACAATGTTGATTTCTCTTCAGTTTCATCTTCACATGCTTTTATTTCTATTAGAAACGTGGAGATACCCCTTACAGGAACTGGCATGAGTTTCCTTACCAAAATATGGTACAAAGGAGGATGAATTGGCGTTAATGGCCAAGGAAAGATTCATCCATTGGAGGTCATGCAAAGACCTCGATTAGCAGGTTTGGGATACACTGAAGGAGAATTCTCAAAGTTTTCAGAAGCTTCCAAGACATTGTTGAACTCATTAATGAAAGAGATTGATGGGAACACTTCACCATCATCCAATGACAATGCACATTGCAATGAAAGAGTTGAGGCAAGCTCTCATATCCATAATTACACCAAAGACCACCAGGAAGTGTGACGTTTAGGGGTATCGTCGGAATAGCGACATTTCGGGACAAAGCATCGGAATTGCGAAGTTTAGGAACAATGTGTCATAAGTGTGACGTTTAGTTGGGTCGGGTCGGGTTGGGTCGGGTCGTGTCGTGTGAGGCTGCCCAGGGAAATGCATTCTTACGGGTTGGGTTAAGTCATGTGATGGCGCCCAAGGAAACGCGTTCAGGCAGGTCGGGTCCGGTTGGGTCCGGGCGCCCAGGGAAACACGTTCGGGCGAGTCGGTTCGGGTCGGGTTGTGTGATGGGCTAAAAAGTGTTGGTTCAAATACTTGAGAGGGAATTAGACCTTCTCAGTGATTCACACCTAAAGAAGAAATATTTACACTCAGATATGCATTCATGACCTGTAACATGCATGTTTATCATGTGTTTGACGAAATGCCTTCTATGTTATTGTTAGTCTAGGTCAAGTTTCTAACTCAAGTTTGTATGTTTAGCCCTATCCTTACGTAATTTATCATCCTGAAGTTACATGCAGTTGTGGGAAGTGGTCTGGAGGCTGACTTGGAAAGGTGGCTCTTATCTCAGGACTACACCCTCTAAACTGGATAATTTGGGCTATAATCACACTCAGGAAGTGTTGTGCATGCGTTTAGAGGTATACAACCACAAACAGCCTTGTCATGAATGCAGTTGGGACTCTAAGTCAGTGAAATAAGGTTATATCTTAGGGATTGACTACCTGGGGTGTTTCTTCAACTCCTGGGTGATTTGTAGTCCCTGTAGGATGTGAGTTTTTGGTCAGTAAGTTCCAGTTGTAGCCCCACTTCCTTAAATGGAACTAGGAGGCTGGGTCATGTCATAGTGGCACTCTGCTTCACATTTACTTGGAGGGCTTGTAAAAACGGGTAAATGTGGGAGGGGGCATGTTACAATTTGGTATCAGAGCCTTCAGGTTAAAACACTTGGACTGTATGGGATAGATGCATGTTTTTATGCATGCATTGTCATGATTATGGTTGTTGTGCATTATGTCATTGTATGTAGTCAGGTTTATCATGCATGATGTTGACATATTGATATGAATATGTATATATATGTACAAACTAATCTAGACTAATTTGTGTAGACAAGATAGCCTCCCCTAAAATTCATTAGGGTATGCTAATTATGTTTATATTTGGCTATTTGACATTGTATGTTTGCATGAAGAAGATTATAGATGACAATTAGAATGGTGGATTGCAGTTCACGTGAGTCTCCTTATATATCAGATGAGAAACCAAGAGATGAGTACTCTCCTAACATAGAAGATACCTTGAGAAGTCTGAAGGCATAAATTAGAAGTTTCAAGGTAGATTATGATGGTATCATTCAGTCACAGGAAATACTTTCCAGAGTGTTGGAAAATCCTTTGAGGAGGAAGTGAATCGATTTTCCTTATGATGACATTAGCTTGTGACGTGTTCGTTATTATTATTAGATATTTCAATTTATACTTTTCTTATCATCAATATTAATTCCAAATAATAAATAAAAGAGGACAAAATATGTAGGCACACTGTTGGGTACAAACCACACTCTTTGGGGAAAACCCTGTCAAAATTATTCCTTTAGTAGATTCAAGATGAGATGACCAATACCCTTACAAGTTAGGCTAGATACTCCTTCATCAAGTCATCATTGTTCTTCCTTTATACCAATACTCATGTCAATGTGTGAGTATCAAATTATTGTCAACGTGTTTCCACCGAGACATCATCACTGTGTGACCTTCTCACTGTAAGAGTATCGAATTGAGGTCACAATAATACCATCGGAATTACATCGAAACTATAAGACCATTCTCATTGTGGTAGCACCGAACCTTGTCACTGTAGTAGCATCAAGATCTTCTTACTGTGGCTACTTTGAGCCCTTATCACTTCAATGTGATTTTTGAACCTAAGATAACGCTGAATTGCGATATCCATTCCGTATACATTTTGCTCCAAGCCCTTATCACTTCACTGTGATCTATGAACCTGAGATAGTTGCTATGAGCCCTTATCACTTCACTGTATTCTAAGATAGCACCAAGACTGTATACAGAAACAAATCTTATGAGATATCACCTAGAATGTATACAAAAACAAATCTTCTGAGATAGCACCAAAATTGTACCTCTATAATTGATGTGAGGATCTCTACAATTAATCTGAGATACTCTAAAGTCCAAGTTGATTTTAGAGGATAATTTGAGCTCTTGTTGCGTGTTGTAATGCGAAGATTGTAGGCTTGTATACATAGTGGTTGTACCATATAAATGAGTTGGCATGAGTTATTCGAACAAATATGTCTCCAATTGTATGTAGGATGACAAGAGTATATTAATGGAAACTGACTTGTAGATAAATTATTTGAGGTCAAATTGAAGTCTTTGCTAGATAGGATTACTTAATGGAGGAGTCCAAACAATAAATTGACTTTGACTCAAAGTCCTAAAGTCTAAAATTGAGGCTTGAGCTATAATTTACCCAAGCATGAAACCCATGCTTTAACAAGTCAATTCAACAATAATAAAATTATTTTATTTTGAAAAATATATTGCATTTTTTACTTTAAGTACAATGAAGACCGAACCTAGTTACATTCTTCAACATGGGGCATAGGAAAAACAAGCAGAGGTCAATGCAATGATCCTTTAGGATTTGTCATATTTGCAAAGATAGGGATGGCCAAAAATCAGTTATGGATAGGAAAAATGGGGCATATGGATGCAAGTCGAATGGAGGACACAGGTCAAACATGGATGACATGGTCAAAGGTGGCAGATGGATGGATACACAGGGTAGGAGAGGTAGTGGTTATGGGTTGTATTCTAGTTTTGGTTCATATAGGCATCATCGTCATCATCGCTATCATCCTTACAATATGAGTGAGAGGATATACCATCCATATGATTTCAAGAAAGCCAATATTCCTACATTTGATGGAGAGATAAAGAATATGGAAGATCCAAATGCATGGTTTCTTGGAATGAAGAAGTTATCTAGGCTGCATGATTATACAAAGAATATGAAGGCCATGATAGTTATTTTGAGTCTCAAGGGAAAGGTAGACATTTGGCGGGAAGATGTGAAGCGTGTCAGAGGCATCAGGACAAAGGAGCGGAGTTGGCATGAATTCAAGAGACCTTTTAGAAAGAATCATTTTTCAGAGAGATACTATGATGGTAAGGACAAGGAGTTTTATGAATTGAAGATAGGATCTATGATATATTAAGGGTGTACAATTAAGTTTCTATAATTGTTGATGTATATGTTGTATCTTAAGGATGAGAAGACAAAGGTTCAAAGATTCATAAATGGACTACCATTAACGTTCAAGGATCGAATTGAGTGTGATGAGCCTCGGTCACTAGGGGAGGTCATTGGGAATTTGAAGCACTATTGTGAGTAATCAAAGTGCAAGATTGAGCCTAAGCGTGACTAGAAAGGAAATGACAAGACTAAAGGAAAATAGTCTCTAAAGCGGTAGGATGCAGGTGAGAAAGATAATGTGGTTCCTTGCACGAATTTTAGTACAACAGAGAAGGTGCTTGGATCTCAGCTTGGAGAGCAACAAAATAAGGGTAGTGGCAGAGAAGCATTGCAATGTTAGATTTGTGGCAACAATCATCACAAGAAGGATTGTTCACCGTATGAGTGTGGTAGACCACAAATCTACAGTGCTGAGGAGGTGCAGATAGGTGGGGATGTTGGACAGAGTATTCCTCGGATCTATGCAACATTTGATGAAGAGAAGGAGGATCACCAACCATCCATTATTGAGATGGAAGGTAAGCTTTGTGATTGAGTTGTTTCGATTTTGATTGTTCTTGGATATAATTATAGTTATGTTAATCCTGACCTAGTGGATAAGTGTGGCTGAGTAAATAAGTGCATGAAAAGTCTTAGTTGGTGAATTTTTCTACATGTACAAAGAAAAGAGTTCATAATTTGGTGAGAGATTGTGCATTTGAGCTGAATAGTATGCCTACATCAAAACATATGAATGTGCTTCCTTTCGGTTAGTACAATATGCTTTTGGGTATGGATTGGTTGTACCTTCACAAGACTAAGCTATATCATTATGAGAAGGCTATTGAGTGCTTGGATGATGTTGGAGAGAAGAGAATATTACAAGGTAAGAAGAAGACTACATTAGTGAGAATGGTTACAACTATGCAAGCTAAGCCCAGTTGCAAGAAAGGATGTGCCTTGTTTGTAGTTCATATTTATAGTGAGAAAGGGAAGGATGTTGAGGATGTTGAAGGCTTGAAGAGTTGTCTGGTTTTGAAACAGCTTCAAGACGTATTCCTAACAAAGATTTCATAGTTATCGCCTCATAGGGAAGTGGGCTTCTCTATTGAGATGGTACCAGGAGCAACACCGACATCAAAGTCACCTTACATGATGAGCACTCCAGAGTTAGTGGAACTAAAGTTGCAGCTTAAGGAAATGTTTGATAAGGGATACATTAGGCCAAGTGTGTCTCCTTGGGGTGGACTAGTGTTTTTTGTGAAGAAGAAGGATGGTACTCTCATGTTGTGTATTGATTACAAGCAGTTGAACAAGGTGACGATCAAGAAAATGTACCCTTTGTCGCAGATTGATGACTTGTTTGATCAACTAAACAGAGCAAAAATGTTTTCAAATATTGACTTGAGATAAGGATAACACTAGGTATGCTCAAAGAAGAGGACATCTATAAGAAAACATTTCGTACCAAGTATTGGAATTATGAGTTTGGAGTGGTTATATTTGGTCTTACTAATGTTGCAAATACTTTCAAGTGTTTGATGAATAATGTGTTGTATCCTTCTATGGACAAGTTTGTGATAGTATTCATTGATGACATATTGATATATTCTAAAAATGAGGAAGAACATGTAGAACACCTAGCAACAGTGTTATGATTGTTGATTTTGAGATTCAATAGGATGATGAGCTTAGTGAAAAGAGTCGCCTTCACTAAGTGGGCCCACAGGCTATTTTTGGCGCAAAGTCTATTTTTAGACTAAGTCTATTTTTAGACATGTCGATCATATTCTATGAGTTGCAGGATGCTATTTGTGGATGGTTGGTCAATTTGGAAAAATATATGGACTTCTATTTTTAGACATTTTGGGCGGAGTCTATTTTTAGACTACCAGTCTAAGTATAGATATGTCGAATATTATTAGCTCTTAATAATATTTGGACTATAAACATTATCTTATTCTCTTGGAGCACTTCAGTTCAATGCACATATGTGGCACAACAGCTAACAGAAGGAATTACACTATTCCCTAGGGTTTACTGGAGCTATTGCATGGAGGACTCAGTTAGAACTCAAGTGGCAGAGTTATGACACAGTTGGAAGAAGTAGTTATGGAGTTGTATTCAATTTAACTCAGTTAGACTCAGTTGAGCTAGTTGTATCTAGTCTAAATGATTGATACACTAGTGAGAGTGGAGTGAATTAACTAGTAAATTAATTCATAAATAATAACTCATTAATCAACTGAAGAATACATCAGTTAACTACAGTGCATGGCAGTTTCAGTGGAGACCAGTGGAGAGATAGGTGAAAGAGAAAGTGTGACTATCATTCGTGACTATAGTGATGCATTGATTGCATCCAACACTCAATGGAGATGCCAATGAGGATTTCCTGAGCAAGGTTGGAGTAATTTGAACTCATTCAGAGCCATTCTTCAGCAGGGATTGTGCAGTAGAGGCAGGCTAGCAGGTGGCAAAGATCGGTGCATGGATTTGCAAGATTAGGCCTGATTAGTGTGTAGCGATTGTATTGTACCGAGAGCTTGATATGATTAGCTTTGTATGAGGATTGTTACATGATCTCTATGAAATATATTATATACAGATAGTTGGGGTTTTTAGCTTCAGGCTTTCCCGTTAAACAACTGTGTTAATGTGTGAATTTTTATTGTTTCATGTGTGCATTGCAATCTTGATTTAATTTCTGCAAATGATCAATGGTGGAATAGATTCTGTATTTTGCATGAAGTTAAAATAGTGAGAGATCAGGAGAATCTTGGACATATAACATATAAGTTATATAATTTCTACATGGTATCAGAGCAGTATTGATCATATATAGGAGGAGATTGCAATTATTGAAGCAGTTGAGTTTTGTGTTGGTGGAATTTGAATTTGTTGCAGTGTTTTCTTGGTGTCAAAGTTGAGCATTCATTAAAATTTCTTTCAACGGATTGCGATTGGAGTATGCCCTTGATGGCAGCTCGAATTACATAGCATGGAAGGACAGGATGGAGCCGGTGCTAGATGATAATGGGTTGAAGGATTTCATCAATAACGATGTTCCTAAGCTAGGTTCTAGCGATGCAGCTGCACTTGACACATGGAAAAAGAAGGTAGAAAAGTGTCGAAGGATTCTGTTGGAAGGTGTGAAGGACCACATTGTGTCCAGACTTCATGGGAAAGCCACTCCATTCTTAATGTGGAAGGCTTTGACAGATTTTTTCCAAAGTGTAAGTGACCAGAGGAAGTTGGTGCTTAAAGACAAGCTCAGAAAAATAAAAATGGAGAAAGGCGAAAGTATACCAAAATACCTCATGAAGTTTTTCCACTGCAAGGATGAGCTGGGAAGTGTGGGGGTTACTGTTGATGAAGAAGACTTGGTGAGATTGGCTATCCTTGGGCTTTCGAAGAGTTGGCATAGCTACCAAGAATCTGTCAATGGACAGGAGAAACTGCCAGGATGGGAGCGACTTTGGTTGGATCTTGTGCAGGAGGAGATAAGGCGGGGTACCAGGGATGGATCTTCATTGAAGAATGAAGATGAAGAAAATTGCGCTTTGGCTGCCAAAGCAAGGAAAGGGAAGGGGAAGAAAAATCCTTCTCAATCTGGTGCAAAAGTCAAGAAGCAGGATTTGTCTAAGGTGAAGTGTTTTCACTGTCACCAGCATGGGCATTTCACCACTAATTGCCCACAGAAGAAGAAAAATAAGAGCACTGCTGGTTCTGCAGCAGGAGAGGCCTTAGCCTCGCATTTTGAGCTCAAATTTTCTTTGATTACATGCTTGGTTTCAAGTGTGATGGGATCGGTATGGTTTCTTGACAGTGGTGCGTCTTTCCATATGACCGGAGACAAAGATTTGTTTAGTGATCTAGAGGAAAAGGATCTTGGAGTGCACATCGAGATGGGCGATGATGGTAGATACAGTGCGACTGGTATCGGGACCATTTCCTTTAAGAGGGAGTCCGGTAAACCTTTCATCTTGAAGGATGTCATGCATGTTACAGGATTGATAAGAATCTGATCTCTGTGGCGATGTTGGAAGACAAGGGTTATGATGTTGTTTTTAGCGAGGGAAAAGCCTTCGTGCGCCATAAAACAACTGGTCAAACCAGGAGGATATGGATTCGAGTTAAGAATCTTTATAAATTACAGGTAGATGGCTGCACTGCAATGGCAAGCAAAGTTGAAGGAGTGGTGAGCCGAGATGAGGGCGAATTGTGGCATAAGAGATTGGGCCATATTCACCATGGCGCTTTGAAAATTTTTGCAGCAGATTTCTACTGGGCTTCCCAAAGGTACACTTGCGCAGTCAGATCAGTGCAAGGGATGTACTTTGGGAAAATTTGTGAAGACCAATTTTCATGAGAAGGATATTCGTGCTTCGACGATCCTTGAGAGAATTCACATAGATGTGTGTGGACCTTTCTCAGTTGCTTCAACAACAAAGCACAGGTATTATGTGATATTTGTTGATGAATTTTCGCGTAAGTGCTGGATCTTCTTCATGCAGAAGAAGAGTGAGACACACTCAAGGTTCAGTGAGTTCAAGGCACTGGTTGAGAAAGAGTCGGGGAAGCAGGTGAAAGGCTCTCTAGAGTGATAATGGTGGTGAATACATCTCTGGTGAATTCAAAGACTTCTGTAGCAAAGAAGGAATTCGAAGAGAACTCATAGCGCCTCATAACCCATAGCAGAATGGGGTCGCGGAGAGAAAGAACATAACAATCGTGGGTGCTGCATGGGCGATGTTGCATGATCAAGGCCTTCCCATACACTTGTGGGATGAGGCATGCAACACTGCGATTTATGTGCAAAATCATTGTCCTCATAGAGTACTTGGAATGAGTACACTCGAAGATGTGTTTTCTAGTAAGAAGCCTGATATTTCTCATTTGAAGATTTTTGGCTCACCTGTTTACATTCATGTGACGAAGGATGCCAGGAAGAAGCTGGAGCCGACCACAGAGGTTGGAATATTTTTTGGGTACACAGAAACACCCCACAATTATCGTGTGTATTTTCCAGAAATTCAGATGACTGTCGTGTGACGGGATATCAAATTTCATGAGGAGAAAGCCACGAAGTTGTCGCTTGAGAGGGAGCTACACTTGCATGCAGAGGAGGAGCTGCTTGTTCCTAAAGATGAGCCTCAAGATGTGGATCAGCCACAATAGGAGGTTCATGGAGTGGAAGAAACCACTCATGCAGCGCCAAACATCAGAGGGCGGAAGCGCACTACAGAGGCTGAGCGACTGAATCTTGATGCAGTGCAAAATGTAGGAGTTCCTACATCACAGCGCAGACAGAGACAATCACCTGAACGATTTACTAGATACATGGCTCTGATGAGCAAGTGTATCGTGATGAAGCCATCCTCTTTCGAGGAAGCTATGGAGGATCCCGCATGGGTAGATGCCATGGTGGAAGAGTATGATTCGATTGTCAGAAACAGTGCATGGGAGATTGTCCCAAGGCTGGAAGGGAAATCAATGGTAGGTTCGAGATGGATCTACAAAGTGAAGCAAGTTGCTGATGGGAGCATTGAGAAGTATAAGGCAATATTTGTTGCAAGGGGCTTCTCACAGATCGAGGGGATCGACTATAAAGAAACCTTTGCACCTGTCGCAAGGTATTCTTCCATATGGACCATCCTTGCTCTCTTAGCGTAGATGGGTTGGCACATTCATCATATGGATGTGAAGACTGCGTTCCTCAATGGAATCATTGAGGAGGAGGTGTAAATTGAGCATCCTGAAGGATTCAAAATATTTAGCAGCGATTCACATGTGTGCAGGCTCAAAAGAGCGCTGTATGGGCTGAAACAAGCACCTCGTGCTTGGTACACAAGGATAGACAGTTATTTCACCGGATTTTGTTTCACCAAGAGTGAGGCGGATCCAAACCTATACCAGATTGTGGTGGAGGGTAAGCTTTTGATAATTGTGCTTTATGTGGATGATTTAATACTAATGGGTGATGAACTGTTGATACACTCATGCAAGGCAGATCTTGCAAAGTAGTTCGAGATGAAGGACTTGGGCCTCCTTCATTATTTCCTGGGATTGGAAATTTGGCAGCTGAAAGGTGAAATGTTTGTGTCTCAAGGCAAGTACGCCCAGGAGATATTGGTGGAAAAGTTTCACATGCAAGGCTGTAAGCGTATAGACACTCCTCTTCCTGGTGGTTGGAGGAAGGAGGATGCTACATCGGCAGAGGTAGTGGATGCCACTGTTTATCGATAGTTGGTTGGTTCGCTCATGTATTTAGTCAATACACGACCAGACATATGCTATGCGGTGAACCATCTTTCACAAGCGATGGTTAAGCCTACCAAGCTCTTTTGGAAGGTAGGCAAGCATGTCCTAAGGTATCTCAGGGGCACATCTGAGTATGGATTGTGGTACAGTCAATCGGATGAGGTAAAGTTGCATGGCTTCACGGATGCAGACTGGGCAGGAAGCCCAACGGACAGAAAGAGCACATCTGGAGGGATTTTCAATATCGGATCTACAACAGTTTCTTGGTATAGCAGGAAACAAAGATCCATGGCACTCAGTTCTGCGGAGGCCGAGTACATGGCAGCAAGTTTGGCTGCATGCGAGGCTATATGGATGAGGAAGATCCTGGTCGGTTTGTTCGGTTCTCATTTAGATCCTACTGTGATATATTGTGATAATAAAAGTTGCATTAAAATCTCAGTTAATCCAGTATTTCATGATTGATATAAACATATTGACATTTATTATCATCATATCAGAGATTGTGTGCAGTGGAAGATCATGTTGCTTTCTTACATTCCTACGGAGGATCAGGATGCAGATATTCTAATGAAGGCGCTCACTAGAAGAAAATTCAAATACCATAGAGACAGGATCGGGGTGGCAGATAATCACTATCTTGTTGAGAGGGAGTTTTGAGATTCAACAAGGTAATGAGCTTAGTGAAAAGAGTCGCCTTCACTAAGTGGGCCCGCAGGCTATTTTTGGCGCAAAGTTTATTTTTAGACTATGTCTATTTTTAGACATGTCGATCATATTCTATGAGTTGCAGGATGCTATTTGTGGATGGTTGGTCAAGTTGGAAAAATATATGGACTTCTATTTTTAGAAATTTTGAGGCGGAGATATTTTTAGACTACCGAGTCTAAATATAGATATGTGAATATTATTAGCTCTTAATAATATTTGGACTCTAAACATTATCTTATTCTCTTGTAGTATTGCATCAGTTACGTATGTGGCAGAGTGGTGTCAAATAATTATGCTATTACCTATATCAACGATGCATTTGTATGAGGGATCAAGAACTCAAGTGGCACAGTTTGGTGGATTTGGAGAAGTAGTTGGTGGAGTTGTATTTAGTTTAACTCAGTTAAACTCACTTGAGCTAGTTGTATCTAGTCTAACTGAATGTTACACTAGTGAGAGTGGAGTGAATTAATTATTTAATTAATTCACAAATAATAACTCATTAATCAACTGAAGAATACATCAGTTAACTACAGTGCATGGCGCTTTAAGGAGACCACTGAGAGATATTATGGAAATGCGGTGACTATCAATTGTGACATTTAGTGGATGCATTGATTGTATCCAACACCTCAAGGAGATTCCAATGAGGATTGTGTGAGCAAGGCCGGGAGTAATTCAAACACATTTAGAGCCACTTTCAACAGTGATTACGCAAAAAGAGGGCAAAGCATACAAGTGGCAAAGATTGGTGCATGGATTTGCAAGATTAGGCCTGATTAGGGTGTAGCGATTGTATTGTACTGAGAGCTTGATATGATCAGATTTGTATGAGGATTGTTACATGATCTCTATGACATATATTATATACAGATAGTTGGGGTTTTTAGCTTCAGGTTTTCTCGTTAAACAACTGTGTTAATGTGTGAATTTTTATTGTTTCATGTGTGCATTGCAATCTTGATTTAATTTCCGCAAATGATCAATGGTTGAATAGATTATGTATTTTGCATGAAGTTAAAATAGTGTGAGATCAGGAGAATATTGGACATATAACACATAAGTTATATAATTTCTACAGTTGAGAGAGCATCAGTTGTATGCCAAGCTTAGTAGGTGTGGTTTATTTATGGGATATGTTAATTCCAAGAAAGGTATAGCAGTGGACCTAGAAAATATTAGAGTTGTCATGGAGTGGGAAACTCTTAGGAATGTGGATGAGGTAAAATCATTCATGGGATTAGCAGGTTATTACAGGTGGTTCATCAAGAAATTCTCATGGATTGCCTATCCTATTATATCCTTGTAGAGGAAAGGAAAGAAGTTTGAATGGAATAAGGAGTGCGCAACTAGTTTTGAGCAGTTGAACCGTTTGCTTACAAATTCTCTGGTTCTAAAGATTGCAAATCCAGACAAAGAGTTCGTGGTATGTACAAATTATTGCAACCGAGGAATTGGTGGAGTCTTGATGCAAGAAGGATAGGTGGTATGCTATGAGTCAGTAAATTGAATGAGAACAAGAAAAAATATGTGACTCATGATCTTAAGTTGAAAACTATGATTCATGCATTGAATATGTGGAGACACTATCTTCTTCGTAGTAAGTTTGTCTTGATTAGTGATCACAATGGGATTAGGTACTCGTTTTACCAACCTAAAATGAATGTCAGGAAAGCTAGATGGTTGGATGCTCTCAATGGGTTTGATTTTGAGATCAGGTAAATCAAAGGAATGGAGAAAAAGGTTGCAGATTCTCTTAGTCGGAGAGTGCTGGTGAATCACATTGCAGTAGTGATTTCTTATGGGACATATTTACAAGATTTAATTTTGCAGGCACGACAACATGATGAACTGTATTAGCAGTTGAAGTTCTAGTTACAACAACAAGGTGCAGGTGATAGGTATGAGGAGTACCGTATCACGGTATATGGCTTGGTCAGATTCAAGAACATGATTTATGTACCAAATGAAAAAGAGCTCAAGAAGCTTATCTTGAGGGAGTTTCATGTCAAGTCATATCTAGGTCACCCGGGATATCAGAATACTTTGAAAAAAGTCAAGAAACTCTACCATTGGTCAAACATGAAGAAAGAGGTGACTAAGTTTGTTGCGAGATGTTTGGACCATCATAAGGTAAAATCATAGTGTAAGCATCTAGGTGGCTTTTTGCAACCGATTCTGATTCCATAGTGGAAATGGGAGGTCATTTCCATGGACTTTATTACAGGTTTTCTGAGGACATAAAAGCAACATGATTCCATCATGGTTGTGGTTGACAGGTTAAGTAAGGTAGCTCACTTCATTGCAGTTAAGTCTATGAATTCAACTAGTGAGGTAGCTCAAATTTTCATCAGGGAGATAGTGAGATTGCATGGTGTTCCTAAGAAGATCATATTAGACAAAGATGTCAAGCGATTACATTCACTTCTTTATATATCTAAGTAAGGATCTTGAGTTTAAATAAAATTATGGATCATGGTGCTTGTAATTTATACTTGTTACCTCATTTCACCTTGGTGGTCATCCTTTCCTCCTGCTCCAGTGTAATCACTTTGGTGTATTTATTTCACTATCTAGGAGGGATACAAATAAGAGAACTTGATAGAGATAACATGCCAGAGTCTTTCCATAATTAACACTTGTCAATTATCCTTGATCCATTGTCATTTTTTGTTGTTGTTGTTGTCAATATCTCATACTGGTTCCCTATTTGCCTTCAACTATGAGAAGAGGGACTTTGAAAATGATCATAGGTTGATGTAGTTTCCAAAAGAAAGAATGTGAAAATCACGCACCAATTTTTTAAAATGAAAAAAGTAGCAAGGGATGAATGATGATTAAAATCCAAGTAACTTTGTATCTAACCCCTCATGTAAGGCCATCACACTAGCCCCATGCATATCATGCTTATGAGAGTAAAAGTGACATAAAGAAACATCTTGACTTATGTGAGCGATGAAATGCCCATACTAAAAGGAAATTGAAATGAAATGAAAGCTTACCAATAAAACCAAATCAAAGCAAATAAAAAATCTAAGTAGAGCGTGGAAAACGTATTTTCAAGGAAAGGGTAACTCAAGTAATACAAGTGGTCCCTCCATAAAGGAATTCATGGGAGATTGTTTTGCATAACCCATGTATGAGACTACAAAACCTCTTATGAAGTACACCCTAAACCATGCCAATTATCACTCACACATATTGACTGAATAGTTGGCCTAAGATTTGTTCCTCCCTTGGGGCTAAGAGCACCTGATAGGGGTATTTGATGATCCTCTCATACCTAAAAATGGAAACTTGTGTAAAGTCCTGAGGTAGTGCGGAATTTGAAGAAGATACTTTATGTGACACACTTACATGGCTTTAAATTTGAATATGGTTACTATTTATGCTTCACTAAGTTTCGTGTCCATGTTATTTGATTTTATTTGATTCTTTAAGCTTTCGCTTGATGCTGATCTAGACATATCAAGGGTCCTTTAGAGGACATGGATGATGCTTCACTCATACCTCTTGGATATTTATGATACACTCTTTAGGAGGCCTTCAAATACACCTTGGATATTGTAGCCATGTTGATGGATGTTGAACTTGATGATGACTTAGCGTGCACCGTGAGACATTTCTCCACCTTCAACATCTTGTACCTTGCTCATTAGATCTAGGATATTTCTCGTAGATGATGATGTGGTACCTTGGATGATGATGAGAGCATGAGGAGGATGATGTTGGGCATGAGGATGGATGATTGTTAATAATATTTGATTATATTTGTTATTTTACGTAAGTCATCTTATTCCAATCTTTTTTTTAATGTATTAGGGTTATTAAATATTCACCAAGGTTTTGTTGATGTTTTATATCTTAAATCCTCCTTGCACAAGGTTTTCGTCAAGCTCTCTTGGGGTGACCTAGGTTTAGCTACCTCCTTTTATATGTCCAATATAATAGAAGGATGTTAGGGCTAAAGGATTGGGGGACACTAGTATGTATCTCTTGATTTATTTGAATCCACATCAATCTCTTTTCTTCCAAGGATTATGATATGATCCAGGGTGAGCCTTTGATACAAACTTGATATGGATTTGGCTCACTTAAAAGGATTATATTTATAGGACCATTTTAATCGAACTTGATTGCATTTGAAGGCTTGAATCTAATTTTACTTAAAACATCTTTTGATTGTGTCTTTCTCTCTTTTTATCATCATTTAATGCATCTCAACATAATTGCGAAATGTATAAAAACATGCATAATAAACAAGAGATACCAAACACATAAGGGAAGATATCACCAAGTTGGTAACACAGTTCACCCGATGTGGGCTACATCTTCGGGCTCACAATTCCATGAACCACTTCACTCTATTCTTCAAAGATACTATCCTTTACAAAGGGAAAAATTCCCACATCATTAACTGACAATAGAATTTCCACAACAATGATAGTATCAAAGAGATGCTCTCATACACAATACAAAGAGTTGATTTTCAAAAGAATGTGCCCATGTCTCTCTGATAAAGAGATGACCTCCTATGAATGGGTTGATTTATCACAAGCTTGTATTATAAACTAGACTCTCTCACATGAAGTGACAACAAGTCCTCTTGAATCTGTTGTTAAGATTCAAATCATACTCATCATCATCACACTAGTCTCACAATTCTGAGACGAGTGACTGTAAACATGACTACTTTATGAAGAAGTGTCAAAGTGACCTTTTCTTAGTACCGCACCATCTTGGTTTTTCATGCAAAGGCTCAAAGGATGAATTCCCTACAATGATTCAAATCTTGTTTCCTTGTTTCATCATAAAAATATCTCCAGAACCTGCAACATACATTCATTCCTTTATATTATCCAAAAAGAGACAAAAACCATAAATGCATAAAGATTACATTGGTTCTCATTCCAAGGTGACCACAATGTTACTCAAACTTCGTAAAACACATCACGAGCGCATCCATCTCGTCATTCTGTGAATTTTAACTATAAACTCGACCCCCTTTTAAAGAGTGTAATATTGCCTCGTTAAGTGTGCTAAACAATCATTGTCAAATGTGAGATCCAATCACAAGATCTACATTTTTCTACTCAAACTATAACATACTCCATACCAACAGCTCTATGTCGAAATTCTGTAACTTTTACAACTTTAGAGTATAAAAATGACCACCTTCTGACATGTGCAAGGTTGCCTCAAATTTAATGCCAATAATTTAATGACACATGTGGGCTTCTACCATAACCCCTCAGATACGCTGCTCAAATCTCCATTTTGACTGCACTGAATCACCATTATGAGTAAAGTGAGTATAAAATTCATATGGTTTTGAAAATTCACCTCTGGACCCCTTTAGAATCTTTAAGATTTCATAAGATTCTTTTTAAAATATTCTCAAGAATATTCCCACCCCGGGAATCATCCCATACATTGATTATGTACTTATAATTTTTTATGGGAATGTTTGGAGGGAGGATGGGAGGAATGTATGTGCCCTATGGGAGAGAGATTCTCCATATTCATTATGCTACATGTTTCAGGGAGAACATTGGGCAAAACATGTTTGTTTCATTTGAACTATTGTCTCCTTGTGGATGGATTATTTGCATCTCATGAGAGCTTTGGAGGAGAAATTCATGGAGGGATGGATTGGTGAATACTTAGCTTATGAGGGAAGCTTATCACATGTTGGTGTCACCAATTGAGGAGGAGAAGAGTTGCAGCACTCACCTTGTCAGTTGCTTGAGGACAAGCAACATTTGGGAAGGGAGGACTGTAATTTTCCCAATTAGACATGGGCTAGTTGGAATATTAATTTTTGGTTTTGCTTTCTGATTAATGAATAAGAGGACAATGGAGATCCAAAATTCTCCTTAATAATGAATAAATCAATGCCAAATGTTAAAGAGATAGATCTTGGCAGCTTAATTGAGCACCCTTTAGTGTGAAAAGGGGTTGGAACACCTTGACTAGGTCAACCTTGACCAAATCAGCAACGCTGTCATGGAGGAGTGGTCATCAATGAGAGACAACGTAGTTTTAGATGGAGATGCTTTGTGTGAAAGTAGTGCTTTTGTTGGATAAGGCCTAGGGTTTTCAAGCTCATATATTATTTAAGGAAGAGGATGGTAGCCATATTCATTATGTATGTTGATATATGATTTTCTGAATATATGGTCTATTTAGACATATATCTTTCTCTTGTTGTTTAGCTGAGATAGAGTGTTGTTTAGCACAGGGTGTTCCTGATCAGGAATCCAACCTCTTCCATTGAGAAGCTCTTGGAGGAGTCTTGTACTACATTGTCCACTATTAGGCTTAAGGCCAAGCTTCATCTTTCATTTACAACACAGGTCCTATTGAGGGTTTGGTTGTTTTGCAGGTTGCAGCAAGTGGAGACTAGATCTCTAGATCTAGGTCATTTCATTGCTCATTTTTAGTGGAGGAGGCTTCCTTTCCATTGGGAGGACAGTAAGGAAGGCCCTTGAGAGCATATTTTAAAATCTTGGCATCAGGCCAACCTTTTATTCAACTTTACAATGTAGTTTACTTCCAGATCTGCGTTATTTCTGTAGGAGGAGTTGCAGGGTAGATTGGCACACCATTTGGAGAGTTGATTTTCTAGTTAAGGGGATCTACCTTTCAATTAGAGGATCTATTGGAGGAGGCTATTGTATTGATCATATCATATCAGCCACACTTTCCAGATCTGTATTTTGCAGTGGATATGTATCCTTAGGGCCTAGATCTACATCTTGTACATGGTGTTTTACTGAAAACCCTTAAGGGGTTCTTCAAAGGAGGTTGTATAGCGCTCATATCTACAATAGATCTATATTTTGAGGCACATATCAGCCCTAGATGTGATGTATAATCACTTTCTGTAGTAGAGCTAATAAAAAAACGTTGTAAGGGTCTTTTGACTTTTATATATAGTTGCAACACCTTATTTTGAGGGATTTTGTCCATTGGAGGCTTGTACTTTCTTATTGTGTATCTTATGGGCCATTATTCATGTATATTTTGCTGCTGTTATAACATATGAAAGGTCTCCATATTGGCCTCTTTCTTTTATATGATGATTTGCATTATTGTTCCAACATTTTGCACTATATTCCCGATTTTCCCATTTGGGAATATTACACATTGGAGTTGGCTCGTCGAGCTCTACAATTTGACACTATTTCCATAAAAAAATTTATTTTCGAGGTTTTTTTGAGCTTCCTGGATCAAATTATTACTCCTATACCTCGAATATCCTTAGATTTATAAGGCACTAGTCTTATCTCTCATTTTAATCCTTAAAAACAAATCATTTTTTTTATAGGATAAACTTGGGGTTTAGTTACAACAAAATCACTTATCCTTCTCATTTATTCTCTTGGATGCTATTGTCCAGGGTTAATTTTTGTTTATAATACACTAGATAAGTAAAATTTATACTTAATTTTCATTTTCCAACCCTAAATTAGGGTTGATGTCTAAGGTTTAAGTGTTGTTACACACCTTTTTAACCATAAAAAAATATTGTAATTTACTTTCTTGTTCACTCATAAATTTAACCCTCATTTTACATTTTATCATCATAGTTTTCAGGGCTAAAATTTTTGTTATCATAAACCATTACATTGCTCCAATTTCTGATTTTCAAGCTAGTTTACGATAACTAAGTGTAATTTTTTTATTATGTGTGTTTAGGAACCTATATTGAACTTGTATTATATAACCTAAGCCTTTAGATTGATCCATAGGAACATTTTAACTCAAATAAGGAAATTACTCTTTAATCCACCCTAAACCCTAATTTCCTTTTGTGTCCTTAGGTGGAAATCATTGTAAAACCATTAGGGGGCACTTAGCTCAAGTTAATTGGGTTATTTATCCCTAATATTTGCTAGGGAAGCCTCCCTTGTGTTGGATTTTTTCCATCACTAAAACGAGGGGACTTGTTACAAAGGTGATAATGGCGACACTCCCATTATTACACTTGATCTAGGTTGCCTAGTGAGGATTTTCACTAAGGTGCTAGATTTTGTTATAATAGGTCCATCATATCCTGACACTCCAACAATGCAGATTGTAACAATGAATTCAAAAGCTTCAAAAGGATGTAGACCACACATTTTTGGGGTAACTTTTTCTTTGGTTGTTTCAAAAGCCTTGATGAATATCCCAAGTGTATTGTCAAAATCTTCCTACATCTTGTCATTCCAAAATTAAAATGGTAACAAATAGAGTTGTTTCCACCTTGGAGAATTTGAGAAATCTTCCATGGTTGGGAAAAATCTATGTGACTCATGCCTCATATAAGCTTTAATAGTTGATGAAATAATCTCTTTTTCAAACATTCTTTTCTTATTTTCGATATTGCATAATTTTTTTATATATAACCCTCTAAATGGGGCAATGAATATACCACTCATAAATATACACCAATGTAATGTTTTCTTTAAGGGACATTATCATGGGCATTGAAAAATCATTGCATGATATTTTATTCATCAATGTCTCCTTGGATCTACATTTGAAGTAATTTTCAATGATTGATTATTGTCAACTTTCACTAGATACCCCACAGGGTGTTCGATTTGACCCTTAATTCTTCTCCCGATTATCCTATCGTTTGGGACCATCCCATCAATCATGTTAGTGATTCCTTTTATGATGATTTATAAGGTGATCAATACTCTCCCTCCTCCCCATGTTTGCCCTTGTCTAGTATAAACTCAAATATCACCCACAATATCTAACTATTTCTCACCCTCAATGCACTATATCATCCATGACAATGTTTAGAGAAAGAAATCTTGCACATATATAACTCAATTGAGAGTTCACAAGGAGAGAAGCCAATACAATAATATCCATCGACACAAATCCATTACAACAATTCTCATCATGTCACTGGTGGTATTTGAACCTAGGTGGGCAAGATAACAACCATTCCACTTAACTACCTGAGATAACCCCAAGCCATAAATTATCTTATTGGAGATTAATATTTAGACCTCATGAATAATGTGTTCAATAGATGATAAATCCAAGAAAATATAATATGATGCATTAGTGTTACAAAAAAATGATAGTTTTCTCAGAATAAACAAAAGCATTTACAAATACTCCAATAGTTGAAAAAAGGTAATTACATCATCTCACTTCATAAAAATGATCCAAATAAAAGTTGAGTAAGTTAATATTGTAGCAAGCAAAATCTCTTTCTATTTATAAATCCGATAAGGATTCAATGGATATTCTAAGCATGAGGAAAGCTTTACCATGATCCAAGGTTTGCATGTAGTTGAAAAATGTTTTCAGAGGTTTTATCCAATTCTTAATCGCCCTATATCACGAAAAAATTGGTCAAAGTTCTAAACTAATGGGAACCCTAAATGTCTATATCTTCGGATGCATGGGACATAAGGGAAGTTTGATACAAGGTTAAACATTTTACGGAAACTCAATAAACAAGGATTTTCCTATATCGAACTAATTGTAACAACAATGAGTCAAGGAGACAAAAAGTCGATGACAAAAGTACCAATTTAATTGATTCATGACAACTCAAATTGCCATTCAAATTTGATCTAATTTTTCACTTATAAATCAAGAAATATTGCTTTCCATTTACAATTTTATATAAATAGAAGACACTGCTAATTGCATATTTTTAACCACTAAAGGATTAAATAGGTCCCTTTAACCAAAATTTCCATCCTTTTGACCAAAGTGAGAAAAGGAAATAAGGGCCTTTTCCCATTTCTACAACCAAATTTAGAAGAATAATAAACCTCATCTAAAGAAAAATCAAAACCCTTTGAAAATGGCATGGCCAATTCTTTAGCCTTCGTCCATTTTTTTCTTTGAACCAAAGCTAGGAATCCAAAATCAAAGGAAATTGGGACTCATAAAACATGCATTCCAACAACACAGAAGGATAATGCAACACACCCCCTCCTTCCCATATTCCTTCTTCATGCTACAAAATCCATCCATATAAATGCAAATATAAATATAGGATGATATTTACTTTATTTAATGACATTTAAGGTTTTGAAATAGGATTCCAACATGTTGCTTATACCTACCACTATATCTTCATCTCATAATTCTTGGAATAAATATTTTTGTTGAGTAGTGAAGATGTTTTCTTCCAGAGTTGAAGAAGTATGGGCTACTTTCAAACACTCTTTATTTGTTTTCCATGCCTGTGAATATGGGTGTGATGAAGCCTTTTGGTCCCAAATTGAACTCAAGTTAACCCTTGACCTTCTTGCGTGTCTTTATCCATTAGAGTAGGGTCCTCATAGAGGGATAAATGCCCATAAATTTGCTTATTACAACATGATCCCTTGTATATTGATTTTAGTTGTTGATACATGTGGAGTTTACAATTGGGGTTGGTGTAAGTTAGTGGGACAAGCCATTCCTACTTCATATTTCAACAAAGGTGGCATGGAGGAAGGCACTTTTCCTTTCACATTCCCATTGGTTTTAGTTCAATGGAGAAATTGAATAAAAAATAACCTTAATCCTAACATATTTTTTGACTCTATAAGCCCCAATTTATCTTCCTAAGTTGCTCATAAAACAATCTCTTATTAGGTGCTTATGTTCATGCTATTTGTTATGAAAAAAATCAATATGGTTATAATTTATAGTTTGGTTCTATAACATCCTAGCACTCCACGTGGTAAATATTGAGGGTAGGTTGAATAAATATTTAACTTAAATTAGTTAATTTTAAATCTTCAGAGTATTAATTAACATTAGCATAAGATCAAAAACATAAATCAACAACACCATTCAACAACGCACAATATAAAAAATAATAGACACGATTTTTTTTAGGTGGAAACACTTCCGAGAGAAAAACCATTGAACGTTTCTTTTAAAGATTATATCAATAGGAAGATCCAACTTCCAAGATTTTCAAGATCAACGGAAGAAGGATCCAACCCCTAGGTTTACAGGCTCCAAGCTCAAAAAAGCTCCAACTCGTTGATTTACTAATTATGACTAGAAGGATGCTCCAATGCGTTGATTTACTAGCTGTAACTAGAAGGATGCTTCAACTCCCTAATTTACTAGCTCCAATTCAATGGACACTTGAACGCACTGGTTTTATCATCTCTAACTAAAAGGATGCTTCAACACCCTGCAAAGGCTCCAACCTGTCCTAGCACCATTTTGTCACCTATAAGTGTTCATAGGCTCCAACTTGAAGGATATTCCACTCTCTGCCTTGCACTGCCCTGCCGCACTTTAATTTACGGACCACGATTCATAATTTTCAAACTGGATACACGTGCTCAATATCAATACAAAAGAAAACTTAAATACAATATATACTCAATAAAATATGCTTCTCCTCGATATGTACATCAAACCATATCTTCATAAAACTTAGTTATATTCTGCTCAAGTTGCGTCAATCTATTAGCAAACATCTAACCATATAACCATAGTTAAACAAGCAGGTTAGAATCACTATATTCATGAGCTGCCCACATAGGCCATTAACACTGCCCAATAGTTTTTGTCAATGATAAACCCTCATCATCTGGATACAATCATTTTCTCAGCATGTATATATGTTGGATACCTTAGTAGTAGTGTATCAAATAACTCGAGGTAGCATATCTCTGATAAAAAACACTCTGTCTCTATGACGTAACCCTATCATCAGTTATATGTCATAATTATAATCTAATTAACAACACATTCTCGTATTACATATTTCTACATTCTCTGCATAAGTGCTCAACAATACATCAAGCCTTAGAAACAATGTGGTCAGAGATCATTTTGTTGAAAATTGTAACTAGGTTCAGTCTTCATAATGACCTAATTGTAATAATGACACTACATATTTTTTATAAATAAATAAAAATAAAGAAATACAAATTATATTTTATTTTGGAGTACGGGTTTCATACTCAAGTTTGAGTCAAAATCATGTTTTTCATGCTTTTAGGTTTTCTAGGTCTTTCTAGGACAAATAATATTATTCGTCATGTTTCATAGTCCCATTTGGACTCATTGTTATAAAGAAATATATTTATTTTATCAATACAAATCCTTTTTGTATCCCAATACCAAGTAAGGCCAAGAGTAAGGTCAAGTCAGCCTAAATTATGGTTATTCAACCCCTAAAGGAGGCTATAAATACAAGGATCTTGACCTCATTTGAGACACTCATCCATGTCAAGTTCGATATGCAATAGTGATGGAGAAGAAGAGCTAGGAGGACAGAGAAAGGAAGGAAGAAGAAAATTTTCCTGGGCTAAATCAATCTTATCATCCAAGTAAATTTCGATCTGCAATAGCGATGGAGAAGAAGAGCTAGGAGGATAGAGAAAGTAAGGAAGAAGAAAAGTTTCCTGGGCTAAATCAATCTCTCTCTCTCTCCACACGTTTGAATGTATGGTTTATGTGAAGCTGGAGTTGTACGAGGCCAAAATTCTAGGGCTAAAATTATGAGGAGCAATTGCAGGGCTGAAATTCTGGGACGAAGTTGCAGTAGGTCGAAGTTTGGAAGTTGCCTTGGAGAAGATCTTGTTGGGGGCGAACTCGGTGCTTGGTAGGGTTGTTGGCTTTGGTATTTGGGTCTTGGGAGTTTCTTTGTAAGCAGATTTTAAATAAGAAGAGGATATTTTTTTTGGGTTTTCCCCTTGGAGGGGTTTTACCCTGGCTTGGAGCCTACAACTTTTGTACTTTGTCTTGTTGTGATCTTCACTGTTTTAGTAATTTCTTGATGAAAAAAGATCTAATAGAGTAATAAAAGGCCAACACATATCACAAGAAATTATCAATTTAAGGAAAATAATCTATAATACATAAGTCTCCTGATTTTCCAACATGGTATCAAAGCTAAGGTGCAAGAAGGAGACTGAAGATCACATATTATTTGGCACTAAGGCTAGGGATATAATGAATGGTTTCAAGATTATTGGGAATATCACTACATATATCAATGATTTAATATTGAAGATCATATCCAATATTGTGAAGGAAGTAATAGATGGAAGTTGTTCTCTACTTTATCCGACAATTTCAACGACGAGAATGTATGAGTTATTGACAGTGGTGCCTCTAAACATATGACCGGAGAATGCAGTCAACTTCAAACCCTATCTAAAGGAAACTCATGCCATTCATTATAAATTGGAGACAATAATAGCTATCTAGTGAAAGGGACTGGATCTACTTCGTTGGAGCTTGAATATGGTGGAAGAATTTGCCTCAACAATATTTTATATGTTCTAGATCTAAAGAAAAGCTTACTTTCTATTTCTCGTCTAGAGGATAAGGGTGATAAAATTGTTTTTGTTTATGGAAAGGTTTTGGTTTTGGGTAAGGTATCTAGTATTGATAATTCTAGGGTGATTGGGATTCGTGAGAGAACATTATATAAAATTTTTGCACCTATATCTCATGCCCTAGTCCATTTGGATGCGAGTCCTTCCAAATTATGACATAGATGGTATGGACACCTTCATTATCAAAAAATTCCATCTAAGTCAAATGGTCAATGGCATCCTCGAATTTAAGGAAGAACATGAAGGGATGTTCTATATGTAAGAACGTGAAGAAGCCATTTGCAAGAAGTGATATCATATCTAAAGAAGTTTTATATCTCATACATTCAGATGTGTGTGGAATTATGGTAGTTAAGTCTCTTGGTGGTAATCAATATTATGTAACCTTCATTGATGATTTATCAAGGAAAAATTGGTTATACATCCTCCATAACAAGGACAAGGTATTCGAAAAGTTTTAAGAATTCAAGAATGAAGTGGAGAATATAACTGAGAGAAAGATCAAGACAATGAGGTTAGATAATGGTGGAAAATACACCTACAAAGAGTTGATAGCTTTCTGCAAGGAAGCGAAGATCAAGAGCGAGCTTATAGTTCCTTATAATCCTAACCATAATAGTGTGGTTGAAAGGAAGAATATAACTATTGAAGAATGTGTCAGGTCCATGCTACACAATCAAGGTCTCCCTCAATTCTTATGCGGAGAAGCATGTATGACAATTGCTTACTTGTAGAACCGAAGTCCTCACACGATCCTCAATAACATGAATATGGAAGAGGAATTTATAGGAAATAAGCCAAGTGTGGATTACGTTCAAATATTTGGGTGTCTTATGTATATTCATACACCTAAGGACAAGAGAAAGAAGTTGGATCCTACCAGTATAAATGTCATCTTTGTTGGGTATAGTGCTTCATCAAAGGCGTACAAAATCTATATTAAGGAGGATTTTTGAATTTAAGTAAGCATGGATGTCATCTTTTATGAAAGCATAACTTAAAAGATATCGAAGGATTTTTTGGTTGACTCTGATGAAGAAGATATACCTATATTTTAGGATATCTCAAGGGACAATGATGGTCAAGATAAAACATCTACTCAAGGAGATGTTGAAGGTCCTAGTGAGCCTATACAACAAGTGATTATTCCAGAAAATCTAAAGAGGCCTGCTTGGTTGAGAACTACTCTAAAAGAAGCATAATGACATACGACATCAGAGACCTTTAGGGAAAGTAAAATAACAAAGAGGTATTCTGGGTATGTTTCATATATGACAAAGTTTATTGAACTGTAACCTTCCTCCTATGAATATGAAACTAAAAATCAAGAGTGGAGGAGTGCAATGCAGGAAGAATACCAATCCATAATGAAGAATGATGTTTGGGAGAATTTCCCTTGGCCAAGTGACAAGTCTATAGTCACTTAAAAATGGATTTACAAGATAAAGAACGTTGCATATGGGAGCATTGATAAATACGAAGCAAGCTTTGTAGCGAGAGGCTTCTTATAGAAAGAAGGGATTGATTACGAGGAAACCGTTGTTCCCACATGTAGATATACAACAATAATATCACTTGTTTTGTTGGATGCTATTATGGGATGGGACATCCATCAAATGGATGTCAAGACAAATTTCCTGAATGTGACCATTGATGAGGAGGTTTACATTGGGAAACCTCAAGGATTTGAAATAAATCAGAGGGAGACTCATGTTTGTAAGTTGAAGAAAGCTCTATATGGCTTAAAGCAAGCACCTAAAGCTTGGTATGCAAGAATGGATGCATACCTATTGAGACTTGGTTTTACCAAGAGTATTGTACATCCTAACCTATATATTAGGGCGATCTAGGGTGAACCAATTAACATACTCTTGTATGTGGATTATCTACTAGTCACAGGTGTAGTGCATAGGATTTAGGAATTCAAAAAAGCAATTAGAAATCGAGTTGGATATGAAGTATCTTGAGATTATTCATTAGTTCTTGGGACTATAAGTGTGGAAGAATCCAGTTGAGATATATCATAGTTAAGATAAATATGTTATCGAGATAGTTTAGAAGTTTGGCATGATGGATAACAAGTTTATGCTGAATCCTATGATTACAAATTTAAATAAATTAAGGAGTTCAAAGTCTAGTCCAGTGGATACTACTTGCTACAAAAAAATGATTGGGTCCTTGATGTATCTGGTAAATATGAGATTGGACATTTGTTTTGCAGTGAATGTCATCATTCAGTTTCAGATGGAGCCAAAACATGATCATTAGATTACAACTAAGCACACCCTAAGATATTCGCATGAAACCGTACATCATTTCCTCCGGTATAATGGTAATTAAATCCAACTCATGGGATATACAAATTCAGTTTGGGGTGGTAGTGAGACATACATAAGAAGAACAATAGGTGGATGCTTCATCCTAGGGTCTTCCATGGTCTAATGGATTAGACGAAAGCAAGATATAGTTTCTCTGTGTAGTGTTGAAGTCGAATATGTTGTTGGAAGCGAGTTCTGTAGAGAAGCAATTTTGTAACGCCTCCTCCCACATTTACCCACTTCTACAAGCTCTCCAGGATAAAAATGAGTTGAGTGTCACTATGATATGACCCAACCTCTAGGTTCTAGTTATGGAAGTGGGGCCTACAAACCAAAACACAGAATACCATCTCTAAAGACACTAGATCACTCAAAAGCCTAACAACCACCCTTGGTGATCAATCCCTAAGTTGAAACTCAGTTTCATAAGCTTGACATCCCAACTGTACCCATAACACATTGTGAATGCGGTTATGAGGCTCCAAAAACACCCATAACACACTGTGCATGTGTTTATGAGGCTCCAACAACACCCATAATCCTGCCTGCATGTGGTTATGACCAAAATTCCCCATTTTTGTGCATGCGATGGCGAGATCAATGCCAATTTTTTGGGGCTAGCCTTTACATCACCACCTAGAAGTTCCCAAAACTTCCCAGAATGTAATTAATGACGATAACAAGTCTGAGCCATCAATACTCAAGCAATATATTGACCAAGAAATGCCTAATACATGAAGGACATTTCGTCAAACAAATATTAAACATACAAGCTACAAGTCATGAATGCTTATTTGATCATAATATTATGAACTACCTTAGAGAATTATCAAGAAGGTTTTATGCCCTCTCAAGGTAGTTAAAACAATACTTGCTAGCCATGAATTCATCAATCATTCAATCAGTTGTCAACTCATGAGCAAGAACCATAGCAAGAGCACATCATATAATCATGTGAACCATAGATTAAGGTGAACCAAATATCTCTTTAAGCTAATCATCCCCATGCCATATTCCAAGCATGAATGTGGGATCATCTAGGTTAAACCAAAATGAACCACCCAGGGCTTTCAAAGGTCAAACCACCTCAACCCTCAACCATAGTGATTTCACCTAACCGATCCAAAATCACTAACACAAAAACAAGCATGGATGCCTTCAACTTCCTTCCTAGATCCAGAGGAATTTTCCTATCTCCACTGATCCGTTAAGAGTTTCAAAAGAAATCTTATCTCCACCCTTGAAAATTGGAAATTTTTTCGAGACCACCTCATCCAGGATCCAATTCTACATACCATGCAAAGCTAAATCAAATAAAGAACCCCCTACATCATGGATATATAGGAAATGGCAAGGGAAGGTTTAAAACACTGTCAATCTAGGAAAATCCCATGCCAATGACAACAAAATAACCAAAGAACCACATGCAAGTACCTGAATCCAAATCTCAACGAGGAAACCACACATGCAACCTGTTACCTACAATGTGCTCCTATTGTAGCTGATGATCCAGCCTTATTTTCCGCTATCCTCCAATTCCTTGCTTTTTCATTGCTTGCTTCTCTCTAAGTCCAAGTGAATATTATGATGCTCCAAGAATGCTCTTAGTGTGCAAGAGTGTAAGAGTATGGAAGAAGAGAGCCAAAAATAAACTGAAAAAAGTTGTAATGACCAAAAGCTATGAATTATTTCTCTGATGCTTTTTTATCATTGATATCTAGTCTCTTCCTTTCCTTTTTTCCTTTTTCCCTTTTTATTCATTTTACTCGATTTTCTCTTTGATTTCCCTTGCATGCATATTTGTCTCTTTTCTCCTATTTTCCTTTATTTCTTATATTAAATTTCCATTTATTTACCCTTTCTTTTTCCAATTCATTTGCCAATTTCCACAACCATTAATAAACCACAAGTGATGCCCACTATAATGTTTTCCCACCATTGAATTTGGAATACATGTCCCATGACTCTTGTTTTTATTTTATTTACATTGAAAATAAACTAGGGGCTATTATAAGTTTGGCTTAGGAAGTTATTATCAGACTTGTTTGAAGGACCACATAGCCCTACATGGATACATTGCGATAATGAAAGTTACATAAGATTGACAGAATACCCCGTGTTTCATGCTAGAAAAAATCATATAAATAAGTACCATAACATTAGAAACTTGGTACGAGATGGAGTCGTGGAGTTGCACTATGTACCTACAAATGAATAGGTAGTAGACATACTGACTCAATAGTTACCAAAAAAAAGGTTAAGTACCTGAGAGGTAAGCTTGGTTTGGTGGAAATATCTTCCCTAATTGAAAGGGAGTGATGTTGGATAGTTCTTGTCTTTATGGGTCATGCACTAGACCAGGACTAACTATCGTAAGTCTTAGTGAATGCCGTAAAGAAAGAATGGAGTCTGGAGGATTGGATAGGAATCTAAGATTGATACATATTATGGATTATAGAATTTGGGAAAATAAGTTGTTGACCGATACTCTTTGAGGATGAGGTAGGGAATCCAAGATAAGAGTATTCTAAAAGGACCGATATTATTGGAGGATTCAGGTTTGGAAATCCAATATAAGAATTTTCTCAAAAGGACATACCCGATGAACATACAGATGGGGTATGTGCCTTATAGGTAGTATGGTAGCTCACATAAAGCGTCCTAGCATAATTATCTCAAATAAGGATGAGATTTTCTAGTTAAGGCCTTCAAGGAAATTGTTGGTTATGATAAATATGCTTGACAAAAGATGGCTTGCAAATTTACTCTTTTGTAGCAGATGTCTCAAAAAACTTATTACACTTGAATATACTTTGTACATATTTGTCCATTTTGGATTTATAAACCAGTAAATTTACACATAAGATACCAAGGACAAAACTTCTCATTAATAAATGCAAAAACCAACCCGATATGGGACTACCACGTTCCACTCAACCATATATTGGCTGAGCCAAATATCTCTTCAAAAAATCACCCCCATGCCATATTCCAAGCATGAATGTGGGACTCGAACCAAAAGAGCCAACCAGGGCTTCCCAAGGCTAAACGATGCCACCCTCATCATTAGAAACCAAGCTTTATCGTAATCCACATCAGATCACTAGGCCAAAACAATAAACATGTAATAACATGCTTTACCATGACCTCCACTAGATCATTAGGCCAAAATAATCATGGATGCCACTAGATTTCTCCACTACACAGTGAGGAATTTTCCTGTCTCCTAGTCTCTAGGCTTTAACGCAATCCACAGTTTGATCTAGGAATTACTAGGCCATAATCAAGACTCCACTTTCCAAGCTTTACTGTATATCTCATCCAGATATTTATAGGTCTAACAGAGAGCACCCACCTCTAGGATTTAATGTATATCTCGCCATTCACTAGTCGAGTATTCCTAGGCCCACCAATGCAACACACTATTCAGATTTACCACAACCCATAGTCCAGTTTAGGGGTTAGTAGGCCATGCGTTCTTTCATTCAGAGATCCACCTCACTCAACTTCGAATCCATCCAACAATCCAACTCAACCAAAACATGAGAACCCCATCACACCATGGTTATCTGAAAATGGCAAGGTAGGCTGAAAAAAAATTGTTACACCTTGAAAAACCCATGCCAATGATAGAAAGAGAACCAAGAACACACATGCAACACCATGCATGCCAAATCTAGCAAGGAAATCACACATGCAATTCGATACCTGCACAGAATCCTGTTGTAGCTCCTTGATCCTGCTCTTCCTTTCTTGATATTTTCTTCATCTTTGCCTTCTTTTCATTCATTGATCCAATGCTGAAATTCTCCAAGAAAAATCTAAGTGTCCAAGAGTGTGTGAGAGAGAGAATAAAGAGAGAGCTCCAAAACTGAATCGACAAAAGGTTACATTGAAAAAAGGTACCAACTGATCCTCATAAGAATTTTTATCAATGAGGCCTCTATTTTCTTTAATTTTCCATTATTTTCCTTCATTTTCATCCTCACATGCAACCTATGACCTTTCACCTTCCTTTTGTCCTAATTTCCATTATTTTCATAAATAAATGCCACTTTTCCTTTCCAAAGCCTTTTCCATTTTAGCCATAATAAACCAAATAAACACCCAAAATAGGATGTTTTTCTCACCATGAATCTTGGAATATGTGTCCCATGATGTTGGTCATAATTTTTTACATGGATTTTTAACCAGGGCTGTTACAACCCCCCCCCTTGGGGGAACACCGTCCTCAGTGTTCAATGACACCTAGAAACCATCAAACCACTAAAAACTTACCGTACTTCCCAAGAAGCTTTATAAAAAATCTCTTTGTAGTATTTACAATGAAAAACCTACCAAAAACATGACAAAATATCACATACCGGAGATTCATAACATAGCTCATTACGGTATTTACAATAACAACCATATATACTCATGCACATTTTCTGCAACCAACAAATAACCATAATGTTCATGGAGCTTTATAAACCAACTCGTTACAATATTTACAATAATATACATATATACAGATATGCACATTTGCTCAACTGAAAAATAAAAGAATATGATGCATGCATCCACAACAAGGAAATCCAGAGGTTCACACATGCACCCTCAAAGTAGTACCTGGATTAAATTCCTTCCAAGGAACTCCTGAATCCACTGCCAAAGTGAAATTTTGCATCCAATGTCTAGCGCTATCATCTTGCACCACTTTTCCTCTCAATGCACAGTTACTAGCTCATTGTTCTAGGGCGCACTCCCAATGTGCATTTGATTCCATCTAGCAATACTAATGACCAAAAAAAATCCATCCCCGACCTTCCCTTATATTGTAGACAATCCCTCAAGAAATTCAGTCACCCCCTTTCGTGCAGTCACACACCTTCCAAGTTCCACTAGCACCCCCATCCTAAGCAGTCCATCCATTGGCAAGGATTCCTCACATCGGAAGGTCCAGAAACCAAGGCATATACCTACCTCAAAACCATCATACTAGCCATAACATTCTCATGGAAATCAATGGACACTATTTGGTACTAGTTTCCCACAATGGCCCTACTCCTGAAGCGCTTTACCAACATACTACTACACCTTCCAATTCCTTTTACTGACGCTACTATTTCTTGGAGTCAGTTTCAACCACCCAATTAGGAATTTCCATGCTTTCTTGTACCAAGAACATAATTCTCGTTAGACTCAAAATAACTTGAAATAACTTCAAATCATACCTCATTGGTAGCCCATCAATAAGGTACACTTGCAGTTATGTTTACTTTCTATCACAATAAGTCATACTAGTTGTTTGATCAAATAATCATGTATAAACATATCACATCTAGTTAGCTCAAAACACAACCATTATAAATTAAAATCACGAATCACATGAAATCACCATAAACCATAACCATAAATCACATGTAACCATCATAAGTCAGAATCACAGATCACATGCATAATAATACTGAAATAAAATACTGATACTTATCCTTCATCTGTCCTTACTTTTTCCTTTGTTCTTTTGTACACACACCAGATTTGTCTCCACACTCGGCAAACATCCAGTTCTCTTGCTTCTCTTAAATCACATACACATACACACATTGTACAACGCGTACATCCACATAAGGCGTACAACTCAACACAATACATACACCTACATCCAATGTACAACACAACATAATACATACACATACATCCTGTGTAAAACACAACACATACACCTACACCCGATGTACAACACAATACATATACATACACATAATACAACACAACATATACACAAAACCACATGTACATAGCACCAATTGCGCAACGTGTGCACAATATCACATGTACATTGCACCACATGCATAACATCTACACAACACCACATGTACACCGCACCGTCTGTACAACATGTACGCAACACCAAATGTACACAATACCACATGCATGACAAGTACATGACACCACATGTACACAACATCACATGCATGACATGTACACAACACCACCTTCACACAACACCACATGTACAACATGTACATAGTACCACACGCACACAACACCACATGTAAAATCATGCACACAATACCATATGTACATAACACCACATGTACAACATGCACACAAGACCATATGTACATAGCACTGCATATACAACATGTACATAGCTATATATGTACACAACACCACATATATAACATGCACACAATGCGATATGTACACAACAATGTATATCCAACATGTACATAGCACCGCCTATACCCAACGCTGCATATGAAATATAAACACAACACCATATATACATCAGGCACACAACATCATATGTACATGATACTACATATATAAAATTTACACATCACCATAGGTAAAATCACTAAATAGACAACATGCACAACATATACACAACAATAGTACTGCACTTCCAAAACCACATTGTCTCTACCAAGCAACATTTCTTCTAGTGTCTCTCTGTCATCCATGCTTATCCTAGCATGCCACAGATCACACTGTTTTCATTCCATTGATGTATCCCTCAGTATTAAATGTCCAAAACATAGGCATAGTATAAACACATCATATCAAATCATAACCACATGATACTAACCTCATAAATTTGTCAGGGCTTCTCTTCCCACCCGATACCAAGAATCTCTTCATGCCATTCGCTTGCATAAGAAATAATTCCTCCACAAGAATGATCCCTGAAAACCCTATCAGATAGTGACATAGATACATAGATACATAGATACATACATATATAAAATCATTAGCATAAAACAATCATGATCATGTTATATGATGACATACATACATACATATAAACATTAGCATTAAGCAATCATGATCCATGACGATCGTGTCAGACACTACATACATACATGTATACATATATATACATCATCATAATCATACTCACAACATAATTATCAAATATCATAAGGTCAAGGTTAAGAGAACTCCCTTTATGCGTGCATAGTATGCACAACATTGAGAACAAAAGTTCCCAACATAGCCCAAGAATATAATGCCTCAATCCATTTACTTTACCTTTTTGGTTACCTTTCTCATGTTTGTACTGACAATATCCATTTACCCCAATGGACCCCACTAGTTCATCTGATTGTCATACTCTTGCCTCCAACTGCCCTTACTCATGCACCAAGCTTCGTTCGTGTCTTACATTACCTGTTGGGTACCACATAGCTCTCCCTGAGCTCCATTAAATTTCCTCCAAAACCAATTCCCAAGACTCTTGATACATAAAATCCAAGCATAAGAAACAAAAGAAGAAGACCATGGAAAACCAATAGAAATACGACACCACAAAAAAGTAGCATGATCATGCACTAGACACACTCGAGACCGCAAATCAAGCATAACCAAATCAAAAATACCAAAAGCAAAAGACTAACAACAAACACCATGACTTAATCCCCATGGTTCCCAGTGCTTCCAAAGGAAATATCAACCCAAATATTCTTCAATATTTCATGGTAGTCTCTTTTCCATGCAACCCCCTACATCATACTGTTGTAAACACATAACTGCCAGTGTATAAATAGATATAAAATATACTAGTTATCTTACCTTGTTGTGCCAAGCACGTTGCCTTGTAACTGAACACATCCATGCCATCTCTCAAGGGACTCCAATTCCTTGACGGATCCAACTATAACTAGAAACTAGCTGATATACCTGTCAAATACATGTTCATGACTATAACACATATCCACATAATGTTATACAAAAGCAAGGTTAAGAAGACTTCATGTATGCTTAGCACTCATTCGTTTGGAATTAGGGTTTCAAAAAATAACCAACGTAATTCTTACCCAATTCCTTTTACCATTTACCTTGCTACAATTGAGTCTTACTCTATGCTATAACATCACCCAGTTGTTAAGTATATATAAGGAAATCAATTGTTTCCTTGTCACACTAATGCCAAGCATGTTTCCCTACAACTTCTCACACATGTCAATCATGTGTTCCAAATATCAAGACATCATATCTATTAACTAAAATCATCCTCTACCAAGACTAATAGTCAAAATAATAATACTACAACTAGCCCACACTTACACTCAAGTACATATCGGTAATCTTAGCGCATAATGTGTTGGTACAATCGTCTTGAAACAAGATCATCCCTTCAGAAAATATTATAAACACATACTCATATCATGAAATAAATCAAACCTTCAAGCAAAAAATAGATGACATAATATACACCAAACACTCAAACACCAAATAGATGACATAATAAAACACTCAAACACCAAATAGATGACATAATCAAACTCATACCTTAATGTATCTCAAGGGAGGCTATCTTATCAGCACAATTAATCTAGATTAGCACAATATAACTTCACAACACCTCAAATCAACATAAATAAGGTCATGATATCCGTAACAATAATTAGCTAACATGTTCACGTCATAAGCTCATAAACAATTGTCATTCATGCATAACAGTCACATATGCACAATCACTCTAGGTTAGAATGATACATATCAAGATATTAAATGCAATAACCCTAATCATCAAGTTAACTAACATATAACAACAACAAGTTAACATATAACATACTCATCAACAACATATAACATAATAATAAAGTTAACTATCATATAACAATCAACAAGTTAACATATAACATACTTATGAACAACATATAACATAATCACCAAGTTAACTAACATAAAAAAAAACAACAATGCATATAACAAAAAGTTACTATCATTCATGACTATTCGACATGTGCATTTTGCCACAATGATTCACTAGCATCTACCATGCATGTAACCATAACAACAATAAAATGACAAGTATATAAGTAACCCTAATTCATATAAAAATCCATTAACTAACATACCCACATCCAAAACATAGAATACATGTATGATGATCTGATCTCATGCCAAGGTCTAGTGTTGCACCCTCGCTCTAAGGATATGCGTCTCCCGCTCTATCTCAACCAACACATTAGCATCATAACATACCAATAGCATCATGATGGCCTAATTGCATACAATGACCTCACGATGCATGTTTGACCTACTGTAAATGCATAAATATAACCAATACAACGCATGCACAATATGTAGACACTAACATGCAACAAATGCATATACGACTAAAATGTACTCCTGAAGACCACACCCAACAATAACAACATCAAATTTCACATGGAGACATCACTACAACCATGACCAACACCATGAATATGAAACAAGCATATAGACCACTAGGATGAGTAACACATGTGTAACCGACATGCATGCATGACCAACACACACCGCCAATCCAGTCCAAGTGTTGAACCATGCTCTGATACTACTCTATAACACCCTCCTCCCATATCTACCCAAGTAACCAGCCAACTGGGGTAAACATGTGAAAAGAGGCTACTACGATCTGATTCAACCTCCTAGGTCACCTTATGGAAGTGGAACCGACAACACATAGCTACACAAACCTTATACACCTGCTACAGGACACCCAAGAGCCATGAAAATATCCCAGAAGGCTAGCCCCTGCATCAAACTAAAAATTTCAAGAATCAATTCCCAGTATCATGCATAAGCCTACATTAGTGCGATTGTGGAGTTTTTCACCTAGTGTTGTGCCAATGACTGCAGATTTTAAGGCTACATTCTAGGGTTGGGGCTAGACCTCTACCCAAAAATACCTGTAACTCTCAGAATTCATAAATGACGCAAGGAAAATTCTTGCAAACCAGAAACTGACTCCAGGGCTATGCCTGCCATCCCCAACCAAGACTGAAATTTCGTCAAACATGTCACAAAAATGTAATCTACAGGTCTAAATAACATATATGAACATAAGGGTCTCATACTTATCCGAGAATCACTAATAAGAATTGTTCCATTATATCATTAGTTGCATTATCATCTATTAGGTCATAAATACATTGTTCATTCATTTACAAATCAAAGCATGATGAGAGCCATACATCATCACTGTCATAATACATGCTTACAACTAGCATAACAACAACAAAAATATCAAGGATACATCAACCATAGAATCCACATATAAACTAGTACATTTAGACATAAGATACCAAGGAAGGAACTTCTCATTAATGAATGCAAAAACCAACTCGATATGAGACTACCACGTTCCACCCGAACATAGATTGGTTGATCCAAATATCTCTTCAGCAAATCACCCCCATGCCATATTCCATGCATGAATGTGGGACTCAAACCAAAAGAACCAACTAGGGCTTCCCGAGTCTAAACCACCTCACCCTCATTATTAGAAACCAATATTTACCATAATCCACACCGAATCACTAGGCCAAAAAAATAAACATGTAATAACAAGCTTTACCATGATATCCACTAGATCCCTAGGCCAAAACAAGCATGTATGCCACCATATTTCTCCACCTACACCGTGAGGAATTTTTCTATCTCCTAGTCTCTAGTATTTACCGCAATCCACAGTATGATCTAGGGATCACTAGGCCATAATTGAGATTCCACTCTCCAGGTTTTTATTGTACATTCAATCCTGGTATTCTTAGGCATGAGAGAGAGCACCCACCTCTAGGATTTACTATATATCCCCCCATTCACCAGTTGAGGATTCCTAGGCCCACCGAAGCAACACACTATCTGATTTTACTGCAACCCATAGTCTGGTTTGGGGGTTACTAGGCCATGTGTTATTTCATTTAGAGATCCACCTCACTCAACTTTGAATCGATCCAAAAATCCAACTCAACCAAAACATGAGAAGCCCATCACACCATGGCTATCCAGAAATGTCAAGGATAGGATGAAAAACATTGTCACACCTAGTAAAATCCATGCTAATGACAAAAAGAGAACCAAGAACACACATGTATCACCATGCATGAAAAATATAGCAAGGAAATCAACCATGCAATTCGATACCTGCAAAGAGTCCCATTGTAGCTGGTTTATTCTACTCTTCCCTACTTTATCTTTTCTTCCTCTTTGCCTTCTTTGCCTTCCTTGATCCAATTATGAAATGCTCCAAGAAAACTCTAAGTGTCCAAGAGTGTGAGAAAGAGAAGAGAGAGAGAGAGCTCCAAAACTGAACTGACAAAACATTACACTTAAAAAAGGTACTAACTGATCCTCATAATCCTTTTTATCAATGAGACCTCTATTTTGTTCAATTTTCCATTATTTTCCTTCATTTTCCTCCTCACACAAAACATGTGATATTTCACCTTCCTTTTCTCCTAATTTCCATTATTTTCATAAATAAATGCCACTTTTCCTTTCCAAAGCCTTTTCCAATTTTCTTAGCCATAATAAACCAAATGAACACCACACTAGGATGTTTTGCCCACCATTCAACTTGGAATACGAGTCCCATGACCTTGGTCGTATTTTTTCACATGGATTTTTAACCAGGGTTGTTACACCAAAAACCTTATTAAAATTGAATGTCCTTTGTAGATATTTGACCATTTTGGTGTATTGAAAAGGAGGGATCCATATTCTCCAATAACTCATGGTGTTGTTTTTCCTTTTTTTGTTTGACCATATGAAAAAATTAAGACAGTGTAACCATCCATTACATATCAGATCAATCGCTGCGTATCCATGTAAATTTCGTCTTGTGTAGCAGATGGCCCAAAAACCTTATTAAAATTGAATATCCTTTATACATCTTTGCCCATTTTGGATCTATTGATAAGGAGGGATCCATCTTCTCCAATAAATCATGGTGTGGGTTTTTCCAAATCTATTTGAACATATGTAAAAATTGAAACATTGTAACCATCCATTTCAGATCAAATCAATGGTTGTGTATCCATGTAAATGTCCTCTTATGTAGTAGATGGCCCAAAAACCTTATTAAAATTGAATATCGTCTATAAATATTTGCCCATTTTGGATGTATTGGCAAGGAGGGATCCATCTTATCCAATAACTTGTGGTGTGGTTTTTCCCACATCTGTTTGACCATATGCAAAAAGGAAGACATTGTAACCATCCATTACATATAAGATCAATGGATGTGTATCCATGTAAATTACAATGTCTACATTTTTTCATATGGTCAAAGAGATCTGGGAAAACCCACACTATGTGTTATTGGAGAAGATGGATCCTTCCTTGTAAATACATCCAAAATGGGAAAAAATGTATAGAGGATATTCAATTTTAATAAGGTTTTTGGGCCATCTGCTACACAAAATGAAATTTACATGGATATACAAGCATTGATCCAATCTATAATGGATGGTTACAATGTATAAATTTTTGCACATGGTCAAACAGATATGGGAAAATCCACAACATGAGTTATTGGAGAAGATGGATCCCTCCTTTTCAATACTTCCAAAATGGGTAAATATGTACAAAGGATATTCCATTTTAATAACTTTTTTGGGACATCCACTACACAAGAGAAACTTTACATGGATACACAACCATTGATCCAATCTGTAATGGATGGTTACAATGTATGCATTTTTGCATATGGTCACATAGATATGGGGAAAACCACACCATAAGTTATTGGAGAAGATGGATCCCTCCTTGTGAATACATCAAAAATGGGAAAATATGTACGAAGGATATTCAATTCTAATAAGGTTTTTGAGCCATCTCCTACACAAGAGGAAATTTACATGGCTACACAACCATTGATCTGACCTGTAACGAATGGTTAAAATCTCTGCATTTTTACATATGGTCAAACAGATATGGGAAAACCAACACCATGAGTTATTGGATAAGATGGATCCCTCCTTGTCAATACATAAAAAATGGGCAAAGATGTACAAAGGATATTAATTTTTAATAAGGTTTTTGGGCCATCTGCTACACAAAAGGAAATTTACATGGATACACATCCATTGATTCAATATGTAAAGGATGGTTACAATGTTTGCATTTTTTCATATGGTCAAATAGATCTCGGAAAACCCACACCATGAGTTATTGGAGAAGATGGGTCCCTCGTCAATACATCCAAACTGGGCAGAGATGTACAATGAATATTCAATTTTAATAAGGTTTTTGGGCAATCTGATACAAAAGAGGAAATTTACTTGGATACACAACCATTGATCTGATATGTAATGGATGGTTACAATGTCTGCATTTTTTCATATGGTCAAATAGATCTGGGAAAACCCACACCATGATTTATTGGAGAAGATGGATCCCTCCTTGTCAATACATCCAAAATGGGCAAAGATGTACGAAGTATATTCAATTTTAATAACGTTTTTGGGCCATCTGCTACACAAGAGGAAATTTACATGGATACATAACCATTGATCCGATCTATAATGGATGGTTACAATGTCTACATTTTTGCGTATGGTAAAATAGATCTAGGAAAACCCACACCATGAATTATTGGAGAATATGGATCCCTCCTTGTCAATACATCCAAAATGTGCAAAGATGTACAAAGGATATTCAATTTTAATAAGTTTTTTGGGAAAAATGCTACGCAATAGGAAAGTTACATGGATACATAACCATTGATCTGATCTATAGTGGATGGTTACAATGTCTGCGTTTTTTCATATGGTCAAACATAACTGGGAAAACCCACACCATGAGTTATTGGAGAAGATGGATCCCTCCTTGTCAATACATCCAAAATGGGAAAATATGTACATAGGATATTCAATTTTAATAAGGGTTTTTGGCCATGTGTTACACAAGAGGAAATTTACATGGATACACAACCATTTATCCGATCTCAAATGGATGGTTACAACATTTGCATTTTTGCATATGGTCAAATAGATATGGGAAAATCCACACCATGAGTTATTCGAGAAGATGGATCCCTCGTCAATACATATTTAATAGCCTTGGTGAAAATTCCATGTAATAAAAGTTAATAAAGGATAAATAAGACCTTTTTCATGGGATATTGTTGATGCCTCGAAAATCGCTACAACATCAGGGATGACCATCCAGTCGGGAACTTGAAAACTGTTCCTTTTCTGTTTGGAATAGTGGCTCCGACTGGGGATGATGGGACCAATTTCCAAATAAAGTATAATTGATTGGGTGCAAGGTATTTATAACTAAATGTGATTGATAAATGTGAGTGATAACGAGCTATATATATATATATATATATATATATATATATATATATATATCCCGGGACTTAATTGTGTTTTTTTTTAATTCCATTTCAAGGATTATCCTTAGTGTATGAGAATGTAGATTATCAAACACTTACAGAAGTGAAAACAATTAAAGATAATTAATTTGATTAACTAGTTAATCAAATTAATTGTTTAAACACATATCACATTAAATAACTGAATGTATTGTACATATATCAAAAGATGGCAATCTTTTCATGTTCAAAAGTGAATTAATGCTCAATTGTATTTTAATCTAGATTTTATGCAGGAACACAACATAATACAGAAATAACCATAAACATGGAGATGCAACGGAAATAATGCTTCATTTTATTAAAAAAATAATGACTGAAATAAGCTTACAAACATAATGGAAGCAAAATAGGGTGTTGGCAGCGTATCTCTGAGAGGATATGTGGGTACGCGGGCCTCTGAACTGTGCCACATCGAGGCTCGAAGGCCTATTACAGATATAATGGAAATAAATGAGCTAGGGTACTAGCAGCGTATCCCTGAGAAGAGATGTGACAACTACCAGCCCCTGAACTCTGTTACAATGAGGCTCGAGGGCCTATTTATTTTTAAGAAACAATATATAATCTGAAACGTCCAAAAACCTAACCCTAGGAGATGAAGCACCAAAACTGTGGGCCTCGTTTGGGTAAATTGGTGTTTCAACTTCCCAGGGACGTAACTTTGGCATACGATCTCCATTTGATGCGCTCAATAGCTCATTAGAAAGATATATTCGAGTAATACAACTTTTGGTGCAAGAAGAATAAGCTTGGGCGCTCTCGGTTTTCCGAAAAAGCGTCATTTAGGGCCTCAAAATGGCTTCGAAAGTTCAGGACCCGAAAACCTGCTAAAAATAGTAAGTTGTGCTGAAACTTATAAACTGAAATAACTGATGGTGGGGGTTAAAATGGACTCGGTGGCCGGCCACCAATATCCAATTGGATCATTAATTCCCCAAAATGGCTTTGGGCGTGCAGGACCAGAAAACCTGCTAAAAATAGTAAGCTGCTAGAAGTGAAAAGCTGCAAGAATTGATGTCGCGGGTCCAAATGGAATAAGTAGGCTGCCACCGATATCGACCTGGATCATATTTAGAAGATACATATAAGAAAACAATTAAAGAGAAGTATGAATATTAATTACATATAAACATAACAAAAATATAAAGATAGAAGTGCCCAATACATATTAACTCTATTCATGCAAGAAATAGCCCTGGTCCAGCCTTTCTATTGAGATGATTTTAAAAAGTACAAAAGTGCAACTTCTCAAAGCCTTCCTTACAAAATTTTAGTTCCCTTTTCTTCAAGACATAAAAGGGTTTATATAGCTAATACTAGGAAGGTAAAAATAGAAAACACACAAAGTGCCGAGGAGGTTTAAACAAATCTCCTTAAAATAAGAGATAATAGGACCAAAATAGAATTTGTTTGAATGACGAGCTCGGGAGTTTGATGCTGTCTCTTTTCCCATTTTTTGCTCGAGCTCGTAAATATCTATCATTGGCTGCAATTCAGGAGGTTGAGTTGGTCTTATGTGTAGATTTCCAGTGTACACTGCATCTGAAAGTGCAGGAAGCATGTGAGAGGATGTGTCAGCAACGCATCACAATATTAGTCGCTCCCTGTGTGGCTTGACTATATTTTCATTATTTTTCCAAATCAAGCTTTGCTAGTTTCTTAATGTTATATTCCTTTCTCTTTGATCTTTCCTGCCATTGTTTCATCAAACTTTTGACATCAGGCAGGGAACCAGGTGGGCATTCTTGAACAAGGTTGGCACCAAACAAATTATTACTGAAAATTTCAATAATATTGTTTGCAACATCCCTTGCTCTGAAGATATCCCTTTCTTCTTGCTTTAGATTAATATCCCAATCTGTAAAGAGGATTTATTTGTGTGAATCCTCTATTCTTGGAAGATCTGCTGCTCTACCTTCTATGTTGTCTTGCCAAGTGATGAATTCTGAAATATTTTCATCAATGTCATAAAAATTCATCCTCAGGTCAGATGATTCATTCATCAGTGAATCACTTTTTTTGCATATATCATTGATGATTGTCAATTTCTGGCATAACATTACTTGTTGTTTGGCTAAAAGGGTGTTTAATTCCATTGATTCCTTTTTAAAGTCTTCAATTTTCGGATTGTCCTTCAGTTGCTCGATAGTGAATTGGAGTTTTTGAATATGAGTATCTTTGACCTTGATATTATTTTGATGTTGGCATTTCAATTAATCAAAGCTATATTGGATTTTTGACAACTGTGTTTGCCACTGATGATCGATACTTTTATTTTCATTTAACAACTCTTGTTCCAATTGTTGGATTCTATCATCCTTTTCCTTGACCAATTGTTGTACTTATGATGCTTTGTAAATAGTGGTAGTTGCATAGGTGTTATAGCATCATTTACGTATTGGCCTTGGGCAGCCCTTTCTCTTTAGACTTGGCCATTTTCTTAAAAAACAATATTTTGAATTCCATACGAAACCCTTCCCTGTCAAAAACACGTGCAGTCGTGGGTACACTCATATTTGACCTACGTATATAATTTAAAATATTAAAAAAATATAAAACTCCCTATTATTTGGTTAGGTTTTATAGGTTACATCGGAATTCCACCTACAAGAGCCCGTGGCCAAGCTGTTTCCCAACTGAAAAAACTATTTTGAGGAAGTATAAATACACCTCATGGGGAAGGCCTAAAGGGAGGAGAGAGATAGGTATTGATACTATAGCCTATTTAGCCCAAATCAAGTCTGATTATCCATATGCCTCCTACACTTCCCAGGTTTAGGAAACCCTTATTTCCTTCTTTGAGATGTTCACCTCCTTTATGTGACATCCTTGTGCACCTTTATGGAAGAAGATTGTTGAGGCTTGGGCTGGATGGAACCGGAGGACGGTTTCTCTTGGAGCCGTGGCTGATTTCAGGTGATATTTATCCACATATTTTACATACATCAATAAATAAGTTTTGTCCCATTCTTGATGTTGTGATCTTATATGCTTTTTACACATGTTAATGATCAAGTAATTGTTAATTCCATGTTATCTTCTATAAGCTTATATGAACTAACCACTGACATTTAGGATATATATTTTGTAGAGCTAGTCTATGTGTTTTTTCTTGAGTGAGTTGCAAGCCTTGAAGCACGTGGAGAAGCAGAAGGTTTGAAACTTGCGGGAATGACCTCAAACATAGGACATACGGGTAAGGTCATCTCTCCCAAGTTTACTAGTTTAAGCATTAGGAACTTTAATTTGATTGCTTCTTGCTGTTATATGCCTTCCGCTTTGTTAGGTCCCTCAACCCAGACCTTAGGGTAGTTTCACCCACTGACTCCACTTGGGATTATATCCATGTAATTCCTAGTTTGGGTTGTTTTCTCTAGATCTGGGTTCCCTGACTGATCTGATCACTTTCCAAGTCTTATTGATTTTTTATCCATCCAGGCTAAAGTCCTAATCTTCTAGATCAGGCTTGGATTTTTATTTTTTCCTTGTTGCCTATTTTATACGCAACTTCTAGTCCACACAGTCACGTATACACTCATTCTGGTGCAAATAAACACGCGTATACACAAGTTTACTTAGACACAGATGCATATGCACAGTCGTTGTACACTTCCAATCTGCGTATGGTCAATTTCAAATGAAAAATTGATTTTTGGAGTCCTGTAAGGTCTTTTTTCCTATTCTTGGCCACTGCTATAGAAATTTTGATGTGTTTGGATAGTGTTTCTATATGTTGCATATCAATTTCTCTCTTTCTTTCTTGAAAACCTAGACAACCTAGGGTTTGCCTTGCTTGGTGAAGTTTCAGTTTTGGCTTTTGCACCGGGACTTATTTATGAGATTCTTGGTTTTTATGATGTTTTAGAACATTGAGTTTGTGTCGGTTTTCTCATGCTTGGCATTTTTATTTCTTCACTTTTGTTTTTTAGCTTGTTGGCTTGCTTGGTTTTCTTGGTTACTTGAGATGAGATTTTCTAGCAAATCTTCAAAGTTGTATTCTTGGTTTCTTGAATTTTTTGTGATTGTTGGAGTTTTATACTTATGTTTCAAGTCATTTTCTTGAGTTAGTTACTTCATTCCATTTATTAAGTCCTGTCATGAAAGTGACATGTTTGGCTTAAGGAATTTGGAGTTGCTTGTTTGCTCAATTTGATGATTTGAAGCCCTTGGTAGTTTGTGCTTTTCTCAAAGAGATTTTGTTGCTTCCCTAAAAAGTAAAAGGCTCCGAAAACATTGGTGTTTTACTTTTCTTTTGATTTTGGTTTTTCTTTCATGGTTTTCATCATTTTTGGAGAAACTTTGTAGTTTGTCATTTTGGTCCAGATTGCTTGGTTTTGAGAGAAGCTTTTGAGTGGACTTGTCTCCTCTTGTATCAAGTTGCTTTTGGCATTGGTGTTCAAGGAAGTCCTTGTTTTGGGCTTGTCTTTGCTTTTGTGTCAAAGTGATCAGACCTATCTTGTTGATAACTTATTTGCTTCCTTTTTTAAGTAGTCCTAGGATCTTCATTTGGCATTGGTAGTTTTGCATTAGTGTAGTTGCACTGTTAAGCATATTTAGTCTTTTGATAGTTTCTGACTGTGTGAGCATGATCTTGACAAGAAAAGAAAAATTCCTTGTTTTTATTAGTTTTTTCGTAGAACCTGAGCAAAAATCTATTTCATCAAAGAAAAAATTGCATATGCATGTAGCAGGTTTTTATTGAATTCTCTTTTGCGTCAAAATATCAGAAGTTGCATTCTCTATTTACCCCTGACTTAAAAAGAACAACCTTTAAAATCAAGCGCATAATTTAAAATGAACTATAATTTTCTAGTTGTCATTATTATACACCAACTAGTCTAGCTCAGTAGGGCCTTGGAATAGGTTAGTGGAGAGTTAACTCTTCAATGCCACTCAAAATTTCGAATATAGAAGTTGATTAATGAATGAAATCCAACCTCATTAGGTGGATAGGGAAATCTCTCCTCTAGAGAGTGAAGCACGAGGGCAAGTGAAGGCAGAGAAGAGAGATACCCCCTATCCTATTTGCTGGATCCTGACCAAAGACCATTCCGCCCGGCTTCCGATACGAACGGGTGTCCATAGTTTCTATTCCTAGGTATCACATAGGTGACTGCGGGGGGGAATACCGTGGCACCTGAGGTAGACGTTCCATCACTCTCATTAGTACTTCTGGAGGGTGCCCTTGAAAAGCTTGGGTACTTGCACTTGCACCAGCAAAGGATTTTGTTAGGAGGTCAACCTAATTGTTTCTGTTACCTTCGCTAGTAGTCCTGGTGCGTAATAACCCCTGACTATTCTCGGAAAGTCCTTATTTTTGCTTTCTTGTATTTTGGTGTCCGTTCCTAATAACCCGAAGTAGAATACCTAAGAGCTGCTTGATTGCTGAATCTTAGGGACATTTTTGTAGAAAGTGCTCTTTGCTCCTAGATTTCCATATCTTTGTAATTTTTTGAGTCTATGTAAAATCTCATAATTATTAAAAGTGGTTGACCGATCGATTCGTCGATCGAGGAGGCTTTGTGGGCTTTCTTCTGCGAGTGCCGAGCCTTCTTAAAGAAGGCGTAGGAGAAATTATGCTGGTGATTTGCAACAAGTAGTTGAAAATGCATCAGAGAGTGATACTCCACTTGGGGCTATTATTTCTGAGGATAGTCCTAGTGCTAGTCGTGATTTAGAGAGGAGTACTCCACTCCTTTCATGGGTCCTTTTTCCGGTAGAAGAAGTTGAGGTTGAAGAAATTCCCAAACCCTCAGTTACTCCTTCCTCTCCTCTTGCTGCTAGTTTTTCGGGCGTTCTATTGTAAATTGGGCCTCTGTCTCACAGACCGGGTAGCCCTCATATTTATCCTTATTTTCTTTCAATAGCCACACCTGGGAACACAACTTCAGCTATGAGTACTTTGAGTGTGCATACTCCTATTTTGGCTGAGGGAGGAGGTACCATTTATATTTCGACCATCACTCCTAGTATTGCAATTTTTGGCTCTACCTTTATTCCATCTACGAGTGGGGGCACCCAAGAGTTTTCTTCCCATACTGGCCCCCTTTCATTTGGGATGCCTTCTAGTGAAATTCCTTCAGTTTATCTCACTGTTACATCCTTTGTCTCCACCCCCATGTCTTCTATGGCTAGTGGGTCAGCTTATTTTCAGGGTTTCCCCTTCATAAGTGGTAACATTCCTCATTCAAACCCTTCCTTAGGTTATTTGCCTTTCTCCACTCAAGGTCAAGGTTTTAATCCTTTTCTAGGAGGCCAAAGATCTAATGCTTTTCAAGGCTGGAAATATGCTTTCACTGGATTGGGAATTGGGAATCAATTTATGTATGGTCAGTAGGGGAATGTTCCTTTCTCCTCCGTGGGTGCTTCTCAAGGTTTCTCTTTGTTCGCTAATGCATGGAACCCTTACCAAGGGGTTTCATCTTCATTTAATACTTCGATTGGGGCGAATATCCCTGTTTATGGTAACCCTATGGTAGGAGGGGGTCTTACTCCAATTTTTTCTGGGCCAAAAGGTTTTTCTTATGGTTTAACCTCTTCTATGAACAATTTGTGGCAACCTGGTGCCTCAACAAATCCAGGTTATTATTTTTATAATGTTGGGAATCCTTCTGTTGGTGGATTGAATTCTCAGGCTCCTCCGCGGTTACCATTCCTAGCAACCCTAAATTCGCTAGATCTATCAAAGTTGACTAATGATCCTATCTGGTACAGCGCGGGTTCGCCTCCGGTCCCTACTAAACTTTGATCAGATATTTTAAAATTTGAAGGGAAGACTTGTGAGGATCCATCTGACCATGTTACAACTTTCCATTTATGGTGTTCTTAGAACTCCCTCATGATGATTAAATTAGGTTTAGGTTATTTCAGCGCACCCTAACTGGAAACACTACTAAATGGTACATTGAGCTTACTGGGAGCACTTTTAGTTTCATGTTCATTATGACGATGAGATTGATCTTCTGGCCAATTTCCAGTAAGATAAGGCAACATACATTTTTGACCATATTTAGGAATGGAGGAGAAGGAAGAGGCTAATTAAAGCCTATATTCCCAATGAATTTCTTCTCGAATGGTTCCTAAAATATTTACAGCCAGAAATCTCGAAGGATGTATCTCTTTCTAGGGTATTCACTGAGGAGCAAGCTATCTTTAAAGCCCAGCAGTTGGAACTGATCTATTCTCAGTATGGGATTATTAATAATATCTTGCTGGCACTCCTCATTCCAAAATAGATTTAGGCAAACTAAACCCAGGTCCTCATACCGACAGGCTTGTCGGTTCGATTGATAGTATCATGACTAACCTTTTGAATCAATTGTAGTAGTTTTATTTACAATCTGCTCCTTCTATTCAGGCTACGCCATCGGTGTCTATTGCTTTCGAGACCTTAACGATTAATGTTGTTCAATATTATAACCCCAAAGGAAATAAAAAATCTGATGGGAAGAAGGGACAAAATAACAAAAAGAAAGATAAGGATGGGAAGGGTAATGGGAAAAAATCCAACGATAATGTTGGAGAGGGTAAGAGAGAGTCTAAGAAGAAAGTTAAGTTTCCATGCAAGTTATGCACTGGAGACCATCTCACTCATCTCTGCCCTAAGATTCAGGATGCTCAGCGCTTGTTAGCTCAACAGGGTTCCTCTAGTTCCGAGGCTATCCTAACTAACAATTTCCCCAAGGGCAGAAAATGATTGCTGGCACGAATCAAAATACTAGAGCTCACACAGGGGACAACTGGGAAGGGGAAAATTCTTCAAATGTATATATGTCGAGTGCTCATGTTGATGTCGCCATGAGATCACGTGATTATGGTGAATCTAAGTCTTCGAAGGCTAAGGCCGATCCTGATACTTTCGAGCCACTCCATATTGAGAGGCCTATAGTTGAGCCTATACCTTTTCCCATCGACTGTGACACATTGCTCTGGGAATAAGGTCTAGAGTCCTTTTGTTAGTACCTTAGGGTTTGCAGTCATCAGTGGTAGATTCCTTCACTATCGATAGTGAGAGTACATCAATGTATCCTGATCGGTAGATTATATCAAGTGTTCAACTTCAACTCATTCATTCTCTCTTGTTATATTGTACTGGGGTACCTTGACTCTCATCATCATTATCGGTGAGTTGTCTCGCATTTTTTAATCGTATACATCAATGAATGGTAATTAAGCGATTTCTCACATGGTTGAATTCAAGTCATTTATTCCCATATTGTAGAATTGTACCATGGTGATTGGTGAAGACATTAGGTTTGCACCAACATGGTTTGGTTCACTTAGACAACTCTTTTAGTTTTTTACCAGTGACACCATTCACCCTTATATGTTGTGGTTCATCAAAACAACATTCTATATGTTTTCACCTGAGTTGCGTGCAGTACCAATTTTTCCACCATTTATGATCTGGTACTTGGAGATTCAATTGCGACTTCAGTGATCAAATACCTTTGCAGTGTAATATTCCTAAATTAGCATGTAGCTAATAGGAATATTGAATTTTGATTCTAGCACCTAGTAGATGAATAAATGGGGAAAGAGACCCATACTTATCTTGAATAAGCATAAAATCCCTCTTGATGTGAAAAGGGATCATTATAATAACTGGGTCTAGCACTCTCATGTGTGAACAAGGACTAATGGATGTGGACAAAGTAAATTTTGACCAAGTCAACAACACAAATGTGGGAGGAGTGGATCATTAATAAAGGTAGCTCAATATGAATGAGGATCAGTTTAGAAAACTATATAAGAGCTGAATAGAATACCCTTAGGTGTGAAAAGCGCTGAAGTAGGTTGAAGAGGTCAACCTTGACCAAATCAAACAACATTTTTATGGAGGAGTGGAATTAATGAAGGTACAACGCAGTTTTGGAGGGAGATTGATTGTGTGATGGTGGAAACCCTAATGAGTGGGACCTAAGGTGAGAAGGCTCACATAGTTTATAAGGAAGAGGATGGAAGCTGTTAGCCGCCTATAATATTTTGTTATACCAAAAGGTGGCTAAAGCTTTGGGAGCCTCCAAGGAACAAATTTTATCACTAAAAGTTGTTGGCTCTTGAAGTCTCTATAAGGCCTCCAGCCTTTTCCCTCTGTCCATATCCCATACTGCTGTTTATGTCCAAAAACCTCAGAAACCCTGCCGATTTCCAAGTTAAATACTACTACAAAGGAACCCTTCTCCATTTTTCTTCTCCTCATAACTAACTCAGTTCCTTTTTCTCCATTTCCCATGGAAATTCTTCATTCCCACATTTCTTCTATTTCCCCTAATCAAAATTTATTTCCTAAGGTCTAAGACTCTTTCTTAGCCTTACCGGAACCTTCATCTCCCTTCAAAACCATAGAAAACACATTTTTCTATGCGCTGGACTTAAGCCCCTCAGGCTAAGCCCTCTACCCCTTCTTCCTCCATTTGCCCGAGCACCTGAACCAAATGCTATAACCCTCGGGCGCTTATCCATTTTTCTCCGCCCGAAAGCACCAAAAACCTTTGTAATTCATGAAAATCAGGTTTAAATCAATTTCCAAAGTCTCCGCCCATATAAATCGATGGAATAATCTTGACCATCGATCTGCTCCACAGATCGGACGGTACGGCACACGACTTATCGTGTGGCCCCCCCCCAACCATACGTCACCTCTCAAAACTGCTTGGTTTTTTCACACCGCCCTCGTGCGAAGGATGGTTTTCCCCAGTTGCCCAACGAATCCACACACCGCTTGACGCGTGTCCTCCACCCTGTTTCAAAACCGTCGAGCTATCATTGTCCCCCGCGCATTATTCTTCGGACCAGGGTGCCCAGCGGAATCAACGACAGCCGTCCGATCTGGGCCTGCTGATCCAACAGTTGATGATCGCCCAAGATGCCCGACCTTTAACCAAAGCGCCCGCTCGATAAGCAAGCCGTCGCGCGGTGGGAAGTAAATCTCCGTCGTCGATCTATGCAGATCGACAGTTCGCATTTAATTGCCCGATTCTATTGCCCAGTCAACCTTCTCTGCCGCTGACTTTTCCAATCGCTCTCGAATGTTGATCACCGTGCGATCAACGGCTTCGATCGCCCCACTCCCCTGCACACCTTCCGATGCAGATTTCCATATAAACACAGGATTTTATAATTTCGTTTGTATTTTGCAGGTTTAAGGTTTTTTCCACCATGTTTGAAGAAGACTCGAAGGACGAGGGTGACGATTCTCATTCTTTCGATTTGTCAAAGGAGATTGACTGCAAGGTATAGAACTATGTTGTCAACAAGGTTTCATGAGCCTTTGTTACCATGCGCCCATGTAAAACTTGGAAAATATGAAGAAATCACAATGAACTAGTATCAAATTGCAGAGAGCAGAAATGGATCAGAGCAGAGATTTAGTGGACAAATCGGCGGGGATTACAGCTAAGACAGTTATCAAAAGCCTAATCCCCGGCCTAAACATAGTTTGAAAGGAAAACCTAAAAAGTGTTTATCAGACAGGATGCCTCCACCGCCATATCTGAGGCAAATTGATTCCTCAACCACCACAGCGCCACCTATTGCCTCAAAACACTCAATCAGGAGCCGAATTTATGAGCAGGATCAGATATTTTGCCTCGAAATAGCCAAATAAGTTACTTCTGCCATGGAATTTATTAACATATGTCCGCAGAGTAACCCTAATTGTACATAGATCCTCAAAAAGTCAACAAAGCTCCCACCGAGCTAAAATCATAAGTGTAAATCAGTTAATACAGTAGAACACCTGTACAGTTTCTTCGTTGAGCCCCTCAAAGGCCAAGAAGACATTAATGCCTGTATTAATTAATTTTGGGATCTTTTATCATATCTCACCTCCTCATTCTTCTATAAATACTTCAGTAGAAGATGAGTGAGGGGTTGGTTGGTTGCATAACTTTGAAATACATTTGAGCTCGAAACTTCTGTCTGTAAATAGCGTTCACTAGCCCTTGGAGTTTTTCTTGTGATAGATAAGTTAGGCTGAATAGTGAAGATGATTGCTGAACTGAAACATTGGTTTTGAAGACTGTAACTGGTTTGGCATCAATATAAAGCTTTTTCTTGGGATCCTGGTCTATATTACTGGTGAAGTGCTTCTGCCTTTGTTAATTGTTTCTCCTTCTATGTATGCCATATTGTTCATATTCTACTGTAAAGAACAGTTTAAACAGGGTTAGGATCTACTGTATATCAGTAACCTTCTCTGGCTGAGAAATATTTATCTTAATGTTTTCCTCAAATTTGTTTATTTGAGAATGATTTAATATAGTTTAAATAGTTAGGAATGTTGGCGTTCCCTCGTCCTTCTGTTTACATAAACATTGCTCTTGAGTGTGATTTCAATTATTTGCTATTAAAGTTAGACTAGAGAAGATATGGTTTGCCCTGATTCCTAGATTCATTTCTCCAAAGGAAGATTCTGAAAGTTTCCCTTGGTGTTGACTAAAAGCAGACTAGGTTTAAAAGTAACTTATCTGATCTTAGGTTGCATTGTGTTTCTCTTATGTGTTTTCATACTTTCTGAAGGCAATTATGTGGATTACTGGATTGTTTTTCAATTAAGCTACTTTAATACAAACTTTCCCAAGAAGTTTATGGTTAGCCCTGTCCTTGGTTGGTTTCAAACAGTTACTTAAGAGGCTTTTCTTGTTTGGACTGACTATAAATCCTCTGAGAAATTATTATTAGTTTCCACCCCTCCAACACTTTATTGTTTCCATTCCATCACTTTAATCTCAATAATCTTGTGAAATAGATGACTTTCCCCTTGGATCACCCTTGATGTTGTTGTTCAATTAAAGCCCAGATATGACTCCATAGCCCAATGGACTAAAAACCAGCGTTATATCTATCTGTTACCCTAAGCTGTCCTATTTTCCTGCAACTTCTCACCTTTGAAACTCTTTGCATATAGATCTTTCCGCCTCAAACAACAAATCATGCCCAACCATCCAAAAATAAAACAAAACCCTTGGACTTCATAACTAGCTTAATATCATTACCATAAGCTTTCAAAGACAAATCCATCTTTGTACATATTGGAGAGATCCCTCTCTGGATTCAGGAGGGCTAGATCCTATAATCCCAAAGTTGGTTGAAATGATGTTAGCTCTGTGATCGGACTTTTTCCAATCTTGCTTATTAGAGAGACCTAACAGAAGCCATATGGGGTTAGCTTATGAATTATATTTTGACATGTTTGTTTAGGCCTTTTCTCTCTTTAGTTGTTTAGCTAAGATTGTTGGTGTTGTTTAGCACTTGGTATTCTTGTTTAGGAATTCCATCTCTTCCCTTTGAGTAGCTCTTGGGAGAGACCTGACCTATCATTCCACACATCTGACATTGGGGCCAAGCTTCAGTCTTCAGCTACAATGCAGTTTCTATAGAATATTGTGTTGTGTTGCAGGGTGTTGCAGTAGAGGGTTGAGAAACCCATTTTTTGAGTTGGTTTTGCATCGGAGGAAGGATTCCTTCTCTTGGGAGATCAGTTTGGAGGGTACTTGAGCTGATATCAGATCTTTGGTAGCAAGCCACTATATTTCCATCACCTACAACATAATTTCAGTCTGGAATTACGTTATATTTGGAGGGCAGCTTCAGTGGGGGATCTTGTGGTTCTTTTGGAGAGTTTTCCTGTGATTGAGGGGTTCATCATTTCATATGTGGAGATCAAGGCACAACCCATGATCAACATGTGCCACTGTTGACAGATTGTGAAACCATGCAGATAAAATAAGGAGGTAGTTAGGTTTACCAACATCATATGATGAGGAGCACACACCCCTATCTATTTTAGAGGGTTGATGCAAAAGAGGGGTAGGGACAAGGTTGTCCATTTGTATATGAAATCCACTCTTGATATTGATGTCTCATTACATGGAGGCATCTCACCAAGGAGACCACTAGATCAGCAGATAATGAGGGATGCTTCACATTTGGATGCACCAATCATTGATTCCAGAGGGGTGACAACCTTGGGAGAGATTGGTATAGTGTTGAGAGTCTTGGGTAGAATCAAGGAGAGGAAAGGCATTATCCCAACATCATTACTACCCACTCTCATTCTAGATTCTGTGCTGTGGCAGGAGCATCATGGGAAGGATAACAGCCTTCCAACTTGCATATTTGGCATGGGAGATGTCAAAGAGGAGGACAACCATATGACATATGTTCTTTGTGATAGATCATCAACGCTGTCACTATGGAGGTTAGATCCATATTGGAAATCCCAGCCGTTGGTGGATTATTCCAAGGATCTTTCTACTTGTATGATATTGGATGACCAGTTGCATGAGGAGGGATATTAAGTCAAATATGAGGTCATCTACGATCATGGTAGGATATTATTATCTAGATCTTCCAAGCTCAAGGAGAAGTTACTACAAGCAGCTCATGAATATTTTCTCTTCAGCCACACTTATTCTATGAGAGCATACCACACCATCATGGAGGGGTACACTTGGGAAGGCTTTGATGAGGAGATATATCAGCATCTAAGGGGATGCATGGATCATGTGGAGATGGAGGAGATACATAACTCTTTGGGTGATTTAACATTGCCACCTCTTTTCTCTTGGAGATTGAGAGGGGATTCATCTATGAGCCACTCCATTTGCATGGGAAAAGCATATGGTAAGGATACTGTTTGGTTGCATAATGATTTATATAATGAATATGTGCATTACTTAACCATATATGTGCAAGACATTGCTCAAAGAAGGAGCGTTATTTCTTCTAGATTTCATGGTCTACTTGAGGCCATAAGCAACATTGATGATGGCCACTCCCTAGAAGGTCTTGGGGAGATGATATCTTATGCAGAGTATGATGACTTTGCACCATACACCATATGATTTCTCCAAACTTGTGAGGAGATTGGGGTAGCAAGCAAGTGGTTGAGAAGCCACACAACATGTCATTTTCTGATGCAGTTGAGAGTAAAACTTCGCTGGTTGCATTTGAGGGACCATTTTCCTTCTCCATTATTACATATGACAGCTAGTATGATTCTCATTATGGTTCCCTATGCTTATGTTGTTCTTTTCCTTGTGGGGAGCATGTTGGGAGGAGAGACACATTAGTTATATGTGTCCACGGGGAATGATAATTCCCACACCTTTCTTATCCCATGCTTCAATAGGAGTATAGGAGATGGCTTGCCATGTTATGTTCGACAACAACAGTTAGAAAAAATGTGTTGTGACCACTTGGGAAACTGTTGGTACCTTTCAACACTACATGAAACCTTTAGTAATTTTCTCATTTGGATGCCATATGATGATCATGTTCTATTCATCATATATGGGATAGTTTGGGCCATCTTGATTTATGACATTGAGAGAGGATATTTGGAGATCCAGTCTTCTTCTTGCCACTTGAGGGCAACATTATTGCAGCCCAAGATCAGCAGCTACTCTAAAATTATCATAAGTGGAGAGAGGGACATCGTGGGGTAGGCTATTTTGTCTACTATGTTTAGTTATTCAACCCACCTACATTGCAGGAGCCAAAGGTGGAGGGGAATTTTCAGGAGTTACCATTTTGGAGGGTGGCTCATTTTGTATGGATGATAGCTTGGGTATGGAGGATCCACATGGGAATGATGGTTCCCAATGCATTTTAGATCCCATGCCTCAAAGGGACCTCTAGTCAGCACATTATTGCCTCCATGGGTATTTTATTTCTTCATGATGATAACTATTTGGGGCGCTCACCAAAAGCTAACCTGCATACTTAGGAGGGGAAATTTGGAGATGTATTGTTGAGACAACATCTTGTTCCTTGGAGAAATTTATCATATGAGGATGCTACAGGAGGAGGTGAGGAGGCTCTTCAGTTCTATCCTTGAAGTTGCTTGAGGACAAGCAACATTTGGGAGGGGAGAACTGTAATATTCCTAAATTAGCATGCAGCTAATAGGAATATTGAATTTTGCTTCTAGCACCTAGTAGATGAATAAATGGGGAAAGAGACCCATACTTATCTTGAATAAGCATAAAATCCCTCTTGATGTGAAAAGGGATCATTATAATAATTGGATCTAACACTCTCATGTGTGAACAAGGACTAATGGATGTGGACAAAGTCAAGTTTGACCAAGTCAATAAAACAAATGTGGGAGGAGTGGATCATCAATAAAGGCAGCTCAATATGAATGAGGATCAGTTTAGAAAACTATATAAGAGCTGGATAGAAGACCATTAGGTGTGAAAAGGGCTGAAGCAGGTTGAAGAGGTCAACCTTGACCAAATCAAACATCGCTGTTATGGAGGAGTGGTATTGATGAAGGTACAATGCAGTTTTAGAGGGAGATTGATTGTGTGATGGTGGAAACCCTAATGAGTGGGAACCAAGGTGAGAAGGATCACATCGTTTATAAGGAACAAGATGGTAACCATATGGGGTTAGCTTATGAATTATATTTTGACATGTCTGTTTAGACCTTTTCTCTCTTCAGTTGTTTAGCTAAGATTGCTGGTGTTGTTTAGCACTTGGTGTTCCTGTTTAGGAATTCCATCTCTTCCCTTTGAGTAGCTCTTGAGAGAGACCTGATATATCATTCCAAACATCCAGCATTGGGGCCAAGCTTCAGTCTTCAGCTAAAACATAGTTTCTATATAATATTGTGTTGTGTTGTAGGGTGTTGCAGTGGAGGGTTGCGAAACCCACTTTCTGAGTTGGTTTTGCATAGGAGGAAGGATTCCTTCTCTTGGGAGATCATTTAGGAGGGTAATTGAGATTATATCAGATATTTTGCAGCATGCCAATATATTTTCATCACCTACAGCGTAATTTCAGTCTGGAATTGCATTATTTTTGGAGGGCAGCTTCAGTAGGGGATCTTGTGGTTCTTTTGGAGAGTTTTCCTGTGTTTGAGGGGATCATCCTTTCATAGGGGAAGAAATTTGAGTATATATGCATCATATATATATTATTTCAGCCTTCTATACTCCTGTGATTCATTTTTCAGTGATTATTCAGTCTTAGGGCTGAAGATCACCATTTGTATTTGGGTGTGTTCCTAGAAACCCTTCCTGGGTTCTCTTGGATTTGTATAAAGGAGACTAGATCTCAGTTTTTGGGCCATATTAATTAATATAATATCAGATCTAATTGTATCTACCATTATGTGTATAAACCATCATTAGACTAAGTTGTCTCTTTATGCAGTAATTTTAATTTGCAGTAGTTTTGGGGTTTCGGCAATTTTGAGCTATACTAGGTATGGGAGGCTTGGTTACCTCACCTAATATGATTTTTTTCTGATATCCTCTTGGATTTAGATGTCATATTGTCAAATCTAGTGGATCCAGGGGTTGATTTTGATTTTTATAGCATATATTTATGAAAATGCGTTTTTTCATGTATGTGTTGTTGAGTTTTCCCAATTGGGAATATTACATGCAACATCATTGATCAGTTTTTTATATGTGATAATTTGACATGAATATGATATGTAATTTGGGACAGTGATCAGATGATTCACTATGTACTTTATATTTTTTTTATACTTGTATACATATTGGATCTGCTCCATACTTGTTATGTGAACATGCTTTACTTTCACTAAGCATGGGTATGCCCGCCTAAGACATGAGATTCCTTTCTGATTTATTTCACTGGTTTTTGGTAGGATGAAATATAGTGAAGTCTTCTCAAGTCCTCACAAGATTATTTCTTATGCACATAATACATTTCGGCCATCATGTACCCCTTCTGACCTCATATATTAGGGGGCATCTGTTATAACATCATTTATCACCTATATATACTTGATCATCTATGTATTGGCCTTGGGAAGCCCTTTCCATTCAAACTTGGTGATTTTCTTAAAAAATAATATTTTAAATTCCATACGCGACTTTGCCTTGTAAAAAACACATGCAATCGCGGGTCCACTCAATATGGAGTGCTTCAGAAGTATCAGGAGTGACCTTAGCCTTCGAAGACTCAGATTCACCATAATCACGTGAAATCATGGAGAAATCAATGTGAGCACTCACCTTATATACATTTGAAGAATTTTCACCTTCTTGGTTGCCCCCTGTGGGAGCTCCAGTATTTGGATTCGCGCCAGAAAGCATTTGTTTCCCTCAGGGAAAACGATTAGTTAGGAAAACCTTGGAACTAGAGGAACCCTGCTAAACTAACAAGCGCTGAGCACACTGAATCTCAGGGTAGAGATGAGTGAGATCGTCTCTAGTGAATAACTTTCATGGAAACTTGAATTTCTTCTTTAACTCTCTCTTAACCTCTCCAAAGTTATCATTGGATTTGTTTGCATTACCCTTCCCATCCTTAATTTTTTTTTTTTTATTCCATCCCTTCTTCTTCCCATCATATTGTTGATTTAATTTGGGGTTATAATATTGAACAAAATTAATTGTTGAGGGCTGGAAAGGAGTAGACACTGACGTCATAGCCTGAATAGAAGGAGCATATTATAAATGCAACTAATGTAATTGATTGAAAAGGTAATCCTTGCTACTATCGATTGAATCGACAAGCCCATCAGCAGGAGGACCTGGCTTTGATTTGGCTAAATATATTTTTGAATGAGGAGAATCAGGAAAGATATTATTAAGAATTCTGGACTGAGAATAGATCAGTTCCAATTTATGGGCTCTAAAGATATCTTGCCCCTCAATGAATACCCCAAAAAGAGATACATCCTTCGAGATTTCTGGCTGTAAATATTTAAGGAACCATTCGAGAAGGTATTCATTGGGAATATAGGCTTTAATGAACCTCTTCCTTCTCCTCCATTCCTGAATAGGTTCAGAAATGTGTGTTGCCTTATCTTTCTGTAAATTGGCTAGAAGCTCAGTCCCAACATCATAACGAGTGGGAAACTGTAAATGGTTCAAAAACATGGTTGCCAACTAGCCAAACAAAGAAAAATTCCCCCCAGTAAGCTCAATGTACCATTTAGTAGATTTTCAAGTTAGGGTGTGATGAAATAACCTCAACCTAATTAAATCATCAATGAGGGAGTTTGAAGAACACCATTAATGGAAAGTGGTAACATGGTCGGTTGGATACTCACTAGTCTTCCCTTCAAATTTCAGAATATCTGATGGAAGTTTAGTAGGGACTGGAGGCCAATCCAGGATGTACTAGATAGGATCATTAGTCAACTTTGATAGATCTGGAAAATTTATGGTTGCGAGGAACAATAAGCATGAAGGAGCCTAAGAATTCCATCCACCAATGGAAGGATTCCCAACATTCTGAAAAGAATAACCTAGATTTGTTGAGAAACCAGGTTGCCAGAGATTGTTCGTAGAGAAATATGAACCATAAGAAAAATATTATGGCCCATAAGAATTCAGAGTAGGACCCCCTCCCACCATAGGGTTACCATAAACAGGGATATTAAATAAATATGAAACCCATTGGTAAGGGTTCCATGCATTATCAAACAGAGAGAAACCCTGAGAAGAACCTACATAGGAGAAAGGAGCATTCCCCTGCTAACCATACATAAAATGTTTCCCAGTTCCCAACCAAGTGAAAGAAGGGTTCCAACCTTGAAAAAAGTTAGAGATTTGGCCTCCTAGAAAAGGATTAAAACCTTGACCTTGAGCGGAGAAAGGAAAAGAAACTAAGGAAGGGTTCGAATGAGGGATGTAACCACTTTCAAAGGGGAAACCCTGAAAAGAAGTTGACCCACTAGCCAAAAAAGGCATGGGCGTGGATATAATGGATGCAATAGTGAGAGAAACTAAAGGAATTGCACTAGAAGGCATCCCAAATGAAAAGGGACCAGTATGGGAAGCAAAATCTTGGGTGCCCCCACTCGTAGATGGAATGGAGGTTGAGCCAAAAATTGCAGTACTGGGAGTGATGGTTGAAATAGCAATGATAAATCCTTCCTTAGCCAAAAGGGGAGTATACACACTTGAAGTACTCATAGCCGAAGCTGTATTCCCAGCTGTGGCCATTAAAAGAAAAGAAGGAGAAATATGATGGCTAGTCAGTCTATGAGATAGAGGCGCATGGAGGAGTAGGCTGAGGTGATTTAGATGGAGTGGTTACAATTTGGGTTGCCTTGTCCTTTCCCTCCTTTTTCTGGGCTTTAACCTCCTCAAAAAATTATTTTTCAATAAGAGTAGCTTCTTGTTGAGGTTGCAGTGGAAATAAAGTAGAGGTAGGGGTGGTGGTAACCGGTTCTAAAGTCAAAGCCACATAAGGCTTGAGCTAGTCAGGAGGAGTGTTTGCAGGAGGATCAATGCACCAAAATAGGATCCCCAAATTCATGTTAGGGAGACTCAACATAACCATAATTGGAGTGGAAAATATGTTGGGTGGTGGGAATAAGAAAGGTATTTTCAATATCCCCAAATTGGGACTGCTAGCAAGGCATGCCTGAAAAACGCATTTTTCAAGAATGTATGCTACAGGATTGGAAAAAAATCCTTGGATCCTTTAGATATGACAATATAAGACTTTAATCCAAGAGGGATTCAAAAAATAATCCTTATAGGTGGTTTAAACAGGTCTTCCCACATCTAGTGCAGTTGGAAAATGTCCAAGGAAGGGACTGCAACAATACAAACAATACTGCCTAGAAAATAAAGCAGTTCAAAAAATTAGCAGCAGGAGGCCAATATGGAGGCTCAATATGATCATTTATATCGGAAAATTAGAGTTATATTGAAGTCCTTTCATTATAGAACAGAAAGTAGAAGACTTTACATGAAGAATTGCTCAAAATAAGAGGCTGCAACCATATGATATGAATGTACAAGCTTGAAAACGTTATTTTATTAGCTGAAAAGAGATTTAGATTACACTTCATATCTAGAGAAGATTCGTGTACAAAAATATAGATCTATGTCAGATCTGTACACTATAGAGTCTCCTCTTCAAAAGCCCGTTGGGGTTTTAGGCAAAAAGTGAAGTACATTTAGTAGATCTGAGATCTAATGCAGCAGATCTGCAGAATGATTCATAATTTCTAAAGAAAATACATCAGTATTCAGATTATATCTAAATGGAACATGGATTAGATCTATAATCCATGGATCACCACAGTGAAGGGCAGATTCCCAACACTAGAGATCTCTCCTTGAAGTGCTAAAAGACTCTGCAAATTTCTTCTTGCAGATAACACAGTTCTGGAAGATGGACTGCACTATAGGCTCTAGAACATGGTTTGGCCTCAAGACAAGATTTGAAAATGAGCTCTCCTCATCCAATACTCTCTTTCCAGGGGGATAGAAGGCTTTCCCACTGAAAAGAGGCACTAGAATGGCTTAGATCTGAATAGATCTAGCCTCCACTTGTTGTAGCTTACAAAGAAAACCAAACCCTCAACAAGATTTGCGTTATAGTTGGAATAAGAGCTTGGCCAAATGCCTGATAGTGGACCAGAAATGCAAGACTCCCTCAAGAGCTACTCAAAGAAGGAGGTGGGATTCCCGATCAGGAACACCCAGTGCTAAACAACACTATTATATGCTAAACAACCAAGAGAATGAGAAATGTCTAAACAAACATGTTCTTCCAAAAAAATAGGTTCAACAACAACCTTCTTCTGTTGTTCTCCTCTTCCTTCTATAGGATAAAAGCATTGCAAAACCATAAACCATCTCAAAGGTTTAGCTCCTTTCACATGTGTAGCCTCCAACTAGAACTGCGCTGTGCATCTAGGAGGTAAATTGCATATGGACAACGCTGTGGATTTGGTCCTGTTGACCTAGTCAATTTTCTCAATCCCTTTCACACATAAGGGAGTTTAATTAAGGTAGCCCAGATTTAGCCTTGTTCACATGGGCATTGATTTATTTTTCTGTTTGAGGAGTTTAATTTATCCTCTACATTTTTATTCTTGCAACAAGAAAATGAAAAAAAAATTGTATATTCCCATTATCTTGGGCTAATTGGGAATATTACAGTCCTCCCCTCCAAAATGTTGCTTGTCCTCAAGCATCTGATAAGGTGAGTGCTGCAACTCCTTTCCTCCATTGGTGACACAAACAAATGATAAGCTTCTCCCATAAGCTAAGTGATCACTAATACATCCATCCATGACTTGTTCCAACAATGCTCTCATGAGATGCAAACAACTCATCCCATAAGGAAACAATATATCACATGAAACAATCATGGTTTGCCCAATGCCCTCCCTGAAATATAAGATAGAAAGTATAGGGAGTGTAGTCATCCCATAGGGCACATGCATGCCTTCCCTTCTTCCTCCATACATCCACATAAAAAGTACAAGTACATCATCAATATAGGGGATCAAAACAATGTACAAAAAAATATAAATGTGTGCACATGGAAGTGGATCATAGTCCCATATGTGGAACTAGCGTAGAGCATCCCCTTCCTGCATCAAACCAAGATGTGGTAAGTGGTTTTCCCACCACTTAATTTCTGACCATACCATCTCACCATAACTGACGGTGTGAGATAAATTTGGTGCCTTAGGGAAGCACCCATCATGTAACAAAATCTCCCTTTTCCTTCCCAGGGAGTGGCCAAATTCAGAAATGTTTGTGGCCCATTGTTTGCCATGAGATCTAAAATATGTATTACTCCTTCTTGGTGTCATGGCATGCATAAAATTAGTGAAAGAATGCATACAAACAAAAAATGAAACATGTTTTACATATGTGTGTTCTTCACCCAAAGTTATCCTTATACAAGTGGAGTGGTGTATGGATCTTTCTCCTCCTTCCAAGTCAAGAAGATGTGGCTGAAATAACTCTATCATAGAGTCTTGTTGCTGCTCCAACTCCACAAGGTTCATGCATCTTTGACAATTCTGATATAGTTCTTTATCAAAGCCCTCCCAATAATAGCTCCCCAAGATGATGTTGTTGAGCTTCATAGAATATGTGTGGCTGAAAGAGAACTCTTCATAAGCCCTTTGTAGTAACTTCTCCTTGAGCTTGGAAGCTATAGACAAGAAGATACTACCATGATTATATATGACTCCATCAAGGATTGAATAGCTCTCTTCATGCAGCCAACCATCAAGAATCATGCAAGTATGAATATCCTTGGAATATTCCACCGGCAGTTGGAATTTCCAATAGGGATCTAATGTGCCCAAAAATGACAGCGCTGATAATGTGTCATCTGAAGTGTCTACCATGTTGTTTTTCTTCTCCTTGACATTTACCTTGTCAAAGGTGTATGTTGGAAAGCCAAGCTTCCCATTTTTCTCCTCCTTGACATCTCCCATGCCAAAGGCATAAGGTGGAAGGTTGCCATTCCTTACTTGCTGCCCTCCTTGCACATGCACATGCTCAAAAGGATAGGGAATTTCTTGGAAGTTATTCTCCCATGGAAGGCTATCATCTATCCAAAACCTCCTTGGTTTTTCCAGAGTATGCATGTGTGACCACCATCTCTCATCATGTATGGAAGAGGATCCTCCAAACAAGTTTGTCTCCTGATTCAAGGATTTCCTTCCTTGCCTCATGATGGTGTCATCCTTCATTCTTGCAACATATTTTCTCAGCGCAGTATGAGAGGAGAGAATGGATAATGATGTTAAGGGAAAAATACTTTCCCTCTCCTTGTACCTTCCCCATACTCTCAGTGTTGCAGGATGGTATTCTAGTGCTCCCTTCCTCCTTGGATCTATGAAAGGAGCATCAATACATGAAACATATTTCATCAAATCTGAATCAGGTGGTCTCCTAGGTGGTATACCACAAGATAATGATGTCTCATGGCTCATTCCCATGTGAACAATATATGGGAACATATTATGACTGCTTCTACTGCGCAAATCCATCTCTGATTGCTGTGTGGAAGTATCATGATAAGGGGGAATTGGAGAAACTCCCCCATCTTCTTCTTCATCACCCACCTTCTGCAAGATCTCACAGTCTAAGATGCCCTATTTAGATGCAATTAACTCATGAACACCCATCATCACCTTGGTGTTAAGAGTCTTGATCACAAAGGACTGATCTATGATAGTGTGTGTTCCCAAAATTGGATGCAATGTTGGAACACATTCCCTCCATTGTTGTCTCATTTTCTATCATCATAGACACATGCTGCTCATCCTCTTCATGTATAGGATCCTTGGGGCATTATTTCAAAGATACAAGAGCCATTTTAGTGGAAGCAATGAATTCATCTCCATCTCTCAATAAAAATTTATATCCTCCTGCTATCACAGCGCTGGAGGAACCTTTCAGCTCTTCTTCTTTCTTCTCCTCATCAATGCAGTATGCCTCATCAATAAGATATCCTTTCTCTTGATCTCTCCTTGAAAAAGGAACACTCATGTCTTCTTATTGAGAAGAATTTTCTTGCTGAAGTGGGGCCTTTGCCCTTGGCAAATCATGTAGCAGATATTTAACCCCTTCAATAACGTTTTGAAATGGAGTTATCTTCATGGATATTTCCATCTCATGCAAAGGTTCTGATTTCTTGGGCTTAGTTTTCTTACCCAAAGAAATTTCAGATGGCATAGAATCAAATATTTTCACTAACCTCCTAGTGAACTTTTCATAAGTGGAGATGTTTACATCTTTCAATGCATAAGACTCAAATAACCACCAGGCATAAGCTTTACCTTGGAGGTGCAGCGCTGCTACTCTTATGGATTCTGCTTCAGAAACTTGATGCAGCTAGAAATATGTGTCAAGTTTCTTTACCCAAGACTTGGCTGAGTCCTCAGGTGATCCATCAAATGTAGGTAGGAAAGTTCTACGCAAGGTGTGCTGCCTGCACCCTCCTCTTCTCATGTTTCTGTTGGATCTTCTCTCTTCTTTGAGTTGAAAAAAATCTGGGAAACTTAGATGCTCTTTGAATCTTTTAGAATGAGATTCATATTCTTGGAGATAGTCACCAAGAGTATCCTCTTTTGGTGTCTCTCCTTCTTCTTCTCCTCTTGCAAGGAATGTAGCCACGCTACAACATTGTAGATCAGATTGTGTGGTTGAATGCTCACACATATCATATGAAGTAGTGGGGCTTCCTTCATGTGTAAACCTTTTCAAAATATCTGCTTGTCTTTCATTCCTCATTCCCCTGATTTCATTCTTCAGCTCATGCATAGTTTGGAATAGAGTTTTTGAAAACTCTTTCCCTTTCAATCTTCCAGTTAAAGGGATCTTACCCTTTTCTTCTGTGTGTTTAGTGTAAACACACTTATTCATCAGTCTTTTCTTTCGATGAAAAGACATATTGGCTCTTCAATAAGCACAGGTTGTGCCAAGATAGTTGCTCTGATACCACTGTAATATCGCCAAATTGGGACTGTAGCAAGACATGCCTGAAAAGCGCATTTTTCAGGAATGTATGCTACAGGATTGGAAACCAACCCTTGGATCCCTTAGATCTAACAATCTAAGACCTGAATCCAAGAGGGATAAAAAAAAAATCCTTCTAGGTGGTTTAAACAGGTCTTCCCACACCTAGTGCAGTTGGAAAATGTCCAAGGAAGGGACTGCAACAATACAAACAATACTGCCCAGAAAATAACACAGTTCAGAAAATTAGCAGCAATAGGCCAATATGGAGGCTCAATATGATCATTTATAACATCAAATCAGAGTTATATTGAAGCCCTTTCATTATAGAACAAAAAGTAGAAGACTTTACATGAAGAATTGCTCAAAATAAGAGGCCACAACCAAATGATATGACTGTACAAGCTTGACAACATTATTTTATTATCTGAAAAGAGTTGTAGATTAAAATTCAGATCTAGAGCAGATATGTGTACAAAAAGATAGATCTATATCAGATCTGTACACTATAGATTCTCCTCTTCAAAATCCCCTTGGGGGTTTTAGAAAAAAGTGAAGTACGTGGAGTAGATCTGAGATATATTGCAGCAGACCTGCAGAATGATTCAAAATTTCTGAAGCAAATACATCAGTATTCAGATTAGATCTAAATGGAACATGGATTATATCTGTAATCCACGGATCACCAAAGTGAAAGGCAGATTCCCAACACTAGAGATATCTTCTCCTTGAAGTGCCAAAAGACCCTGCAACTTTCTCCTTACAGATAACACAGTTCTAGAAGATGGACTGCATTGTAGGCTCTAGAACATGATGTGGCCTCAAGACAAGATCTGAAAATGAGCTCTCCTCATCCAATACTCTCTTTCCAAGGCGATAGAATGCTTTCCCACTAAAAAGAGGCACTAGAATGGCTTATATCTGAATATATCTAGCCTCCACTTGCTGCAGCTTACAAAGACAACCAAACCCTCAATAGGATCTGCGTTGTAGTTGGAAGAAGAGCATGGAAAAATGCCTGATAATGGACTAAAAATGCAAGACTCCCTCAAGAGCTACTCAATTAAGGAGGTGGGATTCCCGATCAGGAACACCCAGTGCTAAACAACAATATTCTCTGCTAAACAGCCAAGAGAATGAGAAATGTCTAAATAGACATATTCTTCCAAAAAAATAGTTTCAACAACAAACTTATTCTGTTGTTCTCCTCTTCCTTTTATAGAATAAAAGCCTTGCAAAACCCTAAACCATCTCAAAGGTTTAGCTCCTTTCACATGTGTAGCCTCCAACTAGAATTGCATTGTGCATCTAGGAGTTACATTGCATCTGGACAACGCTGTGGATTTGATCCTGTTGACCTAGTTAATTGTCTCAATCCCTTTCACACATAAGGGAGTTTAATTAAGGTAGCCCAGATTTATCCTTGTTCACATGGGCATTAATTTATTTTACTGTTTGAGGAAATAATTTATCCTCCTTTACAATTTTATTCTTGCAACAAGAAAATGAAAACAAAATTGTATATTCCCATTAGCTTGGGCTAATTGGGAATATTACAGTATTTAACCAAATGGACAGTGGCTAGGAGGAAATCTTCTTAAGGGACCAACTGAGTCTTGAGCTTCAATTTGCTAATAAGTTGGCTACTAGGAAGACGTACCAAACTTATTTTTGGTAGCCTCTAACACTTGAAGCATGTAAACACTGGAAGAGCTAGGCTCAATGGGAACAGGTGTTGGGTCATAATATTCCCGAAGAATTGTGGAATCCTTATAGACTCTAGGAGATATATTAGCCACAGAATGCATGGAAATTTCTCCACAATAGATGATACAAAATTATGAGGAGATGTTTTGAGATTGAGGATTCTAGTATGCCAACTAATAAATGGTGGCTTTCCTCCCATTGTGAGGGAATCTCATGGCGCGAAAGATGAAATGTGTGACCACTTTCAGGGCATACATGAAACTGTGACCAAGCAACAAGTTATAATCAAGAGGGGCGTCGATAACTTCAACATAAACCATGAAATGTTTTTTGGAAACCGAGATGGTAAAATTTTGGTAGAGACCAAGGGGTTGTGAGGGGTGAGGCAACCATCATATGCATGAAGAGATCTAGTTGATGGTGAAAGGTCAAGGGAACCAATTTGTTTCCAGAAATTAGTATCCATGACGTAAGTGGAGGTGCCTTCATCAATGATACACCACTACACATTGGCGCTCTTAATGTATACATGTATCTAGAAAGAAATCAAGGGAGGAAGGTGAGGATGATCCACAAAGTCAATGTCAAAAACAATCGTGTGTTCGTGTGAAGGGTACACAATGCCTAGAGTAGATAGTAAATATTTTCATTGAGATAGGAACATCTAGAGGACTTACAGAATTGAGATAGAAGAAATATTTTGTGCTAAGTCATCCACTATACTATAAGCATGGGTGGCTCAATAATTTGCATCATTTTGATGTAACAACCCTTTGTTGATCTTGGTGGATCCTCTAACTTAGGCGAAGGGATCTGTAAGGTACCATTTGGTGATGAAAGAGGCTTTGTGGAAACTTTAGGTTGAGTATCAGTTGTTGAATATTTAGGAGGTTTTTCATATTGGTACGACCAAGTTTGAAGGTTGAAATATTCAAAATTCATCATGAGGATTTGATAGGAACCATTCTAAGTCTGTTGAGGAGGAGGTGGAAGAATACATCTAGCTTGAGAGGATACATATCCTCGATGAGAGAATGGGTTGGTAAGCACTGTCAGTTGCATAGAGGGAGTTGTGGGTGAAGGAATATGTTTCTTCCCTATAGATGTAAATTCCTAATCTTCCCATGCCTTTCACATCTAAGGGAGAAGGGGTCACTAATGAGTGTAATTTCCATAAGTCCTACAACAAGCACAAGGTTTGTTGGTTCGAAGGGCCTTGTTCTGCTTGGGTTGTCTCCCATTTTCCTAGGTTTCAGGAATGGAATACTCACCCTTATTGGGATTAGGTTGATGACCTTTATTCCCTTGGTTTCCATGAGATAGTTTATTTTGGTTACCTTTCCCCTTGTTTCTTCTCTTGGGGTGTGGGAGAGGGGAAACATTCTGTTACACATAAAGTTGGACTTGAGGAAGTAGTTATTGTTGGCATTGATGTCAATAGGTTTGAGGTGTTTCTTGGAATATGCATGTGTGTTGAGGACTTAGTTTTGGATGAGTGGTGATGGTATTGTTAGTTTGAATTGATGTCAATATCCTTATGACTAGACGATAGTGGAGATGATCTTATGGCTACTGACTTGGAGATGGATCCACATGTGTGATTGGTTTAATATTGGTATGTTTTTTGGTTCGAGATGCTGCTACTGCAGGAGGTTGGAGAGCTACTCATGTGTGTTTCTTGGAGATGTTTCTACTGTATGTGGATGCAGTGTTGATCCAGATGCTTCATATTGTTAGCCACCTATAATAATTTTTCAAAGCATACAGGTGGCTAAATATGTTTCTGAGCCTTGAATAGAAACATTTCCTTTGTAGATATATCATTCTTGAAGCCTCCATGTGTTTTCTATCCTCCAAAATTGTCTTCACTACTATTTCCATCAAAGAGTCTTTAAAGCCCTGCTGTTTATAAAGGAAAACTACTTTTCATAGCTCCATTTCCCTTAGTTTACCCCTCCGTTTACATTTTCATCATTACCCTCATATCACTCATTTTTTCCCTTATAACTCCTTCCTTCCCTTCATCAGATCCCTAAAAGTGTCAAAATCCTCCTTAAACCTTATAACTTCCCCTATTTGGACTTAAAACCCTTTCTTCCATCTACCGAAACCCCTATTTTGACCTTAAAAATCCTTATTTTGGCCTAAAAATAAATCTTCTACACTCTATTCGTCTTAAGCCCCAAGGGCTTATATCCTCAGCCCCTTTCCTCACATGACCTCATCCCGCGACCAGGAGCTAACCCCCATCGGGCAATCACAATGGGGGTTTACTGTTTCTTTGTTACCTTTTTACTTCAAAACTCCGATGCGATGAGATTTCCGTTAAACTCCCCGATGCGATAAGCCATTTCTTTTCTAACCCCCAGTCTCCTCACCTTTTTCATGGGACCACACCCCTCCGTCGCATCGCAAAAACATAAGCCTTCCTTCCAAAGCGTAAATCCCCAATGGCCCAACCCGCCGATTTGATCTCGGCCATTGAATCCACAAGAACCAACAGCCGAGATTGCGTCGCACCCCGCCCATAACCCTTCACCATCGCCCCTCCGATCAAGATCCAACCGTTCATTCCCCCTAATCCAACGGTTAGTACTTAACCTGATAGCCCATTGAACCTATCCACCATGTGAAAAATGTGCTGATGTAATTGTTGGTCCCACCACCCATGCTCCCTGCATCTTACCTCCCGTCGCGTGCTATCCGCACCGTATGATCAATACCAAGAGATCCGACGGCTTAAACTCCATTTCGAAAAAATTTTGTGTCCAAGAGTTAACGTTTCAAATTTTTGCGAAATGAGCGGTTTTAAAGATCCATGTGTCAGCCAATGTATGGAATCGCATTCCATCCGCTCAAAACCGCCTCCACCCTTTTCATTTTGCGAAAACCATCTCCGGTTTCCTACTATACTGCTGCCCTCTACAACGTTGCTCCCGATTTGATCCCAGCCATCGATCTCTGAGATCAAATGGTCCACATCATATCACGATCTCTTTCGTTTACCAAGAGATATCTCCACCATAGATCATCCTAATCTAACGGTCCACATCTCTCGTCACACTCAAACCCCCATCGGACCTGGTTAGTTGCTCTGCCAGGGTTTTCTTCCCATTTTTCCGCTACATCCACATTATTCCTCACTGCTTCTCCACCCTCACAAGCCTCTGTTGCAGTCATACCCCGTGCACAAGTTTTATTTAATTGGTTTATCTTGTGTTTGCAGGTTTAATGGCATTAGATCTATAATGTCTTCCCACAGTCACGAAGGTGACACTTCGGTTCAGAGTGACGACTCTGTAACCTATCAATACAAATGGGAAGCCATGAAGGGTGAATTATAAGATGGATTGATGCGTCATGAACATCAATTGTACCTGTAAACCCTCTAGCTCAGCAAAAACCCCGGATACCTATACAGAAGAAGCAGCAAAGTGTACCAGAAAGAGATTAAAGGATTAATGCATAATATTGAAGACTTAATGCTTATATCCAATGTTTAGAAGGATAAAGGACACAGATAAAGACCTGAAGATGGTCAAGGAGGCTTAATGAAGCCTAAAGCACAATTAGAGCCAAATCAGTGAAGCATAAAGGATAGGTTAGCAGACAAGCCTCTAAACGCCAAATCAGAGAGGCTAGTTACTTTCCATCGACCCATACTGCCACCTACAGTCCTATTTTCATCAACACAAGGCACAGTTAAGGAAGTCAGAAATATTTTGGATATCTACAACTTAGAAGTAAATGCCTTGTCTACCGGAGCTTCCGAAAGTCAAACAAAAACAACCATAGTGAAAATACAAGCAAAATCCCATTTAATGAAGTATGGAGCATGTCATTTCTTCTCCATCAAGCCTCCCAGAGGCCGAGAAGCACTAAATTATTCATTAAATTGGGCCAACAATCTCTTCAGTTACTCCACCTCCTCATTCACCTATAAGAAGCCCTGTAAATTACATTGAAAATGTGGGTTGGGGGGGATTTTATTGACTGTTTGAACTGTTATTGAGGGGAAGTAGCTAAGTAGTTTGTAATATATTAGGCTGGGAAGAAAAGTTTGGACTGTAAAAAGCCATTGGACTCAAAGTATGTAACTGGTTTTGCACATCAATTGAACAAGCAGATTCACATGATCCTGGTCTATATTATTGGTGATGTTTTTCTTACTGTTACTGTCTTCTTTCATATTTTTCATACTATCCATTATTCTCTGATAAATAAAATCAAGTATAGATTAGGACATACTGTTGGAAGTACCCTAAATTTCACTGATAAGCTTTATCTTTGTGTTTTCCTCTAATTGTGTATTTTAAGGATAATTCTATAGAGTATAACCAGTCAAGAAATGTTGGTGAGCCCATGTCTTGCTGAGTATAACTTGAAACATTGTTCTTGAAATATATTTTCATTTCATGCTAAGTAAAAGATTAAACTAGGGAAGTCTATGGTTAGCCCTGTCCTCTAGTTTCTTCTCCAAAAATTTGTCTTAAAAGTTTCCCTGGGAGCTAGTGTCAAAAGCAGAGAAGGTTAAAAGTCTTTCTCTGATCTTATGCCTTGCTCTGTGTCTAATATGAAATGTTTTCTACTGTCTGAAAGTGGTCATGAGAACTGCTGGATCATTTCCCTTGAGAGTATGCTGAAAGCAGGCTAAGTTAAAAATATTTTCTTGATCTTAAGCTACCCTTGGTTTCTTTACTGAGATTTTCCTTTGTGAGTATGTCAAAAGCAGGATAGGTTAAAAGTACTTACCTAATATTAGGCTACACTTTGGTTTCTTTCTTTCACCCCACTTATTAATGTTCCACCTCACCATCTATCTAAAAAGATCCTTTGGTATAGATGACTTGCCCTATGGAAACCCTTGGATAGTTGTTATGTGAGTAAACCATTTTATGAATCCATAGCCCAATGGATTGGCACTTCTCTTGACCTATCTTCCCATGCTGAAACATCCTTCTACTTATTTCCTTCTTCCCTTCGCATAACCTTCTCAATTAATGATCTCCAACCAAAGAAACAAAACCAAACCCCTGTGCTTCATACCTAGCCTAAGACCATAAACTGACCTCAAATATATATCATTCTTTGAATTTATAGAGAGATCCCTCTCTGGATCCAGGAGGGCTAGATCCTAGGATCCCAAAGTGGTTTGACGTTGTCTTGTCTTTTGGTTTTTCCAATCTGACCAAAACACAGGAACCCCAACACATATCTCTCTACATTTCATATGCAGCTTCATGTGTTTAGTTGTATCTTTCTTGTGTAAGAGGTGCTTCCACCAATGTTGGAGGCAGTTGCATGGCATGTTGCTAATGTTGCAGGACATGGATGTGCTGCTACAGAGGGCAAAGATGTTGTTACAAATAATGGAGGTGTTATAGATGTTTTGGTTACTGCTTAAGTATATGGAGGTGTTAATCTTGGTGCTAAGGTTGGAAGAATAGGTATAGCATGTCATAGACTTGTTCCTTTCCTATTTATTAGCTGCAGAATTGTTGTGGAGGCTTGGATGAGTGTATAGGAGCAGAGGAAGATGATGGAAAAAGTGGAAGAGGTTCAGACCTGAGAAGATGATGTTTTTACTGAACCTAAGCTCCAGTCACATGTACATAGGCCTATGGGAGCAACTACAAGCTCCAATCATAAGAAAGGAAGGCCCAAGGGAAGGGTTTTAGCTCAAGTCGCTTAAAGGACTATTTTATGGGAGAGACTACGGTTTTGATGAGAAAAGCTCTACATTTCTCGCGCCGTTGAGCTAATTTTTGGCTTGTGGTGACTTCCTTGATCAAAATTTTTTGGTTTATGTTCAAAAACGTTCACGAGACCTCTAGAAGATGATAAAAGTTGAAATGATAAAAAAGGCTAATTGAGTTAGTGATTGATTGGGTCAATGAGTTGAATCCGAATCAATTCAAGAATACAAATAATAATATTGGGCTGAGTAGTTCTGAGTAATTATTAAGTTGAGCACTTAAGTTCATCTTTATATTGGAGATAGCTCATTATGAGATGGTTGATTTTCTAGTTTTGTGTGTAGAGTCTGATCTTGGAGAAGAGCCTGCAAACTGCATGTCTATCTAGTGAATAATTTATGAAGTAGTTTGCAGATGTAGCAGTAGATAGATAAAGCATATTTTAGCCATAACATTATGCAGTGAGTGAGTTGTTGATGTGTGATTTCGAGAAGTGATTGAGGAGATTGTTTCTAGCTGGAGTGAAGTTTTTGTGTGGTGTTTTTGATGGAACCTTGTGCTGAAAATATATTATTTGATTGAGATTTGATGATATGTTCCTGCAATGCTCAAGTTGAAAACAAATTTAGAGTCTAGTCTGAAAATATATGAAACGAAGCTCACATGGAGTTAGTGAATGCATGGAGGCTTCGAGTAGATAATGACTCAGTGGATTAAGTAGAGGGAAGATTTTTCTCCATCCAATAGGATTTTTATAGTCCAATGGTAGTTGGGCGAGGATCGTTGATCTTGGTGGATTTCAATGGATGGTAGTCCATAGATCCGAGAGAGACATAGTTTCATGTATGATAGTGCTAGAATTATGTGAAATAAGTAATGTCTTCAAGGTTCATGGTGATGAGTTTATACATGTATAATTTTCTTAACATATTAATAAAAGAACTAAGCAGCGCAACAACATCAAGGTGGTTTTTTTCCAAGGGAAGGTTTTCCCCAAACATATTGTGTCAATTATGTGATTGATTTTTATGGTTGCATGTTTATTTTTGGTGCTCTAATATATGATTATGTGTTTTTGTTTATGCATGTTGAAGATGAAATTAATTGGAGAAAGTGTTCAAAAATTCCAAACTAGTGATTCAACCCCCATCTCAGTAGTGATATAGTTTCCAAAAATTGATACTAGAGCTAGGGCTCTTTGGTGAAGCTTGATCTCTTGGGGATTAGATCATGGATCATGGCCAGAAATAGGAGGAGGATGTCTCTAAAGAAAATAATTTTGAAGAAGGAAGAAAATCAGTCCATTGCAAGAGAAACAAATTTCCAAATTGATAGATGTCAATATACTGTAGAGGAAGCCAAGTCTTTTGAGTTATGGTTGTAAGCTAATCGATGTAAATTTTTTCAACAAATTAATAGAATATTTGAGCAGTGCAACAACAACAGGGTGGTTTTATCTCGTAAGGGTTTCCACCAGAAATATTTGTGTTCTTATGTGTGCATGCTTCTTATGTTTGTTGATATTTCCAATGGTTAGTATGATTTGATATTATTGTTTCTTATGTGGTTTGATAAAATAATGTTGTGGATGTGCATGGATGGTAGATTGAGGAAAATGTTTATAATTGGCAGAAATTGATTAAAGGGCATCACTACTGATTCACCCCCCCTCTCACTAGTGAATATATTTCCAACAATTGGTATCAGAGCGGGGTTGGTTACATCTTGATCACAAGAGAGTGGATCTTGGGGATTTTGGAATTTTTTTTCATTTTTTTCGAAATTTATCAACAGGGAATTTCAATTCTTCATAAAGGTAAATTTTCAACTTAGAGAGTAAAGTTGAATTCATATTTTCTATCTATTGATGAAAATATTTTGTTTTCCATATAATATGAAGTTGGTGATGTTTTTAATGAAAAATAAAAAGAGATTAATTTTCTTGGAATTCTGAGATCTAATAATTTGTATGTGAAGCATTGTGACACTGCTAAAGAGATGTTGGAAAAATTGCAAAATTTGTATCTTCGATGAAAAGGAAAATTTTCAGAAGTGAAGAAAAATGCAAAGATTTCTAATCTTATTGCAGTAACAAATGAATCCTCCTCATAAGAAAAATATGAGGGCTCTATTGATTACAAATATGATGATAAATCCAAGGTGAAGGCAGTAGAAGTTGATACTTAAAGGCTTACGAGAGAAAATGAAGATCAATGAAAGATGCTGCAATTTTTTTATGAAAAGAAGTGTGCACTCAAAGAAGAAATTTAAGATATGAAATTTCAGCTGAAAGAAGGAATGGATATTGAGATTGGAACGAGGAAGAAATACAATGAGATAGAAGATGAATTATAACAATTGAAGGGTGAAGCAATCTTTGCAATACAAGAAGTGGAGAGGCTCAAAACTAGTGCTCAAACATCTACAAGTAAATTAAAAATTGTTGGAGCACTTAGTTGTAGAAAAAGTAATGAGATCCATGAGCCATGAAAGAAGAAACAAAATAAGAGAAGGAGACCAAAGAAGAAGAATATAACTGGAAATTGTTTTGAGTGTGTAATTCATGGACACATAGCAACAAGTTTCAGAAATGGAGAGAACAAATTCTCTCATCATAAGTAGCATACAAAATAGAATCCACATGAAGCATGCATGCAAAGGAGATCTCCATCCATAAGGTATAATATTCATTTTTATGGTTATTGTTTCTCATGCAATGTTTTCGTCCATAGGTATATTGAATGTAGGGCACATGCAAGGGATAAACATTTCACTAATAGAAGATATCAACATATTCCTCACTTCCTTGGTCACATTAGATGTTTTGTATGAGACAATATTGGCCACAAATCCAAGGATTGCAAGTTTCCCATGTGTTTAAGTATATCCATAGAGAGAGAGAGGAGAATATGCAAGGCCAGCCACATAAGAAAAAGAAGGATCAACATATGAAAGTTTGGAGGAGAAAATCACAGCAAGGAACTTCCACCAAAAGCTAAGTCCTACCTGGTCTCAGGGGGAGCATATGGCTGCGTTACGAGTTTCATGAAATTTTTTAATTGTGAAACCATATGGGAAAGTGTATGAGAAGATAAATCTTCATTTCTAGAGATGAATGTGTCGCGGGGGAGACCTTGAGGTTTGAAGCATATTTTTGGTTTTACTCTATTTCTATTCTAGTATGATTTAGTTGGAGCATACATATACCTCTGTTGATTATTTTCGAGCAGTTTTGGTTTTATGATGATAATATGATATGGAAGTGATGTAGGAGAATCTGGACATAGCCATCAATGTGATTATCTGTTTCACATGTTGTGGCTGATTTGAGAGGAATAAACATTAGCATTAATATTTTATTATTTATTTATTTATGAGAGTAGTTAGTTGTTTTGTATTTTTTTTAATAATTAGAAATAAAATTAGAAATTGGTTTCTTTTCCTGCGTGGAAATAGAGCCAAGTAGGGATAAGAACTTAAAAATAGGAAGGCATTGATTTAATGGAGTAGTTCCTGAAGAAATATATTCTAAGAAAATCAGTTTCACATTCAAGTATAAATAATAGGGAAATAGAGAGAAAAAATATGAGAGTACAGAGAGATTGTGACAGTGTGGAAATGCCAAGTGCAAAGGGGCAACCAATGTCATATTTGGCCCTAGCGAATTTGATATAGTCATTTTTATGGAAGTTATGGTATCATTCTACGTTTTCGCTTGCTATTCCATGTCTTTTTTTTTTGCTTACTTGACTCTAAGATAATGTATATGCAGTAGATGAGTGCGTTAATTGTAGGAACATGTGTGCAATTGGAAAAAAATAATCGATTCGAAAAAACCTTACGTTGTGTGAACTAGACATGGCAAGTGGATCAGATGGCTTCAACGTGAAAGTCCAAAGCTAGAATCAGACCAGCGTAGAGTGGAAACCAAGTGCTGTAAGCTAGAACACAAGTATGAATGTAGAAATTGGAGACCGATTGAAATGAGACGTGAAGACTGATTGGGAAAGAAGAAAGCAATTGTTGTAGATTCGAACCTGCAAAAATTTCAAACCGGTGTCAACATTGTAACGAGCTCTCTGTAGAGGTCACACTATGTATATGTATGTTAGTAACGATATAACAGTGGTTAATAAAAAATCAAAGTCGCGCTAGCAGCCATGCAATAGCATGCCAAGTTGGCATCCATTCACATGTGCCAACACTATCTGTCCGATGGGAGTTCGATTAATGTTATACTGGCATTTGCATCACAAGGCACATCTACATTGATTAGGTGTTGGGTTGATAATGCAAACTGAAAATCACAGATATGGACCTCGGCTTATGTATATTACAGCCCCTACATTTTTTATTATTTTCCAAAGTTAAAGTTGCACATTGAAAAGGGAATGACAAATGTATAAATTCTTAATGGAACAAGTGTAGAGTGTATAAACTCCATCCCTTTGGGGAGTTCAGTGTTTTTTTTATAACACAATTTTCTGCTACATTGAATAACTAACATGTGCTTTTATTTGCTGCATCAATTTTGGTATAAGAGCCATTAAGTTGGTTCTTGAAAGTTGCAAAGAATGTTGCCCAAAAGGGGAGCTGGAAAGGGTCGAGGGAGACCTATAGAAAATGCAGTTCTACTAGAGGAAATCCGACACCTGCATACAAGGATGGCGACAATAGAAACTACTCATAGGAGGGCAAAAAATGATGGAATTTCCAGTGTAGATGAAGAGGAAAATATCAAAGAAGAAATAGAGGAAGAAAGAGAGGCAGCTAAGGTTATCAAGATGCTAGAAAAGGCCAGTGGTAGACCAAAGGTAGAAGTACCTTTATATGATGGAAACCTTAGTGTGGAAGTACTAATGGACTGGATCAGTTCATTAGATAAATACTTTGACTATAAAGAAATCGATGACAAGAAGAAAGTGAAGTTTGCAGCCACGAGATTGAAGGGTCATGCAGCCATGTGGTGGGATGAACTACAATTGTCCAGAGAAAGAAAAGGGAAACCCAAAATCAGGCAATGGGATAAGATGGTGGGTAAAATGAAAGGTAATTTCATGCTGAAATATTATCAATTAAATATTTTTAGACAATTGCAAAACTTAAAGCAGAAAGGAATGACTATCAAAGAATACACTGAAGAATTTTATAAGTTGAGTATTAGAGCGGGACATGTTGAAGATGACATAGAAAAGGTAGCTAGATATATAAATGGTTTAAGATATGAAATACAAGATGAAATCATCTTATTAAATTTGAAGACAATTGAGGATGCCTATCAAGCAGCTTTGAGGGCAGAGGAGAAAATGTTACACAAACAAAATAAGAGGAATAGAGGCAAGAGTCTGACAAGAGGAAGAGGAACATTTAAGTCTAGATTTCAACACTCCTAGAATGAAGCATGGAGTTCGAGTAATAGAGCACCACAGAGAGGAGACTTTGGTGGAAGAAGGTTTTTGCCCAGAGGTAGAGGCAGAGGAATAGATATTTGGTGCTTTACATGTGGTGAGTGGGGACATGGGTCATGGGATTGTCCTCGCAATAGACCAACAACCCAGCGAAATGTGAATTTTTCTGAAACAAAAGAAAAAATTCGTCAGACTGCAGCCAAAGAGGAACAACTTGAAGCAGGAGAATCCTTGTTGTTGAAGAGGATATTTCTTAAAGCAGCTAAGGAGGCCAGAGAACTAGCTCAAAGAAAGAATCTGTTCAGAACTATATTTAAGTCAAAAGGTAAACGTTGCATATTGGTAATTGATAGTGGAAGTAAGGATAACCTTGTTTCTACATAAATGGTGGATAAATTGAAGTTAGAAAAAATGGTACACCCTACTCCTTATAAAGTATCATGGTTCGAAAAGGGCCATCAAATTATTGTAACTGAACAATGTAAGGTCAAAATCCAGATTGGTACTTACAAGGATGCTATTTTATGTGATGTAATGCCGATGGATGTATGTCACATATTGTTGGGAAGACCTTGGTAGTTTGATCAGAAAGCCATACATGATGGCAGAAGAAACATTTACACTCTCGAGAAAAATGGGAACAAGCATACACTACTGCCATTGAAAGCTGAAGCTGAAGAGGAAGCACCTAGAAACAATGTTATGTTGATGAGTGGTAAATCCCTGTTGCAAGAAGTCGAGAAAGGCGAGGAGATGCATTTTGTTATTGTAGGGAGACCCAAGGTAATTTTAACTTCTACAAATTTAGAAGATTTACCTGAAGAAATTCGAAATCTGTTGAATGATTTTGCTGATATTATTGTGGATGAGTTTCCAAATGCATTACCACCCATCAGGGGTATTATTCACCACATTGATCTAATACCTAGAGAAATTTTGCCAAATAAAGTAGCATACAGGTTAACGCCACAGGAAAATGCTGAAGTTGGAAGACAAGTGCAAGAATTAATGGATAAAGGATTAATCAGAGAAAGCCTCAGTCCATGTGCTATACCAACAATACTCAGTCCAAAAAAAGGAGGTGAATGGTGCATGTGCACAGATTCTAGAGCCATAAATAAAATCACCATTAGGTATCATTTTCCTTTACCACGAATGGATGATTTAATGGATTGTTTGAGTGGGTCAACATATTTTTCTAAGATAGTTTTGAAGAGTGGGTATTATCAGATAAGAATTAGAGAAGGGGATGAGTGGAAAACTACATTCAAAACAAACAGTGGCTTGTATGAATGGTTGGTAATGCCTTTTGGAATTACTAATGCACCCAGTACCTTCATGAGGTTGATGAATGAGGTTTTGAAGGAATATGCAGGTAAGTTTTTAATTTTTTATCTTGATGATATTCTCATTTTCAGTGGAAGTAAAGAAGAGCATCTGGAACACCTTAAATTAGTTTTAAAAACTTTGCATAAAGAAAAACTGCTAATAAATTTGAAGAAGTGCAGTTTTATGATGGAAGAACTAATTTATTTGGCATTTGTAGTCTCTAAGGAAGGATTGAAAATGGATCCAGAAAAAATCCAAGAAATCGTGAATTGGCCAACTCCTAGAAGCATATTTGAGGTAATAAGCTTTCATGGTCTTCCAAGTTTCTACATAAAATTTATCCGAAGCTTTAGTTAGACTTATGCACCCATTATTGAAACAATAAAAGAAACTAATCAACCATTCAAGTGGATAGAAGTAGCAGATCGAAACTTTGAATTGCCGAAGAAAAAAATTAAAGAAAAACCAGTTTTAGCTTTACCAAATTTTGAAAAAGTTTTTCAAGTTGAAACTGATGCTAGTGGAATTGTGATAGGAGCAGTTTTAAGTCAAGAGCAGAAACCAATAGCATAATTCAGTGAAAAAATAAATGAAGCAAAGAATAAATTTTCATCTTATGACAAAGAGTTTTATGTTGTTGTACAGGCTTTAAAAAATGGAGACATTATTTGTTGCCAAAAGAGTTTGTGTTATATTTTGATAATCATGCATTACAATTCATAAACAGCCAGCCAAAATTGAATCAGGAACATGCCAAATGGGTAGAATATTTGTAGAGTTTCACTTTTGTAATCAAGCATACGAGTGGTAAATTGAAAAAAGTTGTTGATGCTTTGAGTAGAGTGAATTTAATTATGCAATAATTACAAGTTGGTGTTGTAGGATTTGAGGAAATGGTTGACATGTATAAAGATGATGCAGATTTTAAATAAATTTATACAGCTGTAAAAAATCCATCAGTTCATAACAGAAGCCAGTGGTTGTATTATCTTATCCAAGGAGGATTTCTATTCAAAAGTAATAAATTATGTACTCCCAAATGTTTTATGAGGGAAAACATAATTAAGGAGAAACATCGTGGAGGTCTATCCAGACATTTTGGACAGGACAAAACCTTTGCTCAAGTAAACACTTTTAAATACTAGCTAAAGATGCAAACTGATGTTAAATGATTCATGGAAAAATGTAGGATTTGTCAGCATGCTAAGGGGAAAAGTCAGAATACAGGATTATATATATCAGTCATTACCAATACCCGACCGACCATGGGATGCAGTTAGTATGGACTTTGTTTTGGGTTACTAGAAAATCAAAGGGGAAATGACTCCATCTATGTTGTGGTGGATAGATTTTCTAAAATGGCTCATTTTATTGCATGCAAGAAAACAAGTGATGCAACACATATTGCTAATCTATTTTTTCAGAAGTCATATGATTACATGGATTGCCTGTAATTATTGTGTCTGACAGGGATACCAAGTTTGTGGGACATTTCTGGAGAACTCTGTGGAAGAAACTGGGTACCAACCTTAGTTTCAGTTCAACATATCACCCTCAAACAAATGGACAGACCGAGTTAGTGAATAGAAGTTTGGGAAACATCTTGAGAAGCTTGTTGTATAAAAATCCTAAACAGTGGGATTTACCCCTTGCTCAGGCTAAGTTCGCTTATAATGATACTCAAAATCGAAGTACTAGTATGAGTCCATTACAGATTGTTTTTGGAATGCATCCAAGAGGTGTTTATGAACTCAGAGATCAGGGAAAACAAGAGGTAAGGAGCACAAAGGCTGAAGAGTTTGTAGAAAAAATATCGAAACTATAGGAAGATGTCAAAAACAAATTGCAGGAAAGCAATAGAAAATACAAGCAGAGAGCGGATATGAGGAGGCAAGAAAAGGAATTCCAAGTGGGTGACTTGGTCATGGTATATCTAAGAAAATAAATATTTCCTGTTAAAACTTTTAACAAATTAAAAATGAAGAAGATAGGGCCATGTAAAATTGTAAGGAAATTTTCTTCAAATGCATATGAAATTTAATTTCCAACAGGAATTGGAATATTTCCAATCTTCAATGTTGCAGATTTATATCTATACCAAGAACCAGAAGAAGAACCACAAGGGGACTCTACAGCAGAAGAAAACTTGACAGTAAATTGGGAAGAGCAGATGCCAAAAACAGGAAAGAAGGAAGTAGAAACTGAGAAAAGAGTATCAAAGGAAACCAGGGGACAGACCTATTATCAATGCTTAGTCAAATGGAAAAGACAACCGGTGGAAGATGCCAGTTGGATCACTGCATTAGAGCTACAAAAGTTTGGAGTAGATCCTGAAGCATTGAAAAATCAATTTCCTTTTTCTTCCTCGAGAGTCTGATGCAGGAGCATCTAGACATAGCCAACAATGTGATTATCTGTTTCACATGTTGTGGCTAATTTGAGAGGAATAAACATTAGCATTAATATTTTATTATTTATTTATAATTGAGAGTATTAAGTTGTTTTGTATTTTTTTAATTAATGAGAAATAAAATTAGAAATTGGTTTCTTTCCCTACGTGGAAATAGAGCCAAGTAGGGACAAGAACTTAAAAATAGGAAGGCACATATTTTTTGGAGTAGTTCATGAAGAAAAATATTCTAATAAAAGTAGTTTCACATTGAAGTATAAATAGTAGGGAAATAGAGAGAAAAAATATGAGAATGCAGTGATTGTGATAGTGTGGAAATGCCAAGCGCAAAGGGGCAACCAATATCATATTTGGCCTAGGAAAATTTGATATAGTCATTGTTATGGAAGTTGTGGTATCATTCCACATTTTCGATTGCTATTCCATGTCTTTTTTTTGTTTACTTGACTCTGAGATAATGTATATGCAGTAGACGAGTGCATTAACTGTAGGAACATGTGTGAAATTGGGCAAACTTCGATTGGGAAAAAACAATCGGTTCCAGAAAACCTCAGGTTGTGTGGACTAGACGTGGCAAGTGGATCAAATGGCTTCAAGGTGAAAGTCCAAAGCTAGAATCAAACCAACATAGAGTGGAAACCAAGTGCTGTAAGATGGAACGCAAGTATGAATGTAGAAATTGGAAACCGATTGAAATGAGACGTAAAGACCGAATGGGAAAGCGGAAAGAAATTGTTGTAGATTCTAACCTGAAAAAATTTCCAACCAGTGTCAAAATTGTAATGAGCTCACTGTAGAGGTCACACTATGTAATATGTATGTTAGTAATGATATAACAATGGTTAATAAAAATTCAAAGTCGCGCTAGCAGCCATGCAATAGCATGCCAAGTCGGGATCCGTTCACGTGTGCCAACACTATCTGTTTGATGGGAGTTCGATTAGTGTTATACTAACATCTGCATCACAAGGCACATCTAAATTGATTAGGTGTTGGGTTGATAACACAATCCGAAAATCACAGATATAGACCTTGGCTTATGTATATTACAACCTCTACGTTTTGTATTGTTTTCCAGAGTTAAAGTTGTGCATTGAAAGGGGAATGAAAAATGTATAAATTCTTTATGGAACAAGTATAGTGTATAAACTCCATCCCTTTTGGGAGTTCAATGTTTTTTTTATAACACAATTTTCTGCTACATTGAATAATTAAAGTGCGCTTTTGTTTGCTGCATCAGGAAGCCATGCATTGTATAGGTGTGATGAGGGATCACACATTTAGGGGGAGAATTTTTTCTTCCAAATGGATTTGGATATTTTTGGCATTGTGTTCTTATGCAGTGCATATATTTGACATTAATTTGATGCACATAAGAATTTTGTTGTTGCTCTCATTTAGTAGAAAAGACATATGCTTCCATGACATAGATGGTATATTGATGAATATCATATTGTTAGATGATATTTATGTCATGTATTGTCTTGCATGTGTAGTTGGATGAAGAGAATATGATGTTTCCCGTAATATTATTGTACATGGTTGAGACGTGATTATTTATATTGATTCTCATAAATTTTTGAGTGGATGAGTTATGAGGATTGATGCTCATATATGTAGTTCACATATGTTGTTTCTCATTGATTTGGTACCTATGCCTAATTGATATTAAAATACTCACCTATAATGAGGATAAGTGTTTGTAGTTGCTTCTTATGCGATTGGTATGATGTATGTTGTTGCTTGATTGTTTCTCTCATGGAGAGGGAGAATGTGATGATGTGGACATATTTTTTGTTTCTTATGACATATTCCTATGTTGCCGCTATTAGTTGAATTTCTTGTTGATGCACATATGGGGTATGATGGTGATGGCCACATAGTTGAGTGGCCATGAACTATCATATGGTTTGGAGAGTGCTTCTATGTTGCTGCCACTCTTTGACATAATACTTATTTCCTCATGGAGATTCCCATGGTGTCTACTATGGTTGGTAATTAGCTATGTATGGGTCAATGGAGTCCAATTCATGTATTATGATGTATATCCTATGATGTAGCCCCACATTTGGTGAATGATGTAAACTTGGGTACATAAAGTCATGGTTGATGATAGGTATAGTGGAGTCATTTTTCAATTACATGTGTAGAAATTTACAGGGTAAGTTCCTTAGATCAAGAACCAAAGGTCATCCCTCACAAACATATCACAAATTAGTACATCAGTATAATCACGCGGTTAAAACCCTCAAAGAGGGAAACATTCCATGGCCTGAGCCAACGTGACCACTTCAGGAAATTTATTAATATAAAAAGAAAGGTTACATATGTTTCTCTCATAAACAGTTACTGTACAAATGACCCTCCATGCTCTTTAAATAGAGATCATGAACCAATTGGGTGTTAAGCCACGGATCAAGTGTCATTAATACCGAGGAGAGAGATAACCGTGAGATCACTACAAATCATGACCGTCAGATTATACGTTACAAATGTACATGGTAAAGAAACACACTTTACCTAACTCTACACTAGTCTAAGTTATTCTTAACTATTTCCTATGTGTCGAAATATCCTAACATCCCCCCTTAAGAACAACTTGGGATAGGATTGAAGGATTTACAAAAGTGACACAAAAGGAGCGTATTTCCTATGTGTAAAAATATCCTAACATCCCCCTTTAAGAAAAAATTGGGATAGGATTGAAGGATTTACAAAAGTGACACAATAGGAGAAGGAGGGAGGCATTAGAGCCTATCCCCCCTTAATGAAAACTTTCATGAACTCCAAGCATGGATCGAAGTTTGGTAAAATTCGCTTCTGTGAGAGCCTTTGTAAAGATATCGACTACTTGATCATTGGTTGGACAATACTGCACTTCAAGAACACAATCATGAATGAGCTTTTTTATGAAGTGTATGTGGAGCTCAATGTGTTTCATACGCTGATGCTGAACTGGAACTTTACATAGCTGAATGGCACTCTGATTATCACACCAAAGTGTAGTTGGATGCCGCTGATGAAGACCAAATTCAGACAGGATCTGAAGAAGCCACATGGCTTCCTTGCTAGCTTTAATTGCACCATGATACTCTGCTTCTGCTGAAGAAAGAGAGATGGCACTTTGTTTCTTACAAGACCATGTAATAGGTCCTGAACCAAGAGTGAACACATATCCTGCAGTAGACTTTCGATCATCAAGGTCACAAGCCCAATTAGAATCAATGAAACCAGTCAACAATGGAGATGCTCTTGCACTGTAATGAATCCCGAAATGTACTGTACTGTGAATATATCGAAGTATTCTTTTAGCTACTTTCCAGTGACTTTCATGAGGTTGGATCATAAACCGAGTGACAAGATCAATGGAAAATGAAAGTTCAGGACAGGTATGGTTTAGATACAGAAGTTTACCAACAAGTTGATGGTATAAGGTAGCATCAACTTCAGGGGTAGTGCAAGTGGCTGAAATTTTGATTCTAGATTGAAAGGGAGAAGGGGCGGGCTTACAGTCTTCCATGTGAAAGTGGTGTAGAATATCACATGCATACTTGGACTGAGAGAGAGTAATGCCTTCCTTGGATTGCAAGACTTGAAGACCGAGGAAATAATGCAAGTGTCCTAAGTCTGACATTTCAAACTTATTTTTGAGGCTAGAATTCACATGGTTTATATGTTTTGGATCACTACTAGTAAGGATAATATCATCAACATAAAGAACAAGGATGGTGAAGGAATTACCCACTTTCTTGGTGTAGATATTATTGTCATAATGACACCTAGAAAAGCCAATATCTAATATAAATCTATCCATTTTGGCATACCAAGCCTGAGGAGCTTGTTTGAGACCATAGAGAGACTTCCTAAGGCGACAAACAAGGCTAGAGTCATTTTGGATAAAGCTAGGGGGTTGTTCCATGTAGATTTTTTCATGTAAATCTCCACGTAAGAAGGCAAATTTAATATCCATCTAATGGACTTCCCATTTAAAGGAGGCAGCAAGGGAAAGAACAAGGCGAATAGAATTCATTTTGGAAACAGGGGAGAAGGTTTCAGTATAGTCAATGTCTTCACCTTGTGAAAATCCTTTAGCGACAAGACGAGCTTTATGTCTATCGAATTTTCCATCTGGTCCAAACTTTGTTTTGTAAACCTATCTGCATCTAAAAATTTTTATTCCTTTTGGAAGAGGAACAAGATGCCGAGTATCATTCACCAATAAGGAACGATATTCTTCATTCATAGCTTCATCCCAAGTTGGATGACCAGAGACTTCTTCAAATGTTTCTGGATCAAGATTTTCGGAAACTTGAGCCAATGAGGAAGAGACTCTTTCTAATTGAGAACGTGTATGTTGTCGATCGGCAGGGTCACTTGCAAGAGAACTTGCTGCATCCTGAGTAGAGCGGACCCATATTGGAAGTGGTGGAGTAAAAGGAAAAATTTCAAGAGGTGGAGGAGAATTTTCATCCTCACTGTCATCATCTGAACTAGAAGGAATGCTATTAAAAATAGAAGAGAGAGAGAGGTGGCACATATGCCAAATCAGGCTCGCAGGCCAAAGGTGGCACACCTGCCGAACTAGGCTCGCAAGCTGATATATTTTCATCAAATTTTACATATCTTATAATGATTATAGTTTTTGATTTTGGTTGAAGAAGTCTATATCCTTTGAGATCTTCAGAATATCGAACAAAAATTCATTTTTTCACTCTTAGGTTCTAAGGATTTATGTTTCACATCTGGAATATGGGCCCAAGCATCACTTCCAAAAACACGAAAGTGAATTACATCTGGTTTGATTGAGCTCCAAGCTTCTTCTGGAGTTATATTCTTTAAAACATTAGTAGGAGTGTGATTTACTATGTAATTTTCACAGTTAATAGCTTCTGCCCAAAAATTGAGACCAAGTCCTTTAGATTGAAGCATACAATTAGCCATTTCTTTTAAGGTGCGATTATTCCTTTCAGCTACACCATTTTGGTGTGGAGTATATGGAACGGTATGTTGCAATTGAATGCCATGCTCAGTGTAGAAGTTGATAAATTTGTTGTTAACATATTCTCCTCCATTGTCTGATCTTAACTTAAGAATTTTATGTCCAGATTGTTTCTCAACAAAGGCCTTAAAGGCCATGAACATGTTAAAAACTTCACTCTTGAGTTTTAAGAAGTATACCCAAGTGCTTCTGGAAAATTCATCAATGAAAGTTAAGAAGTACTTGCAACCAGAGAAAGAAACAACAGGAAGTGGACCACATAAATCAATGTGCACAAGCTGCAAAGGGGTTGAAGCGTGCCAAGAGGCATGTTTGTCAAAACTATCCCGATGATTTTTTCCGAGTACACATCCGGAGCAAACACCATCTCAGCAATATACCATATGAAGGCTCGTCACCATATTTTCCTTACATATAGTTTTAAGAGAGCGATAGTTTAAGTGACCAAATCGCTCATTCCAAAGTGCTCACATCATTATTATGAGCAACAAAAACGGAGGGAAGACATGATGACCCAAAGTTGTCAAACTTATACAACCTTGTGGAATCATCAACAATGCCAGTAGCTAAAATATGTTTAGGATCTTTGAGGTCCTTGATTACAGCATCATGAGGTTATAATTCTACTATTTTCCCTTCACCTGAATGATTTATCTGATAAATAGAGAGAAGGTTGCATAACAAGGTAGGAACACATAGTACATCATTAAACTGACCATTATCGAGATGAATGGTTCCAGATCCTACAACACTAGGAGATCTATCATCACCAACATAAATATGTTTGGTGTTACAATCATTTAAAGAAGAAAACATGGCTTTATTTTTGGCCATGTGATAAGAAGCTCCAGAATCAATGAGCCACTCATGAGAATGAGAAGAGGAAGATACATTTAATGCATAACCAGATCTTGATGCTTGAAAACCACAAGAATAAAGTGCCATTCTTGAAGATGAAGGTGAAGAGTGCTCCAAATTGATGTTGTGCTTCTTCATTGCTGCTTCTAAGGCTTCCATATTCTTAAAACATTTGGACTCTATATAGCCATCATGATTGCAAAAGTTGCAATGTCTATCTGTCTTCTTCCCTTTGTTTTTATTTTCCTTAACATTTTGGTGAGTTGTTTTTTCAGTTTGCAGTTGAAATTGCTTAGGACCCTTGTTTGGTTTCAGACCATCCTTTTTAGGATATTGCTTCTTGGGATTATTTTGATATGATTTCTGTTGGGCTGCTAAGGCTTTCTTAGAAGCGTTTCCAGAAGTGATAAGACCAAGGTGTAAGATTTTTTCTTGTTCTCTTATCAAAGAATCGCAAAGGCATCAAAATATGGGTTCTTGTAGGTGGTTCATGAAGAAATGATGGCTTCTCTAGTGGAATGGAAGGTGGAAACAAATACAGAGTATGCAGGGCCAAGCTTCATAAGAATGCAATAGATGAGGCTACCATCTTCCTTTTTGACCTTACAACCTTCTAAAAGAACTCTAAGGGTCTTGAATTTGGACAAAAAATCTTCAATAGAGGAGAAATTATTGGGGTCCAAAGTAAGCAACTCATTTTCAATTTGATGGGCCCTGATTTGATTTTGAATGCCAAAGACAGAATTTAGCTTGTCCAGGGCTTCAAGAGGGGTGTCAATGTCAAGGATATGAAATCGAATATCTTGAGCAATGGACATTCCTGTCAACCCTCATTCTTGATCTTGTTTATTTTCCCATTTAGCGACTTTATCATCATCATCAGGTTTAGTTTCTAGCCCTGTGGCTATTCTATAAAGCTCTTTACTTTTAAGTATATCTACCATGTCAGTTATCCATTGGAAATAATTGGCGTTGTTAAGGATAATCGGGCATATAATTTCCATTTAAAAAATAAAAACTGAAGCTGAGAAAAGCTGAAACTAACTACTCCAATGCAAATATCTCGAAAAATTAGGCCGTTTCAAAAAAACGGCTCGAGAAACGACTTTCGAATGAAGAAGTTATGCCTTTTGAAAAAACTGAGTTGTAGATGTCGAATAGTTAGGGGTACGGTTTGAAATTTGGTGATGAAGTTCAACTTAAAAAAAAAATCCCACAACTTTAACAAAAATTTTTTACAAAAAGAAGTTTGAGAAAGAGACTTGAACCCAAGACCTCTATTCTCATAAACAAACTCCTCACCAAGTGAGATAGTAAAAAGATTCTGTAAATGTTTGAAAGGAGGAAGGTTTTATTTTATTTTATTTTTATTTTACTCTTCGGTGTGCGTGCCTTTTCCTGCACAAAAACCGAAAAAAAACAAAATGGAACCCTTACGACAGATTGTTAGATTCTCAGTTAGCCTTACCGGTAACTATCTATTTTTCACTATTTTTGATTTCCCGAGATTGCACAAAGATGTGGGGAAAGAGCATACGTAGCAAAAAAAATCCCTTTTCTTGTTTCTGATTTGCCGAGATCACACACAACGCAAAGCAAAGAGCATACAAAGAGAAGAGGGTATAGATCCGGTAAATAAATAAAACCTATAAACCAAAAAATAAACAGAGGGAACTGAAATAAGCAGAACTTTTAACAAATATAACTGCAAAACATATACTTTATACCTCCAGATCTAAATTGTCATAACTTGGGCAGTCGAAAAGCTTTTCGCTTTAAATGAAAGGAATTGCTCACTGTAACAGATACTCTGGACACAACATAACAGTTCTCCAAGCCCAAAAATGTTCAAAAACACTAGATCTACAAAATGACAGTCACATGCAGTCAAACTGGCTTCAGATTTTGATCAACAATGGATGCGACCCTCAAAATAGCTCTAATACAATGTAGGAATTTACAAGGTAAGTTCCTTAGATAAAGAACCAAAGGAAACCGCTCACAAACAGATCACAAATCAGTACACCAATATAATCACGTGGTTAAAACCCTAGAAGAGGGAAACAATCCAAGGCCTGAGCCAACACGGTCACTTCAGGAAATTTATTAATATAAAAAGAAAAGTTACATATGTTTCTCTCATAAATGATTACTGGAAAAATGAACCTCCATGCTCTTTAAATAGAGATCATGGACCAATCGGTTGCTAAGCCACAAATCAAGTGTCGTTAATACCGAGGAGAGAGATAATTGTCAGATCACTACAAATCGCGACCGCCGGATTATAAGTTACAAATGTACATGGTAAAGAAACACACTTTACCTAACTCTACACTAGACTAAGTTATTCTTAATTATTTCCTATGTGTCAGAATATCCTAACAATATGTACTTTTCATATCTATTTAATTTCTCCATGAAGCATTATATTGTACTTCATTATATATCATGCTTAAATTCAGTTTAGATTCATGGTCATGTTTATTAGTCTCTTTCACTTGGCAAGGAGGCTCATTACGACACGCAGATGTGATGCTACATATAAAATATTGATTGGATCTCCATTACATGCTTAGGGCGAGCATGTTTCAGTGTTAAGAGTTGGCATTTCATTGGCTAGAGACATGATTGGAATCTGAGGTTCATGTTTTTGTGTACATCAATATTTTATCGGTATGGTGTTGATTATGAAAAGTGGAGTGCTACTCTCATCCTAAATTATTGGAATTTTTCTTCAACGTTGATATGGCCCTTTTCAATTGATGTCAAATGGGGTGAGATTTGGATCTTTAGAGTTCAACGTCACTTGTTGGATGGAAGTTGAAATCATTGTCAAAGGGGGAGCTTATTGGCATTGTAGTGTTGGCATTGATGTCAACAGGTTGGAGGTGTTGCTTGTCATATGCATGTGTGTTGAGGACTTGGTGTTGGATGAGTGGCGATGGTATTGTCAGTTGGAATTGATGTCAACATCCTTATCACTAAACCATAGTGGAGATGATTTTATGGATGTTGACTTGGAGACGGATCCACATGCGTGACTGGTTTGAGGTTGGTATGTTGTTTTATTGGAGATGTTGTTGTTGCAAGCGGTTGGAGAGATTCTCATGTGTGTTTCTTGGAGATGTTGGTGTTGTAGGTTGATGGAGTGCTACTCCAGATGCTAAATATGTGTCTACATGTATTGGAGACATTCCATATGCTACTTCATGTGTTTAGTTGCATGTTTCTTGTGTTGGAGGTGCTTCCACCAGTGTTGGAGGAAGTTATATGGCATGTTTTTGATGTTGCAGGACTTGGAGATGCTGCTATAGGAGAAATATATGTTTTTACAGATTATGGAGGTGTTAGAGATGTTTTGGTTACTTCTTGAAGAGCTGGAGGTGTTGGTCTTGGTGATAAGGTTGGAAGAATAGGTCTAGCATGTAATAGACTTGTTCCTTGCCTATTCATCAATTGTAGACCTATTGCAGATGCTTGGAGGATTTTACACGAGCATAGGAAGATGATGAAACAGGTGACATAGCTTCAGAATTGAGAAAATGATGTTTTTATAGATCCTAAGCCCCAGTTTCATGCACAGAGGCCTATGAGACCAGTTGGAAGCTCCAGTCGCATGCATGGCAGGCCCAAGGGAGTGATTTTAGCTCTACTCACTTGCAAGATTTTGTTATGGGAGAGACTAGGGTTTTGACGAGTAAAGCCCCACATTTATTGTGTTGTCGAGCTAATTTTTTTCTTGTGGAAAATTCCTTGATCAGAACTTTTTGGTTTATGATCAAAAAATTTCGTGGGACCTCCAAAAACTAATCAAATTTCAAACTATTAAAAAGGATAATGGAGTTAGTTGGATAAATTATCTTAATTCAGATCAATTCAAGCATATGAACAAGATTGTTGAGCTCAGTAGTTCTAAGTAAATACTGATTTGAGCACTTGAGTTCATATTTATATCAGAGAAAGCTCATTCTGAGATAATTTATTGTCTAGTGTTGTGTGTAGAGAGTGAGCTTAGAGATGAGCCTTCAAACTTCACGTTTCTCTAGTGGATAATTTCTGAAGCAATTTGCAGATGTAGCAGTAGATAACTTAAGCATATTTAAGCCATAACATTATGTAGTGAGTGAGTTTTTGATGTGTGGTTTAGAGAAGTGATTGAAGAGATTGTTTCCAACTAGAGTGAATTTTTTGTGTGGTGTTTTTGATGGCAGCTAGTGCTGCAAATATATTATTTGATTGAGATTTGATTATATGTTGCTGCAATGCTCAAGTTGAGAATTTTTTTAGAGTCCAGTTTGGAAATATATGAAACAAAGCTTGCATGGAGGTAGTGAAAGCATGGAGGCTTTGAGTAGACAATGACTTTTGTAGATTCAGTGGATGGAAGAGTTTTCTCCATCAAATAGGAGTTGTATAGACCAATGGTAGTTGGGAAAGGATCATTGATCATGGTGAATTTCAATAGATGGTAGTCGGTAGATGCGAGAGAGAAACCGTTTAATGTCTGATAGTGCCAAAATTTTGTGAAACAAGTCATGTTTTCAAGGTTCATGGTGGTGAGTTGATACATGTATAATTTTCTTAACATATTAATAAAAGAATTGAGAAATGCACTAAAAATAGGGTGCTTTGTTTCTCGTGGAAGGGTTTTCCACCAGACATCTTGTTTCCATTGTGTGATTTATTTTTATGGTTGCATGTTTATTTGTGGTGCTATAATTAAACTTGTTGAGATTCAGCAAGATGATGAGCTTAGTGAAAAGATTCGCCTTCACTAAGTGGGCCCATAGGCTATTTTTGGCGCAAATTCTATTTTTAGACATGTCGATCATATTCTATGAGTTGCAGGATGCTATTTGTGGATGGTTGGTCAAGTTGGAAAAATAGATGGACTTCTATTTTTAGACATATTAGGCGGAATCTATTTTTAGATTGCCAGTCTAAAAATAGATATGTCGAATATTATTAGCTCTTAATAATATTTGGACTATAAACATTATCTTATTCTCTTGGAGCACTTCGGTTAAGTGCACAGATGTGGCACAGGAGCTGACAGAAGGAATTACACTATTCTTGAGGGTTAAGTGAAGCTATTGCATGGAGACTTTAGATAGAACTCATGTGACAGAGTTTGGTGGAGTTGTAGAAGTAGTTGGTGGAGTTGTGTTCAGTTTAACTCAGTTAGACACAGTTGAGCTAGTTGTATCTAGTCTAACTGATTGATACACTAGTGAGAGTGGTGTGAATTAATTAATAATTAATTCACTAAATATTAACTCATTAATCAACTGAAGAATACATCAGTTAACTACAGTGCATGGAAATTTTCAGTGGATACCAGTGCAGAGATAGGTGAAAGGGCAAGATGACTATCAGTTGTGACTATAGTGATGCATTGATTGCATCCAACACTTAGTGGAGATGCCAATGAGGATTGCGTAGTGTAAGCCAGGTGGATTAGAGTTCATTCAGATCCATTATTTAGCAGGGATTGTGCAGTAGAGGCAGGCTAGCAGGTGGCAGAGATCGGTGCATGGATTTGCTAGATCAGACCTGATTAGTGTGTAGCGATTGTATTGTACTGAGAGCAAGACATGTTAAACTTTGTATGAGAATTGTTACATGATCTCTATGACATATATTATATACATATAGTTGGGTTTTTTAGCTTCAGGCTTTCCCATTAAATCACTGTGTTAATGTGTGTGAATTTTTATGGTTTCATGTGTGCATTGCAATTGATTTAATTTCCGCATGTGATGATCAATGGTGGAATAGATTCTGTATTGTGCATGAAGTTAAAATAGTGTGTGATTAGGAGAATATTGGATATATAACAAATAAGTTATATAATTTCTACATGGTATCAGAGCGATATTGATCAGAGCAGATTGCAATTATTGAAGCAGTTGAGTTTTGTGCTGGTGGAAATCGAATTTGCTGCAGTGTTTTCTTGGTGTCAAAGTTGAGCATTCATTGAAATGTCTTTCAACGGATTACAATTGAATTATGCCCTTGAGGGGAGCTCGAATTATATTGCAAGGAAGGATAGGATGGAGGCGGTGCTGGATGATAATGGGTTAAAGGAGTTCATAGATGCAGAAATTCCAAAACCTGCTTGTAGCGATGCAGCTGCACTTGATGCATGGAAAAAGAAGACAAAAAAATGTCAAACGATTCTATTGGAAGGTGTGAAGGATCACATAGTTTCCAGAATTCATGGTAAAGCTTCTCCATTCTTCATGTGGAAAGCTTTGACAGGCTTGTTCCAAAGCAGAAGTGACCAACAGAAGTTGGCACTTAAAGACAAGCTTAGAAAAATAAAAATGGAGAAGGGCGATAGTATACCCAAGTACCTCACGAAGTTTGTCTAGTGCAGGGATGAGCTGGGAAGTGTGGGGGTTACTGTAGATGAAGAGGAATTGGTGAGCTTGGCTCTCCTTGGGCTTCCGAAGAGTTGGCATTCCTATGAGGACTCTCTCAATGGTCGTGAGAAACTGTCGGGATGGGAGTGACTTTGGTCGGATCTTGTGCAGGAGGAGATAAGGTGGGGTACCAGGGATGGATCTTTATCGAAGAATGAAGATGAAGAAAATTGTGCTTTGGCTGCAAAAGAAAGGAAATGGAAGGGAAAGAAAAATCCTTCTCAATCCAGTGTGAAAGGAAAGAATCAGGACTTGTCCAAGGTGAAGTGCATTCACTGTCACCAACACGGACATCATGCCACTAATTGTCCACAGAAGAAGAAAAATAAGCAGGCTGCTGGATTTGCAGCTGGAGAGGCCTTAGCCTCGCTGTTTGAGCTGGATTTTTCACTGATCGTATGCTTGGTTTCAAGTGTGATGGGATCAGTGTGGTTTCTTGACAGTGGTGTGTCTTTCCATATGACCGGAGACAAAGATTTGTTTACTGATATGGATGAGAAATATCTTGGAGTGAACATCGAGATGGGCGATGATGGTAGATACAGTGCGACTGGTATTAGGACAATTTCCTTTGAGAGGGAGTCTAGTAAAACTTTCATATTAAAGGATGTCATGCATGTTCCAAGATTGACGAAGAATCTGATCGCTATGGCGATGTTGGAAGACAAGGGATATGATGTTGTCTTTAGCGAGGGAAAGGATTTCCTGCACAGTAAGGAAACTAGTGAAACTCGGAGGATAGGGGTTTGAGTTAAGAACCTTTATCAATTGCAGGTAGATGGCTATGTAGCAATGGCAGGCAAAGCAGAAGTAGTGGTGATCCGGGATGAGGGCGAATTGTGGCACAGGAGATTGGGCCATCTTCACCATGGTGGTTTGAAATTTTTGCAGCAAATTTCTACCGGGCTTCCCAAGGGTACACTTGTGCAGTCAGATCAGTGCAAGGGATGTACTTTGGGAAAATTTGTGAAAGCCACCTTGCATGAGAAGGATAGTCACGCCATGATGATCCTTGAGAGAATTCACACAGACGTGTGTGGAACTTTCTCAGTAGCGTCAACAGCAAAGCACAGGTATTATGTGATATTTGTTGATGACTTTTCTCGTAAGTGCTAGATCTTCTTCATGCAGAAGAAGAGCGAGACATACTCAAAGTTCTGTGAGTTCAATGCGCTAGTTGAGAAAGATTCGGGGAAGCAGGTGAAGGCTCTTAGGAGCGATAATGGTGGTGAATTCATCTCTGGCGAATTCAAATATTTTTGCATCGCAGAAGGAATTCGAAGAGATCTCATAGCGCCTCATAACCCACAGCAGAATGGGGTCGCAGAGAGAAAGAACAGAATGATTATGGGTGCTGCACGGGCGATGTTGCATGATCAGGGCCTACCCATACACTTGTGGGCTAAAGCATGCAGCACTGTGGTTTATATACAAAATCGTTGTCCTCATAGATTACTTGGCATGAGTACACCTGAAGAGGCATTTTCTGGTAAGAAGCCTGATATTTCTCATTTGAAGTTTTTTGGCTCACCTGTTTACATTCATGTGACAAAGGATGCTAGGAAGAAGCTGGAGCTGACCACATAGGTTGGGATATTTGTGGGGTACACAGAAACACCCCTCAACTATCGTGTGTATTTTCCAGACAGTTGGAAGACTGTTGTGCGACGTGATATCAAATTTCATGAGGAGAAAGCCATGAAGTTGTCGCTTGAGAGGGAACTACACTTGCATGCAGAGGAGGAGCTACTTGTTCCTAAAGATGAGCCTCAAGATGTGGATCAACCACAAGAGGAGGTTCATGGAGTGGAAGAAACCACTCATGCAGCGCCAAACATCAGAGGGCAGAAGCGCACTACAGAAGCTGAGTGAATCTTGATGCAGCGCAGAATGTAGGAGCTCCTACATCACAGCGCACACAGAAACAGTCACCTGACCGATTTACTGGATACATGGCTCTAATGAGCAAGTGTATCATGACGGAGACATCCTCTTTCAAGGAAGTTGTGGAGGATCCCGCATGGGTAGATGCCATGGTGGAAAGTGAATTCGATTGTCAGAAACGGTACATGGGAGATTGTCCCAAGGCCCAGGAAGGGAAATTAGTGGTAGGTTCGAGATGGATCTACAAAGTGAAGCAAGCTGCTAATGGGAGTCTTTGACAAGTACAAGGCAGATTTTTCCCGGGGCTTCTCACAAATTGGGGGGATCGTATGGAAACCTTTGCACCTGTCGCAAGGTATTCTTCCATACAGATCATCCTTGCTCTCTCAGCGCAGATGGGTTGGCACATTCATCAGATGGATGTGAAGACTGCGTTCCTCAACGGAGTCATTGAGGAGGAGGTGTACATAGAGCAGCCTGAAGGATTCGAAATCTTTAGCAGCAAGTCGCATGTGTGCAGGATCAAAAGAGCATTGTATGGGCTGAAACAAGCACCTTGTGCTTGGTACACACGGATAGACAGTTATTTCACCGGACTTGGTTTCACCAAGAGTGAGGCGGATCCAAACCTATACCAGATTGTGGTGGAGGGTAAGTTGATGATCATTGTACTTTATGTAGATGATTTGATACTAACAGGTGATGAACTGTTGATACACTCATGCAAGGCAGATCTTGCAAAGGAGTTTGAGATGAAGGACTTGGGCCTCCTTCATTATTTCCTGGGATTGGAAATTTGGTAGCGGAAGGATGGACTGTTTGCGTCTCAAGGCAAGTATGCCCAGGAGATACTGGAGAAGTTCAACATGCAAGGCTGCAAGCCTATCGACACTCCTCTTCTTGGTGGTTGGAGGAAAGAGGATGCTACATCGGCAGAGGTAGTGGATGCCACTGTTTATCGACAGTTGGTTGGTTCTCTCATGTATTTGGTCAATACATGACCAGACATATGCTATGCTGTTAACCAGCTTTCAAAAGCTATGGTTAAGCCTACCAAGCTCTTTTGGAAGGCAGGCAAGCATGTCCTGAGGTATCTCAGGGGCACATTGGGATATGGACTATGGTACAGACAGTCGGATGAGTTGAAGCTGCATGGCTTCACGGATGCAGATTGGGCAGGGAGCCCAACGGATAGAAAGAGCACATCTGGAGGGATTTTCAGTATCGGGTCTACAACAGTTTCTTGGTACAGCAGGAAGCAGAGATCCGTGGCACTCAGTTCAACGATCTCAGTTGATCATGGTGAATTTCAATAGATGGTAGTCGGTAGATGCGAGAGAGAAACCGTTTAATGTCTGATAGTGCCAAAATTTTGTGAAACAATTCATATTTTCAAGGTTCATGGTGGTGAGTTGATCCATGTATAATTTTCTTAACATATTAATAAAAGACTTGAGTAGTGCACCAAAAATAGGGTGCTTTGTTTCTCGTGGAAGGGTTTTCCACCAGACATCTTGTTTCCATTGTGTGATTTATTTTTATGGTTGCATGTTTATTTGTGGTGCTCTAATTAAAATTGTTGAGATTCAATAAGATGATGAGATTAGTGAAAAGAGTCGCCTTCACTAAGTGGGCCCGCAGGCTATTTTTGGTGCAAAGTATATTTTTAGACATGTCGATCATATTCTATGAGTTGCAAGATGCTATTTGTGGATGGTTGGTCAAGTTGGAAAAATATATGGATTTATATTTTTAGAAATATTGGGTGGAATCTATTTTTTTAAGATTTCAGATTAAAAATAGATATGTCGAATATTATTAGCTCTTAATAATATTTGGACTCTAAACAATATCTTATTCTCTTGGAGCACTTCAGTTAATTGCACATATGTGGCACAGGAGCTGACAGAAGGAATTACACTATTCACGAGCGTTGCCTTTAGACTGGCCATGGAGGCTTCAATTAGACTCATGTGGAAGGTTTGGGTGAGTTGTGCTCGGTTTAACTCTGTTGGTGGTCTATCTAGTCTAACTAATTGATACACTAGTGAGAGTGGTGTGAATTAATTATTAACTAATTCACTAATTATTAACTCATTAATCAACTGAAGAATACATCAGTTAACTACAGTGCATGGACAGTTTCAGTGGAGACCAGTGGAGACCGGTGGAGAGACAGGTGAAAGGGAAGATGACTTCTCCGGTTATGACTATAGTGATCGAAATGGTGCATCCAACACTCAGTGGAGATGCCAATGAGGATTACGCAGTGAAATATTGGTGGATTCGAGTTCATTCAGGGCCATTCTTCAGCAGGGATTGCGCAGTAGAGGCAGGCTAGCAGGTGGCAGAGATCGGTGCATGGATTTGCAAGATCGGGCCTGATTAGTGTGTAGCGATTGTATTGTACTGAGAGCTTGACATATTTGGATTTATATGAGGATTGTTACATGATATATATGACATATATTATATACAGATATTTGGGGTTTTCAACTTTAGGCTTTCCTGTTAAACAACTGTGTTAATGTGTGTGAATTTTTATGGTTTCATGTGTGCATTGCAATTGATTTAATTTCCGCATGTGATGATCAATGGTGGAATAGATTTTGTATTGTGCATGAAGTTAAAATAGTGTGTGATCAGGAGAATATTGGATATATAACACATAAGTTATATAATTTCTACAAAACTAATTGGAGAAAGGGTTCAAAAGTGCCACAAAACTAATTCAACCCCCCCCCTAGTAGTGATCTAGTTTCCAACAATTGTTGTGGTGACAAAGAAGGTTGAGGCATGGGAGGTCAATGTGTTGGTGTCAATGGGGATGGAGAACTGGGTGGTGCATATCAGTAATAAGTGTTCACAACAACATTCTATTAACCAAGTTGAGTAAAAAATAACCATGGAATCAACTGATGTGGATGGGAAAATGTATAAGAAGTACTCATGCATTGGTATGATTTAATGCACAAAGGATTAAGAGGAGGATAAGCATAGGTGGAACTATTCCCCCCCATGAGGTTGACCATAACCCACAGGAGTTTGAGGATATAAAAGTGATTAAGGGTAAGAAATTTACCCAATGATAACATCGATGACATGAGATGCCCCTGGTGCATATGAAGCACCGAGCCTAGGAAGGTCAGGAAGGACAGTATATGCATAAATTAACTGGGAATATATCATATTATATTTCAAAGCTATTTGGAGACATTCTTCCTTGATTTGAGGGCAATTTGAAGTGACATATTTTCCAATGGGGTCCAATAACGTTTGCAAGAACCAAACCATATAGACATGGTCCTTGAATTCTGGAGATTTACATATGCTATGTCGTTTACACCATTCTCGTACATGATAAAAAATGTAGGTGGCAGAAGTTTGGAGAAATAAATTCAATAGTTCGGTACTAGTGTAATAATGGAGAGGTTATTGGAAATAGGATAAAAAGGCATCGACAATGGTCAAAAATGTCAAACGAGAGGCATGTGATTGGTCTGCATACAATTTTGTAGTAGCTACAGTTAGAGTGTGTTAGATAAGGCATAGACAAATGGAATCCTCTGTGATCTAATTGAATAGCGCCACACATGGAATGAGCGAACATGGTTTTTGGTATGCTCTCTAGGATTACCTTCAAATTTTGTTATATATGATGGGATTTCGGTCAACATAGGTGGACAAATTGGGTTATGGAGACAAGGATTATTAATAAGTTTATTCAAATATAAGAGACTTGAGCTAGCCATGTAAGGGAGCAGGGGTTGGGAAGAATCCATTCCTTGTGACGTTCTAATGTTACCTCTAATATGGGGACCTTGAGTATTATCAATGTTATTATCGACATTACCACCACTACTGGTGCCAACATTGGGACGGTTATTACCGCCTGCATTGACACTTGACATGGTAGTGACTAGGGGCTACGAGGAATCATAATCTAAGGATGAACTAGAGGAATTAGAGAAACTAGAGTCTGTATGTGGACTAGGTGGATGGACCTTGACTCGTTGAGTAGGAGTTAAAGGATGTCCCAATGGAAATTGAGGGTGAAGGCCATGAATTCTTTGCGACAAGTGCCTAGGGGGATGCAATGATGCCAGGACAATGAACACACTAAAAGATAAAACATAAGGATGAAAGAGAATAATAAAGAGAAAGCAAACACCTAGTGCAGTGGTCCAAAGTGAAAGTTAACTACAATGTATTTTTACTCCAATTCAAGAAAGCATGTCCTATAAAAGAAAAATGACCTCTAGCCTAAAGGTTATCCACTCCTTAAACAAGTCTTAGTTTTATGTTTTGGATGGCCTCCCCAACAACTTCATACTTACGAAATCTCATCCCCACAAGAAGAGCAGTTGAGGGTAAGGTAGGGTAGAGGGATGGTTGTTTCCCATAACCACCCTTATAGGGCATGTGTCGTAAGAATGACCACTAAGTTACCCTCATCCCGCAGGGGTGAAGAAATATTTTGATTTTGCGTAGTCATCCACCTACATGGGATTCCCTACCAAGATTTGGGTAGCCTCGAGGAGAACTACTCACAACATGAGCTAAGCCTAACCCCCTCTCAAATTGGTTTATGATGTGCTCTGGTTTTTACCATGGGATGGTCAAGGATTTTCAAGCTCCCTACAAGGACAACTTCTATGTCTCAATGTAAATAAATGATAGTTGTTATTGTAAGCCGATCTCGCTGATCCTAACTTAACTAATAGATTATTTTTCCCTAATGCCCAAGTGGGCTTAAATCTACTTGTGTTGTTAAGTTATTAGTGTGGAGTGTTTAAAAGTCCTTGCTTGGAGGTGCTAACGAAGATCTCATTCACTTTAGGTGTGAATGTGTGTGTAGAAATGTGTGTTTTGATGGATTAATTAAGGTATGTTTTGAGATGCCATATGATACTGAGAAATAAAGTGTAAATCTGCAAATTATATTGAAAATGAACAATAATTGAACAACTAGATTAAACACAATGTTTCCCTCCCAAAAATGTTATGAAGACAACAACAAAAAACAATGATAAGGTAAGAAACCCAAAGAAACCAAAATACCAGATTCAATGCCAAGTGTGGTTGGTATCTATGGTAAAAAATATGGAAACGATGATGCAAAAAATGTTGGGAAAAATACTGAGTGGGGGGGTGAATCAATATTTACAATAATCACAATATTTTACTTTTATTCTACTAATTTATATACATGAATTTGATTAGCTGAACTAGCACATGTACGTGGCTATCCTAATAGAAACTTGCGTATAGCCAAATAAATTTACTATTCAGATAAATATTTAGAAACATTCATTAACCCAGATCATCAATTATGCATCGGATAGTCAAGCAGTAAACATGTGCAGTAAAGAATAAATCATCACACAAGAGCATCACACATGAAAACCAAGATTTAAGGTGGAAACCCAAGTCGGGAGAAAACCACTACTGTTGTCATCTCTGTCTTAAATACTTGATATAGAAAACTGCTTATAATGTTGTACTGATGCAGACTCATATCAGTATGGAGGCATCTACCTATAGAATGCTGCAACCTTCTCTCGTTCTCCAGTTGATACTGGAAGGGAACTCCAACCCCCTGATCTCGTTTACCATCCAGTACTGGAAGGGAGCTACAACCCCCTAAATAGAACACTAGCTTATACTGGCATGAAGCTTCTACTTCCACACTAAAGGCTTCAACACTCATACCCACTGCTGACCACATTTCATAAATTTTCACACTGGATCCAACAACTTCAACACATCTCAACATATATAGATCAACATGAATAACCATAACCCAAACTTTAAACAGAAAAATAAGATCAATGTAACCAGAACATATTAATAAACCCATATTTCTGAATCAACATGCAAAATTGATTTCAACCTTGATCATTCGTCACAGTAAATTCATATGCTACTTCACTTTACTGAAACTACATGTACACACACTTTCCTTCACATCAACCTGCGTATAGATATGTGAATAATGAATTTCCAGAATTTGATCAGACTCAAAAACAGATATGAGAATTTCAGTCATACATCTTTTCAGATTTGTAGTACCCTTATTCAGTCATCATCATCAATCATATTTAATAATTCATTGATCATATTTGTACACATTCAACTAGCAGCATACACATTATTCAAACAACCCAGAAGACTTCATTGACAGACAACAAAAATATAGCAGCAATAAACAGATAACCTCTTCATCAATGCTTCAGAAAACCCTGACTTCCATACACGTTGTTTCTGAAACAAACCCACATGCATACACACTTTTACCGAGATAAACCAATGTATAGATTTGTAAATAGTTAAGATTGCAAAAAGTTTCAGATCAACAGAATTACCCATATTTTATAGTTCACTTCAACAATCATGCGCCAGGTCATAGATCTAAGCATCTCCCAAACAAATCAAGTAAATACATAGTCACTTCAGTTCTAGAGAGCTTGATCCAACATTGCATTCATAGGTGCATCATTATTTCAGATCTATCATCAAATTGAAACCCATTCCATGTAGATAAACTGCAGAGTAAATTATTCAATCAAAACCCATACACATGTACACCCTGCACTATGTCTTCTTCTCCTTACATAGGTTTAGCCTTTAACAACACCATGAGCCAAAACCACACAAGTGCCGATGGTATTCTTGGACGTAATCAAATAGACGACAAAACACACAAAACTGTGGGGTAAAACCATGGTAATGCCCCATGGTATCATAATTTTAGAGCGCATAAAGCATACATGACTTTGCTCGTTATTTTCCGCATGTATACGCGACTTGGCTTGCACGAACTTGGGTATAGAACCTTCAATATGAATATTAACCATCTTCTGCTGGACTTATACCCTTCTTCTACTAGACCTTGTTCTAAACCATTGTGCTTCTCCAGAAGTCATATAGTTCAGCATTTGCAAGATAGTTTCCATCAAGGACTACATATGCAATCATAAGAATCATATTTCCAACAATATCCCCCTTTGGACTTGATGAAAACCATGATGGAGTGTGATCACCAGAACCTATAGAGAGATATAGGATATAAACATGTGTTCAAACACCAAAACTCTCCCTCTTTGACATCAAGAGAAAAGGGTAGACAAATGCTCCCCTTGAGTGCATGATGAGGCTTCAGATATTCAATAAAATACATGACTCTATAACTCAACTGAGTATGACCTTTCATATCACCAAGGACACAAGATTATATCAATGATCCAACCGAGAGGAATTACATATTGACTCAACTACCCAACCAAGTGGGTTTACATATTTTAAAAAGTCCATACATGACTCAAGATGACAATATTTACATCATAGGTCTCAATATGACCCTTATATCAAATTACAGATATGAATTTTTATAACCAAGACCAAACAATCTCAAAAATAAAGGTCATAATGAAGCAACCAACATACTGGCAACAATGCATTCTGCAAGGCAAATGCTCCCCCTAAACCTGTGCATCCTGGACACCTTCAACAACCAATTCATCAAAGCATATTCATCAAAGAGATAAATATCAAGGAAAGGAACTACACGATGAATATCAGAACATCATGATTTACCCATAAAAACCTAAGGACAAAAATATGACACAGACTGTTATGAAAGCGGACCCATATATTTTATGTCAGAAAAAACCATACATTGCTTTATACAGAAAAAATCGCATATATACGCGACTCACCTTCATGAGACCTGCGTACTGAATTTAATCTTATGAAAAACAAGAAGATTTGGTAAGTGAGGCAGAGACAACTCTTAGCTTCTATCTAAGATGTTCAAATTCTTCCCTGGGAAGAGGTTTACTAAATATATCAACAACTTGTTCTTTTGAGGGAAAATACTCCAACTTAACCTTTTTCTCAAGCACTTGTTCTTGTAAGAAGTGATATTTGATAGGAATATGCTTGGTCTTGGAATGCATAACATAATTTTTCGATATGATGATGGAACTTGTATTATCACATAGCATGGAGATGGGAGGATAACATTTGATTTGAATATCTTGTAATGTTTCCATCATCCAGAGTAGTTGTGTGCAACATGATGTGGCAACCACATATTCTGGTTCTGTTGTAGATAATGCAATGGAACTTTGTTTCTTGTTAAACCAAGATACTAATCAGGGCCCCATATATAATGCACCACCACTAGTTCTTTTCCGATCATCAACATTTCCAACCTAGTTTGAATCTGTGTAAGCAGGAAGAGTAAGATCAAAATTATTTAGATACCATAGACCAAAATCTTGAGTTACTTGTAGATATTTGAATATTATTTTCACAGCCTGAAGATGTGACTCCTTTGGATTGGCTTGGAATCGTCCAACAATCCCAATTTCATGCATAATATCTTTTCTAGTCCCAGTTATATAGAGCATACTTCGAATCATAGATCTATACTCTGCTTGGGTTACCATAGGAGAATCATCATGAGAAATAAGGTTACATCCGGTCACCATTGGAGTGCTCATAGGTTTGCAGTCTTCCATCCTATACTTATTCAGAATCTGCTTGAGAGATTTTGCTTGTGAGAGACATATGCCATCTTTTTCTTGTTTCACTTGTAAGCCAAGAAAATATGTTAGTTCCCCAAGTAGACATTTCAAATTCTTGTTGCATAAAAAAAGCAAATTTATTACTTATGGATTCTTCATTACTCCCAAAACTGATGTCATCAACATAAAAAACAATAATTAAAACTTTATCATTTTCAATTTTTGTATATAAGTTACTATCTGCATATCCTTTTGTGAAACATTGATGTTGAAGATATTTTTCAAGACGATAGTACCATGCCCTAGGAGCTTGTTTTAGACCATATAGAGCCTTTTTGAGTTTGCAAACAAGTTTTTCATCATTTCCCAAAATGAATCCTTCTTGTTGTTCTATATAAACTCGTCTTTTAGATCACCATTGAGGAAAGCAGATTTTACGTCCATTTGATAAACTTTGAACTGTTGAAAACTTGAGAAAGAAAGAAACATTCTTATGGATTCAAGTCTTGCTACAGGTGAAAAGGTTTCTTCAAAGTCTATACCTTCTTGTTGAGCATACTCTTTACAAACAAGTCTAGCTTTGTTTCTAATAACATCTCATTTTCATTTAACTTGTTTTTGAATATCCATTTTGTTCCAATAATTTTTTTATCATGAGGTCTTCGAAAAAATTCCCAAGTATTATTATTTTCAATCTAATCAAGTTCTTCATTCATTGCCTGAATCCAACGTTCATCTTTACTATCTTGATTTAATTTTTGTGGTTCAATGGTGGATAAGAATTCTAGATAGCTAGGGTATGCTACAAGAGTTCTTCTTGTTTGGACACCTGATCCCTTTTCTCCCAATATTTCAGATTCTGGATGATTCTTTTGAACATACATGGATGGAGCCTTTTATGATATATCCTCTTTTGGTGCATGTTAAGTCTCCATTTTTCCCATTTTTCACACCCTTCCCAAGCCTTACCTCTCCTACTTTTGAACTCCTTCCGCCATTAATTATGCTTAGTTCGGCTATATTGTCTAGTTTTGGCTAAGAGGGTAATATAAGTGTAAGGTATGTTAAATTAACATAATAAGTGTCATTTTTCATTAGACTTAACCTATTCTTTGAACTAGATGTAACTTTGATGAATTAATACTCCCACTGATCTAGAACTTATGTGAAAATTTTCTTTGATTCGAAGTGGCTCCATGAAATCTTGAAGACAGCTCGTGCAACCAAATTTCCTGCAGCCGTTTCGGATTTCTTGCAATCGTTCCGGATTTCCTGCAGTAGATCTGGATTTCCCACAGCAATTCCAGATTTCCTATAGCCACTGATTTCCTCCAGCGACATAAACGGCTGAATGCATTCTAATTATTTCTAGATGCAACGAAGACATAGTTTTTGTGGGGAATTCGTTGCACCTTTAGAATATTCCATTGGCTACTTCAAACCTCTTTTTGGAACAAGCCGAACTTACATATTTATGCTTGTAACCATGCTTCTTGTAGCTTCCGCTATGTAACAGAAATCGTCTAATCCATGCTTTCAGTCATAAATTAGACTCAACAAAAGCTAAATTCGATAGCCTAAACCTGTATTGTTGATTGATAGCTTAGATTAGTCATTCATGCCAAATATGTGCTTTAAAGGTTGTATAAAAGGAGATGTATTTCATATTGTAGAGGGTTGTTGGGTTTGGATTTCAAAAGATAAGAAATATATCAGATTGTACTTGGATGTATATTTTCATATTAATACAAATCTTATGTTCTATCTATTTTTCTGAGCAACCTCTTCAAGTTTTAGAGGGGTTGTGAGTGAGGGAGGGCCCCCTTCACTCACAACTCCTGTAGCGTAGCATGTGTATTTTTCTTTAATTTTTTTTATGCAAAAATAATTATTTTTACACAGCTAATGCATTCTTTCTTAAGTTTCAGCATCATATTGTTAATTGATTAAATGATTAAGTTTTTGATGTTAATGTGTTAATTTCATTTGATCAAAGCTTGGATTTATGATTGTCTAAGTTGGTTTCTTGATTGTTTTAATTTGATCTTTTATCTTTTCATGGTCAATATTAGCAATACCGAGAGTTGTAGAGGGATGTTATATTCCACTCCATATCCTTTGCTGCTAAATTATTGATGCAGGAAAGAGGCATTAGTTTGTGTGTGTGTGTGAATAATTGATTTATGAACACTTCCAGTAATCAGCCTGCATATATTTTTCATAGTATCTCACAAGCTTACCTACCCTAGGTTGACAATTTATTATTGGCAAATTATAAGTGTATAATTTGACTCAACAATGCTTCATTGGGTTCCCCTTCTATATTGTTGTTATTTGATGATGGAAAATATATATCATCACCGTATTCATTTTTTGTTATTTCCCTTTTGGGAGCTGTGGGAGACTCATCAATTACAACAATAAATTCAAAAATCTTCCGAAGTCTTTTATTGTAGCATTTATATGTTTTATTTATAGAAGAGTAACCAAGAAATATTCCTTCATCTACGCTAGGCTCAAACTTACCAAGTTTTTCATCATTATTCTTGATAAAACATTTTCTTAAAAATACTCTAAAATGCTTTACCATGTGAAGATTACCATACCAAAGTTCATCAGGAGTTTTATCACTATTTACACGAACATGAGCCTTGTTGAGAATATTTACCGCAGTATGTGCTGCTTCTCCCCAAAAGGTATCAGGAGTTCCAGATTCATCAAGCATAGCATGAGCCATTTTCTAAACTTTTCTATTCATTCTTTCCGCCATGCCATTTTGTTGTGGAGCTCCAACTACAGAAAATTGTCTTTTTATGCCATATTGTTTACAGAAATCAAAGAATTCATCTGATATGTATTCTCCTCCTCAGTCAGATCTAATAAATTTTATTTTTAGATCTAATTCATTTTCAACCAAAGCTTTGAAGATATTAAACTTTTCAAATTCTTCATCAATGAATAGAATATAGTATTGTTCTCCACAAGGTGAATTTTTCCTTACAGGACCACATAAATCAGTATGTATAAGTTCAAGAGGCTTACTTGCTGATCCTTATTTGGCATTGAATTGCACCCTGGTTTGCTTACCGAATTGGCATTATTTGCATATGGTACTTTCAGGTAGAGTGATGTTAGGGAGATCACGAACAACTTTGAGTCTGCTAGATTTGCTTATTTGAGAGAAGCTCAAATGCCCCAATCTTCTGTGCCATAACCAATTTTCTATAGATTTACCTAGATAGCATTACTCTTGGCCTCCTTTCAATATATAAAGATTGCTTGGTGTTCTTGTTCCTTTTATTATGGTTTTTTTTGTGTCATGTGCACGAACTACACACTCTTTTAAACTAAAGACAAGTTCATTTCCTTGATCACACATTTGAGTCACACTCAACAAGTTATGCTTTAATCCATCCACATAGATAAAATTGTTAGCTTTTACCTTTTTTTTTAGAAAACAGTTCCTTTACCCTTAATGATAGCAGCAGAGTCATTTCCAAAAGTAACATTCTTTTCTTTCTCTAAAGAATTGTATGAAAGAAGTTTATCTTTATCACCTGTCATGTGTTTCAAGCATCTGCTATCAATGTACCATTGAATTTCTTCTCCTTCTCCAAATAAATCTATGCCACAAATTTCAAAATGTAAGTCTTTCTTTCTCCATACCTTGGAGCTTGTGGGTACCTGTTCTTTTGGCTGAAGCTTTCTCCTACATTCAGATTCTTCATGTCCAAAGTTATTGCAAAATGAACATTCAATTTCATCTCGAAGAGGCAAAAAGTTTTTATAAGTATTCTTCTTTATTCTTGTCTCATTTCTTTGTTGTCTTGCTTCTCTGGTCATGATGGTTTTGTATGAAACACATTGAGTGGCTTTATGACCAAAATTATGACATGAGAAACATTTTCCATTAAAGAAGAAATTTATGTGATCATGGAACCTTCTATTGATGTTTAAATTTTGATTGATATTTCTGGTATTTTTCATCCTTGAATTAAAGTTGTCATGCTTTACCTGGGCATTGTCTTTGTTCTTTTGTTGAGTGACGAAGTGTTGGTGGTTGGATTTTGCTGCATTTAGATAGCTTTTTTTTGAAGATTGAGAAGATTTCTCGATATATCCAAGACTTGTCTTTACAAGAGGAGAGCATTGCACCTTGATAATTTAATCTAAGGTTTCAGATCCTTCAGAAAATCTAAGATTCAAAGTTTTCACTTTCTCAATTTCCTTTCTTAGACTTACTATTTCACATTCTAATTTCTCATTATGCTTCTCCTTTTCTATAAGTTGATTCTTTAGAGTATTTATGGCTATTTTTTTCTCTTCCAAACATATTTTGAGTTGATTGATTTCTTCAAGAAAATCATTTTCTTCTAAAGCATCCATAAAAGTATCTTTAGCCTCACTAGTGTCTTTTTCAAATGCCATGAGCAGTCTAATATCTTGAATAGATTCTCCTTCTTCACTATTTGATATACCATCACTATCTTCATGAGTATAATAAATTTTTATATTGATAAAACTTTTCTTATTACATTTTTCTAAATCTATTACATTTTGCTAAATCTTTTCCCTTTACATGATTATCTTTATGAGGACATTTAGCAGCGTAATGACCAACTCTTCCACAAGGAAAACATTTGAAAGGAAGCTTACCTTTGAACCTTCTAGTGTCAAGTTGAAGTTTCTTTACACAATTTATCTCATCTTCTTCTAATACATATCCTGATCCTTTTTGTTCTTCCATTTTCTTGCCTTTTGCAGTAGCTCTAAAAGCAGCTTCTTTGACTTCAGATAGACCTCCTTTCCTCATTTCACACATAGTTAGAATCCCATGAAGTTGAACAATAGTAAGAGTTTGTACATCTTGCTTCTCTTCAATAACATACACTTTTGACTTGAATTTAGGAGTCAAAGATCTTAGAAAATTTTCTACTAAAGTGGTGTCACTTATGACTTCACCCAGATTTCTCATATGATTTATGATCTCATCAAGCCATAAAAAGAAACTAGCAATACTTTCATCATTATGCATTCTGAGTTTTTCATATTGAATTCTGAGAGTTTGGAGTTTAACACTTTTTACCTTGGAATCACCTTCATACCTTAGAATGATCTTGTCACATATCTCCTTTGTTGTATTTAATTGCATAACTTTGACAAATTCTAATTTAGTCAGACTCCCAAATAATGCATTGAAACCCTTTGCATTGGTTTCATAGTTCCTCCTTGTTGCTGAATCTACTAGAACTGAGGCTGGATATTGGTAACCGCCTTCAACTATAGCCCATACATATGCTCTAAGAGACTGAGATAGGATCTTGTCCTAGTTTTCCACAAGATTAAATTGTTTCCATTGAAGAGTGGAGGTATCATAGATGTTGTCCCATATTGATTTCTCATCTTAGATGATCTTCCTTCTAGAGATTAAGGTTCTTTATAAGGACCTGATCTGAAAAAAATTGTTGGGAAAAATACCGAGGGGGGGGGGGTGAATTAGTATTTACAATAATCACAATCTTTTACTTTTCTTCTACTGATTTATATACGTGATTTTGATTAGCCCAACTAGCATATGTACACGAATTTCCTAACATAAACTTTCTTATACCCAAATAAATTTACTGTTCAGATAAATATTCAGAAATATTATTTAACCCAAATCATCAGTTATGCATTAGATAGTTAAGTAGTAAACATGTGCAGTAAAAAAAGAATAAATCATCACACAAGATCATCACAGATGAACACCAAGATTTAACGTGGAAAACCAAGTCGGGAAAAAACCACCACTATTTTCGTCTATGTCTTCAATATTTATTATATAGAAAACTGCTTACAATGTTGTACTGATGCAGACTCATATCAATACATATGCATCTACCTGTAGAAGGCTGCAACCTTCTCTCGTTCTCTAGCTGCTACTAGAAGAGAGCTCCAACCCCCTGAATCTCGTTTACCAGCCACTACTGGAAGGGAGCTACAAACCCCTAAAAAGAACACCATCTTCTACTAGCAGGAAGCTTCTACTTCCACACTGAAGGCTTCAACCCTGAGACCCACTGTAGACCATGTTTCATAAATTTTCACACTAGATCCAACAGCTTCAACACATCTCAATATATATAGATCAACACCAATAGCCATAACCTGAAATTTAAATAGAACAGTAAGATCACTGTAACGAGAACACATTAATAAACTCAGATTTCTGAATCAACATGCAAAATTGATTTCAACCTTGATAATTCATCACATTAAATGCATATGCTACTTCACTTTATTGAACTTGAGTGTATACGGGATTTCCTGCACATTAACCTGTGTATAGATATTTGAATACTACATTTCCAGAATTTGATTAGACCCAGAAACAATTTTGAGACTTTTAGTCATACATCTTTTCAGATTTGCAGTACCCTTATTCCATCAACATCATCAATCATATTTAATAATTCATTGATCATATTTGTACACATTCAAGTAGCATCATATACAATATTCAAACAACCCAGAAGGCGTCATTGACATACAATAGAAATATAGCAGCACTAAACAGATAACCTCTTCATCAATGTTGCAGAAAACCCTGACTTCCATACACACTTATTCTAAAACAAATATGTGTGTATACACACTTTTACTGAGACAAACTAGCATATTATCAATAAACAGTTAAGGCTAAAGGAAGTTTCAAATCAATAGAATTACCCAGATTTTATACTTCACTTCAACAATCATATGCCATTTCATAGATCTAAGCATCTCCCAAACAAATCAAGTAAACACATAGCCATTTCAGTTCTAGAGAGCTTGATCCAACATTGTATTCATAGGTGCATCATTATTTCGGATCTATCATCAAACTAAAACCCATCCCATTCAGATATACTTTAGAGTGAAGTATTCAGTCAAAATCCATACACATGCAAACCCTACACTATGATCTCATTATCCTTATATAGGTTTAGCCTTTACCAACATCATGAGCCAAAACCACACAAGTGTTGATGGTATTGTTGAATGGAATCAAATAGATGACACAATGCTCAATATTGTGGGCTAAAACCATGGTAATGCCCCCAGGTATCATAATTTTCGAGTGCATAAGGCATACATGACTTTTCTCATTATTTTCCATGTGTGTACGCGACTTGGCCTGCACGAGCTAGCGTATAGAACCTTTAATATGAATATTAATCATCTTCTGCTGGAATCATACCCTTCTTCTAATAGACCTTCTGCTAATCCACTGTGCTTCTCCATAAGTCATATACTTCAACATTTGCAAGATAGTTTCCATCAAGGACAACCTATGCAATCATTAGAATCATATTGCAAACAAAATGCAACAAATAAAAGTGGTTGAGGGTTGGACAAGAAAAGAAAACAAACTGTAAAAATAAGGAACCCTAAAAGGACCCTAGAAAGAAAAAGCAACACAAGCTTCAGTGGGAAACATAGTGATGCAACTAAGGCCTAAGAGAGATAAGAAAAAAAAGAGAATAATGCTAGAAAATAATAGGTAGAAATTCTTAATACTAGACTGAGAAAACTGAGGAAACTCTCTACTAACTAGTGAAGGTGTACTTCAAACCCCAAGGGAATTTTTTCCTTCCTCCTAAAGAGTGAAAAAATAAGATAATTTAGGCCTAGGGATTATATAGGAATAGAGAACAAACCTTTCCTAAGACATAAAAAAAACTGAGACTCAGAAAAATCTGGAAAAAATGTATAACTTTGGAGAAAGTGGGAAGCGCAAAAAATGACTTATTTCCTACACAATAGCATAGGATTTGGCTTGAAACCTACACAACCAACACAAAAAATGCTCCAAAAGTTGTAGTAGGCCCTTAAGACTCTTACTTCGAAGATCTGTTATAGAAAGTGTCGTCTCCTGTGTGGATAGTACTTGTAACATGTAAATAGGAAGCGAAAGCAATAAAATTACCTAGGCCTTTCCAAGGAACCACTAAAAATCTACAAATAGAAATAGAAATGAAAGAAAGAAAAATAAAAAAGCGAAGTCACCAGGGATATGAAAAAATAAAGTACTGGAGTAACCATTTGTGGATGACTAAAGACCTAATGGATTCACTATTTGTTAGTATTAATATTTTTATAAGATGTACAAAATACCCTCAATTTATCTATTGGTGACGAATAACCCTAACAACCGTGGATGAAAAGAAAAAAAATATTCTAATATGCTTCAGATATGCAAAAAACACTATTAGAAACCTAGAAAAAGGTGATCTGCAAATGCTGAAGAACACATAGCAATTGATTACATAATAAAAACCTAACATAAATGAAATTATTTCCTATTAATATTAAATAAAATTACAATTGTTGGAGAAGAATGAAGACTTTTGTCTTAAGCATCCCCCTACGTGGGATGGATTCTTTGTATTCCCTTCGATTCAGTAATTGAGCTCTGTCTCGTTGGTTGCAATGAGAATAATGGATAGAGAATATGTGAACTCAGTATGGGAGCTCAAGATTCATAAGACAATAGTGACGATGGTGAAATGGTCATATGTGTAGAGTGAGGAAAGAATTCTCCTATTTATAATAAAATGCTAGGATAGATCTATATCTAGAGAAATAATAAAAAATATTAGACTAAATCAAGATCTAGCTATTAGGAATACTTTATTATATTTAGCAAAAAAAAATACTCTTGAAACGGTCAAAAATATTTATTTAGTGGACTAACTCAAAAAATAATGATTTATTGACTTAATCAAGAAAAAAGTTAAATTAATTAACACATAAAAAATAATTTATTAATTACTTGAAGGAGATATAGTCAAAGTTAGATAAATATAATTATTAAATAACGATTTAACAATTATCTCATGGCAGAGAATTTAAATAATTAAGGAATAATAAATAAATAATGATTTATTTAATTATTCCTATGGATGAGTCAAAATATTTTTAATTATTTTCACTAAATGGGTAAATTTGAAAATAACATGAAATTAATTAAATGAATTTCTCGGTTATTTTCAAGTGGGTAAACAGAAATGATATAGGAAAAGAGGTTCTCTAAATTATTTCCTAAGGTGTAAGTGGATTTTATCTGTAAAACCCATACTACATGGTGTATTTCGATCATCCTATTGGAAAATGGCTAGGTGATCACTTTTTAGGTGATAAAAACTAAGAACACTAATAAGAAGAAATGAGATTGAGTTCATTTGGCATACAACATAGAAACTCATTCTCAACAAGATATCTAGCCAAGAAGAGCTCGTGAACCACATGAAGTCATGGTAAGAAAAGGAGCCACATACTTCAAGAGCATTAATAGCCTAGAAAGGAGCCATTATATGGTCCGTTTTTGTGTTTGTTTGAAGGCCAAGTCTGCCCAGGAAGGAGGGTGCATCTCTGTGAATTTTTAGTGCCACGAGAAGGCTTTATTTAGGCTAATATTAGGAGGGAAGGGGCACCTAACTCCGAGGTTGATCTATACCCTAGAAAAGGTTTGTACAAGAAAGTTTATGCAACAAAATTCCTTTGTGTAACTTCTATCTTGTTTTAGTGGTAAAATAAGAGGGATAAGACCTTTAAAGAGGGATATAAACCTTGGTTTGCATCTGATGTGGAGGATTGAGTGCCTTAGGAAAATTTGCATGGATTTTGTGGTTTGTTTGTTCCCTAAAAGAGGTTTAATTAACCTCATTCCTAGAATAGTTGCATCAAGTTACCTTAGAGATGGCGAGAGGGTAGTGGAACAAAGTTTTAGTTTTATATGTTGAAGGAGATTGAGTGTTAAAGGGTATTGTAGAAGTTTTTACAACAAAGGGTGCTTGGATAACATGTTTTAAGGCTATGTTGAATAATAAACTCAAGGAAAAATTTATTGTGTGTAGAAATACCTATTTGGGAGGCCTACATACAATCACCTTTTTTTGTAAGTTAGGCTAAGCTATATTAGATCATAAAAGAAACTTTACATATGCATTTGGCTAAGATGGCAAGTGGTGCTTAGCCAATCACAGCATTAGTAGCTTTCAAAATAAAGCAGGTTTGGGGTTGCCTCCTTGGAGGAAACCAACCCCTTAATAGAGTCAAACAATCATGTTTTACAAAATGTTCTGTAACAAATATAACAAAAAAATAGCTATAGTATGTCCTGAGTTGACAAAAAACAGAGATGAACCGACCTACCACATAGTCATGGTGTTCCTTCATCATCCTCTATTGCGGGGTCCTCCTCCTCGATTCTGCATCCATACTCACATGCAATGGCCTCCTCCTGAGCTGTTGGCTCATGCGGGAGCTTTTGCGGGGGGGGGATGCGCGGATGATAGGAGAAACATGGTACTCTAGAAATCTAGTCCAAACTACACCCGAATCCATGATCCAAACGTCTGTCTCCTCCTCTGCTGGCTTGTGAATAGGGAGTGACTCAATTTTTCAAGGAGTGGGAAGCTTAGAGTGCGCAATGGTATACTTATTGGGGCCTCTTTTTCCCCTCGGTTTCTCCAGAGTTAAGACTATCTCTTCCTGGGTCTGATCAGGCATTTGAGTAGCCTCCCTATCTTGGCTTCCTGAAGAGGAACATTCAATGGATTCCAAACACTGATCTTGATTGCAGTGATAGAGCCCCTAGAATGCACCTCTTTGGATACCCCTGATAGGCTTTTGATGTTGTAGTGGGGCCATGGGGAAGCTAAGGAGCATAGGTAGGGAAGATGGGCTCAGAGCACTGAGATGCTCAGGTGGAGTACGTGCAATAGAGATGCGCAGCAGGGGGGTGCACAACAGGGAGTCGCGTAGCATGGGAGCATGCAGCAGGGGAGCCTGCCACAGATAGCACGCAGCGGGGAGAGGCATAAGAGGAGGGAATTTCCACAGGGAGGTGCACAACCAGGGGGCACGCAACAGGGGGTGTGCAACCAGGAGGAAGTCAGAAGGAGGAGCACGATGCAGGAGGGCACACAACAAGGGGCACGTGTTACAGGTAGTGCGCAGCAGGGGGCGTGCATAGGGAATTTGGAGCAACAACATGATGGTGAGGGTAATAATAGAAATTGCTCTAGAGAACGGTTAGAGCAGCAGAGATATGGAATAATGGGGAGATTCAGTGCCTTTTGAATACCTGTGGCATGAGCGCAGATGTGGTGAGGGGTTGTGGCACGTTCACAGATGAGATGAGGGACAATCCAAGTGTGACTGCATGTGATTCAGAGAATGGCAAGAGATTAGGTGCAGCAGAGCATCTTTATGAATGATTGATGAATTGAGTTTCCACATCAAGTTAAAGTTGGCGTTGCAGGGCTTCATCAGCCTGAGCATAGGAAGATATGTCCTCGCATGATCGAGGCATGTCACCCACATCTGGGTGAATTCGATCCTTTTGGAGGAGAGTGTGGCAGTTATCATGCAGGATTTCATCTTGAATTTGAGAAAAAATAGAGTGGTAGAGCGTTGAGTGGCTATCCACTCCTTTTTTGGCTAGGAGATCTGCTACGGTTTTTGCCTTTCTGGACACATGGTGGAAAGAAATGGCCTTGTGATGCTACAACAACTATTCTAGGTGATTTAGATGGTTGGATAGCCTCCAGTTGGTAGAGACCTTTGTGGAAGAAGTGCCAAGGAGGATGCGGGTGGCTGAATGGATGATGAGTTGTGAGTCTCCTTCCATTTCCAGTGGGAAAAAAATAAGCTCAGTGGTTATGGAGATACCCTGTATAAGCCCCTCCAGCTCTGCGGAGTTGTTGCTATCCCACCTCAGGTTTCCATAGTAGGCATGTAGGGGGTTGCCACTAGAATCTTCGAAGATGCCCCCAAATCTGGCTTCCCCTGGGTTTCCTTTGGAGGCTCCATCAAAGTTGCATTTGAAAAAACTGGTCGGGGAGGAATTGTAGTGTTCAGGTGCGCAGATCCTACCTATGTTCGGGGGGAGTTCTCCATGGGGGGCGCAATAATTCTATGCCAATTGTTCCATATGGTCCATTCATTAGTGGTTGTGGGGAAGTCATCCTTCCCCCAGTGAGCCATGGCATGAGTTTCTTCTAAGTTGCTCTGTAACTTGGCCCAGATATGCTCTTGATTTAAAGTAGTATCTTTAAATATCCTGTTGTTTCATTCTTTCTAGAGGCTCCATATGAGTAAGCCTGGAATGAGCTGCCAGAGACAATTTAAGAGATTGCTGGAATAGGGGTTATCCTACCACCTACTAATGGTATTGGTGATGTTGCCCCAATCTATATTGGATATTCTTCATAGTATTTCAATCCCGTCCCAAAAAGTGTTGGATATGGGGCATAGGTCTAGCAGGTGATCGATAGTTTCGATGTCATTCTGACATAGAGGACACCTTGAAGGACCCACAAAGCCTCTCTTCATAAGAATCTCCCATGTGAGGATGTGTATTTTACTTAGCAGCCATAAAAATGTAGCTACTTTGGGCCAGAGCTTAGCTGTCCATGTCTTCTTCCATAATTTATTTTTGGGGACAAGGTTCGATGGTTGAATGAGATGGTAGGCTTCCTTAGTTGAGTAATTACCACTTGGAGTATGGCCCCAATGGAGAATGTCTGGCCCTTGCTGAGTTATGATTCTTATTTTTGTTAATTCCTCCCAAATATATTTTTGTTGTTCATTGTTCCATTCTGCTTGCCATCTATATGTGTGGAGCTAATTCCTGTAACCTTGAGTTGTTTCATTAGTCCAAAAATCCTGGACACAGTTTTTTTCTCTTGCCTGTAAGACCGTGCACTAGATGGGGCAAGGGAAGATCGAGCATAGACTAGGTATTTGTTGCCATGAATCCTCCTAGAATCTGGCTTGAGTTCCATCATGTAGTTCCTAGAAGTCATGGGCTTGTATCAACTATTTTTGTTGACTGGCTGCATTCTAGATTTGGGATCCTCCAAGAGCGATATTGAATATGATTGGTTCCTCCTTGGACCAATTTTTAGCATATTTTGCTCTCCATAAGGTCACCCATGATATATGTGGGTTGGATACCCATTTCCACCATATATTGGCGCCCATGATATTGTTGATGTGCTCCGAGTCTCTTAGACCAAGTCATCCCCATGTTTTCAGCATAAATACCTCTTTCCATTTGACTAGCACCCATTTGTGCTTGTCTTTGGATCCACCCCATAGAAAAGTTCGTTGAAGGTTGCAGATGGCTTTGAGGACCCATTTTGGTGTAGCGAGAACAAAAAATAGGTATATGAGTAGAGATTGAAGAACAAATTTGATGGAACTAGGCGTCTGGCAATGTTGAGAGAGCGATGGGTCCAGGTGGACAGTTTAGTCTCCATTCTGTCCAACAACTGTCGAACTTATATGCAAGTCGGTGAAAGTTGCGATTACGCGGTCCCGATGAGCCAATAAAGAAATAAACATAAAGTTCCAAAGTCTGATAAATCACAGCCACTTGACTTCTTAAATGTGCATTTCACTTTTCACAGGACATAACTAAAATCAAAATCATTTATCGCATAAAAGTTGTGATGTGTGATCTGCGCAGATCGCATTTCACGGGATTTATGGGTAACATTATAAATGGAAATAGTTATAAGTTGTGATATGTGATGACTGGTAATTAACTTCCCAAGCATACGAAATGATTTATGTCATATCAAACCGAATACGAGATCCAACGTCTTAAACCGATCAATAGATATTTCACATGAAGGTGTAAGAGATTTGATTTAAAAATATTATAGGTGATTAACTAATTTTAATAGAAGTAAGGTTTTGATAGATTCATATATAATTCGAGCGTGTTTTGAAATGATTGAACGTCAGATTTATTTCAATTCTATCTGCCTCTCTGTTCTCTATATTTTTTAATGTTTTCTTTGTTCGCTTAAAATCAGGAAACCACTTAACGGGGCAAGGAAATTAGAGATGAACAAGAAAGGCAAAGATATTTCCCAAGTATCATCTATCGAAGACTCAGACATGCCTCCCCTATTCTGAAACACCACCTGCAACAAGGATTATGGAAGTTCTTCATGGGAGGAAATGTATAAGATTTTCGAGGATGAAAATCAAAGGGTAATAGTCAAAGTTTCTTCAGCAGGCATGTCTGTTTCTTCAAACCCAACCTACTTCTATGTTGCATGTTCATTCATCCATAAGGTAGTAGCAAGGCCAAAGATTCTCCCTTATACAGATATGGTTGGGTAATTGACCACTTGAACATAGAAGACAGAACATTCAAAGATTCAAAAGGCGAGAATATTGGGTCATTCAGGGCAGAATATTTAAGGATAATGTACCACTTACCCGTCCCGCAGAAGAATTATGACAAAGATTTTCTTAAAATATTTAGAGAAAAACATCCAAACTTGATGAAAGTCATAAAGGAATGGAGGGAAGACCAGGGCAAGCTTATACAAGATAAACTCAGTACGTACCCAATAACATAAATTCCTTCCACTTATTGTTAAGCTACCAGTATATATCATTTGCAAAACCTGATACTACTAGGTTTTCTATAAATTAGGTCCCATTGATTGACGCAATCGTCAATTCCTTAATTTTGAATTGGGAAAATATCCTATCTGATAATTTAGCCAGAAACATCATGGAGTATAGGAGTAAAAGAAGTGTTTCATCTAGAGAAATACCCCCCTTTTACATGAGTGCTTATGTCATGGACACAATTTTATTTTCTTCTAGTTTTCCTACCATGGGATGGAAATGGATAGCCCAAGACCGTACCCCAATCCACATTCACCACAGAGCCCTTTGGGATTCAGACTTCCATATGAATTTTTACAAAAATTTCCATAGAGTCATGTTGCCTATGCACCAGATGATATTCAATGAGAAAGCCCCTAGGGTTTCCAAAGATGCTAGTACAAACATTTTGTTTGTTGCTAGATGGTTCACAAAGGAAAGTTTCACATATATTAGAGTATTTTGTATTTATGCTTCTCCTCACATCTTTGCATCTTATGTTCCTAAAAAATTACTTGCACGAGAGATAGCCTATCCGCTTGTTCTAAATGGTATTTCTAAACATCTTAAAGATGCTAAGAAGGCCATTTGGCCTAATTTTCCTTTACAATGCGGTACTTTTGCACTTTTTGATATTGGTCATGCCTACAAGGAAGTTTTGAAAGTTAATCTATTGAGTTTGGCCGTAATGCCAAGACGACCTTTTGATACGAATGATGTGATTAAAAATTACATCACAGAGCTCAAAGTAAAACCTTTTGTCAAAGAAATAGATAGATTTGATGATTTCTTTCAAGGTATTGAAAAGTTTCAAATGTACTTAAGTTTGCATCTAGTCAACTCAATCAAGATGACTTTGAAGCCTTCCAAGAATATAGAATTAAAATATTGGAAAATATTCCTCCGGATTTATTGATTATTGAAGATGTCAACAGACCTACTCCAAGTGTTAGCTTGGATAATGAAGTGAAAGACATGTCTGAAGATGAGTCAGGACAATTAGAGAATTAATCTTAGAATTCATATCATTATGAAAATGAATCCGAAAATAGAAAGGAAAACCCAGAAAATATAATTGATTAAGTAATCCAAGAGATTGAGATGCACGAGAAAGGAGGAAGTAATGGAACAGAGTCAACTTCCCAAAAATTTTAGCACAATCAAGATACACTAAATATGTCAGAAAAGTCCCAACCAAATAATTTGAATAGTGTATGGGATGTGTTTTCTAAAGCAATAAATACTCCTAAAACAAATCCCAATATTGATGAAACTGTTATTTTTCACACACCTGAACATTTCCAGAAGCTAGTGGAAAATGTTACTCTACTACAAGAAGTTCCTGAAACTCATGATAGAGAGATCATCTTGGCTTATCCTACAAAACATATAGTCTTACAAGTTGATTAAATTCCTTCGCTGGATGTCTTCTACAGTCCTAGTCATAAGGCTGTAGTCGAGAGAAGCAAAAGGGGAAGAATTGATGAGACAGTCTCGGATATTACAACCGAATCAGTTAATGTTTATGGAAGGATCGTCTAGCTTATCCTACTGAACATTTAACCAGACTATCACAGTTTGCACGGGCATATGCTACTAACATTGTTGATAAAGCTGTTGAGGTTAAAATTTTACTAAAGGAGAGAGAAGATAGAATACAATAGTTAGAGAGACTATTAAATCAAGAAAATTATAACTCTAGCAAGCAAATGAAATTGAAAATGTCCCAATTTCAAAAGGATTTCGAAAGTCTTAATTTACATCTTCAAGTACAACTCATTGAGAAGAAAACACAACTAGAAACAACAATGAATAGATTACAAAGCCGTCCACAGTTAGAGTAGTTCATAAAGGAAGCATTGGATGTGAATGCTAAGTTAAAGAAACAACAAGAAGCATTTTTCCAACAAGCTTCTATCAGTAGCTCTTATTGAGACTCAAGTGAAATGTTGATAAAACAAGTAGCTATCCAGAAACTTGAATGTGAGAATATCAAAAATAAAATCAATAAACACATTCAATGACAAGCATCAGACTCAGGCAAGGAAGCTGATCTACCTAGGATAGATAAGTTTCACAAGAAGATCTTATTTAAGGATTGGGAAGCACAGATAAAGCAAGCAGAGAAAGCAGAAGCGAAAGCATCAAGGTTAACAAAGGAAATTACTGAATTTGTATGTGAACAACTGTTGAAAGAAAAACTTATCAAAGAGTGAACATATGAAGTGCTCTTAGAAGTCAAACAATTCGAAACACAGTGGAAACAAAAGGTAGAAACGTAGGATGAAATGATTAAAAAGGTAAATAAGTTTGATCAAGAAAATTATTGGAATTTTCTGATCAAACCATATCATCAGTTCCAGACCCTGCAGTATTTAACAGATTCAACAAGAATATCGCAGCCAACACTCTCAAATGCAGTATTCAAGGGACAAGTTAGATCGAGGATTTCACAGCCAGCTCAACTCAAGCCCATGCTATATATTTGTCTACTTCGGGATCAAATCCAAAAGAAAGATCGGAATTCATAAGTCATATTGTTACTTTATTTTCATAGATTGTAGTTAAAGTTAGTCTTACGAGGATGTTTGTTTGAAACCTCCTCTTGTTGTGTAGATTAATCCGTCTTGCGGACAAGACCGATCTCTCTAGTACAAAAGGTAACTAGCAACAAACAGCCAATTATACTAATCTCTCTCTAAGCATATAAGATTCATAAAACACTATATAGGTGTAAGGCCTACCTTATGTCCAACGCTTGCTTGATTTTGTTGAAGTCCTTCCCGTGCACTGAAAGAACGTTCCTCGTGAATTTGCAGTCACAAACAAGCAAAAAGATTAAGCAGCACCTGTATAGACATTATTATAAATCATACTTATCATAATGATCAAGGAATTTATGAAATAAACCACAAATTGACAGTTTAATGAGAGAAATGAGTATATTTGTATTAACTTTAAAGATAGAAAACCTTTACAACCTGTGCCTTGATGTTGTGCAGGTCCTCCCGGGGTCCGAAGCAGGAATATCCTCTACTTTGACAAGCATTGCACTCTTTGGACTAAGACAAATGGAGATGAGTGATTTAACCTCACAGAAAGTCTTAGTTAACTAAGTCTAAATCTCAACAACATTTAACTTCAAATCTCATAAGCTTGAACTCCCTTTGAGGCTACCCAAGGCCTCTTTTTATAGTGAAAGAGAGGAGGTTTCTAGTTCCAAATATGAAGGGATAGATTCCTCCTTCAAAGGGATAAGCTCCTTACATCAAGGGGTTAGCTCCATTAAGTGAGGGATGCATGAACCTCTTCAAGGCGTATCCATTCCCGAAAATTCCCGTCTAGAACCTTCTAGAATTCACCTGGAATTCATCTTTTTATCTTTACTTTCTCGCCTTTTATGTTTTACAGAGGTCCGCACCCATTACACAAAGAACATGCGGTATGGTTCCGCAGGCAGGCTGAGATTTAGGTGCGGGACCGCAGGGAATGCATAGAGAAAGTGCGATACCAATTCTTAGGGGATTTTAGGGATTTTCTTCTGATTTTGAAGCTTGATATGAGGAGCTGGTATATTGGACTTGCAAAAGGAGGAAGTATGAGTAATAGTGAGCTCATACAGTCAGCAGAATGTCAAGGTATTGACGGTTTTCGGTGTAACCTCTATTTTTATGTAATAATCTATTTTTAAAACATAGTTAGTTTCGTATTTAAACCCCTCTTATGCATTTAGAGAAGGTTCCAGAATTTTTTCAAAAACATTTGCAAAGAATGCACTATTGTAATTTTGTGAATTCTTTGACATTTGAAGCTGTTTAATAGATGTTGCACTACTGTACTCTTTAAATTTATTTAAAGTGAAGAAGATCATATATCTACTACCATTTTACATGAGTATAACTTTTCACATATGGTACTTCTATTCACCTGTATTAAGTCTTGCTTTCTAGATTGACAAATATCTTTTTATTGCATTATATATTTGAGACGTCATTATAGATGAATGTTAAATTCACTTCTGTACTAATATTTGTCTATGATTTCTTATTAGATATATAATCACACATATGAATGTGATATAATTTTCACAATTCTTCTAATAAAACTACTTTGTTAGAAGAATCATCTTATATAATTTTCATCTCTTTCAACTGTTAAATAATCTACATACTAATATTTGAAATATATCTCTTTAGATCACATAAAGGAAGAAACATGGGTATATAGTAGAATAGATAGTTTAGATATATGGATGTGATAGATTAGAATAAATTTCCATTGCATGTTATATAATCAAAACACACCCCAAAATCATTCTTGTTGGGAAATTGGTCCCACTACCCCCAGTCGGAGCCACTACACCAAATGGAAAAGGAGCTACTTTAAGGCCTGGACTGGGTGGTTTTCCCCCATGTTGTGGCAGTGAATTTTGGGGCCTCAACATTTTGGCGCTAGAGGGAGGGCCTTGTTAATGGAAAGAAGGTCTAATCATTCTAAAGGTCAGTCTAAAAGTCTCTCTCCCTCTAGATCACCATCAACTTCCTGAAAATTATCTAGATCCTCATCTTTAAAAAGTGAAGTTGATCATCCTTCTCCTAAGTCTCCTAGTGACACTCAACCCATATTGTCTCCCGAATCTTATCAAAATTCCCCTGAAGTTCAGTCTTTGATAGAAAATTTAGAGATAATATCTATTTCTGCTGAAAAGCCTGAATCTTCTCAAACATCTGAGATCAATATTTCATCTTATTTACAACCTCGAAGAATATTAACTCTATCATAAAGTAAAAAAACATGAATTATTCTTTTTGAATTTCCCATCGATAGTACTCTGAATAGAATAAAGAGGACTCAATCAAATTCAATTGCCTACGAGATCTTATTTCATTCACCTCCACTCATTTCCACCACTTGCACTCCAATAATCAATGTTAATTTAACTAGTTCCAGTACTCAGACTACTATCCCTTCGACTAGTTATAGCACTCAGTCTTCCTCTTCTTCAACTCAAACTCAATCCATCACATCTAGTCAAGGTCCAATGACATGCCACCAAAAGCACCTAAAAAATGGTTACCTAAGTTTAATCCTGATGATGGTCTTCCGGCAGAAGAACACATTCATAATTATATCTTAACCATCAATCGAAAATAAGTAGTTGAAGAGGATTGTGTTGTGAGATTATTTCCATACACTCTCATAGGATTTGCAGGATCCTGGTATTTTTCACTACCTCCCTGCTCTATAACTAGCTGGAATATGTTCGAAGAACAATTTCTAGCTAAGTTTGGGGATGACAGGACCATTTCTACGCTCATTAATGATTTATTAAATTTAAAAGGTAAATCAAGTGAGAAAATAAAATATTTTAATTCAATATTTAATAAATTTCTCAATAAAATTCCTGGTGCAGAAGTTCAAATTGAGTGGTATATTTCATATCTTCCATCCAATATAGCTATTTTTGTTGATAGAGAAAAACTGCCGACACTTGCAGAAAACATGAAGGAATCTCTATCTGTAGAGAAACACATAACCTCTCTTGAGAAGAATAATTCTCAAGAAGACAGAAAATCAAAGAAGGTATCCTTCAAAGATGATTTGAAAAAGAAGCCATCTAAAGACCTGTTTGATGTAGAAGGTCTTCATAAAGTTTTGAAGACTACGAAAAATGAGATGGCAGATACCAAGAAGCAAGTCGCTGAAAGTTCTAGTTCAAAAAAGGCTTTTAGACCCTTCAATAAAGGTTAGTCCTCTAATACTCAACCACCGAATATCATATCTAACACTGAGTCTGATCAAGATACATAGGAAGAGCAAACAAAGGAAGAAGAAAATGATGATGAAGAAGAAGTTGAACTAACCAGAATGTGGGATTTCATCCTACCAAATAAAGAACAACAAAAAGCTTTAACTGTAAGTACAAGAAGCAAAAAGACTACTGAAGCAATGCATCCAAGTCAACAATAGAAAAATTTAACGTCTGCTAAGGATAAAACAGTAAGTAAAAATTCTACTTCAAAGGCTACACAAACAAGTCCTGTTACTTCAGATACTCCACCTACATCAAAGACAATGGTAGTCTCAGACACTATTGAGTATAATGTACTTGAGGATATGAAGAAAACTAGGGCCAACATTTCAATTCATGAGCTTACTAAATTAAAGCAGCAACTAAAGATCTTACTTAGAGACTTGAATGCAGTCCCTGCTTCAGTTTTACCTGCTCCAGTAGTAGTGCAAGATGCTAATGAAATGAGAAAGACACCTTCTCCTTCAACTAAAATTGATGCTACAAATTTGATTATGATAGGTGATCGATCCATCTCTCACACTCCTCCATTTCTCTTAACCTATGAGATCTATAATAAAAACATTCATAATTGTTTAATAGACTCAGGGGCCTCCTCTAATATAATGCCAAAATAAATTTGTGCTAAGTTTAACATAACTCCGCAGATTTATCCTATTCATATAGTACAACTTGATAGAACCAGAGTAGAGGGGGTAGGAGAAATAAATTATGTTTATATCAGATTGTCATAAAATCCTAAGGTTTCTCAAATAATCAATATATTTGTGGCTAATATTCCTGAGTTTTACGGTTTAGTATTGAGCAGAGACTGGTTTGAAAAGCTTCATGGAGATTTTGCAATAGACTAGTCACATATGTGGCTACCATATAATGGAAAGCCAAATCAAATCGAGATAGACCATGAAAAGTTCATGAAACATACAATCACCGATCTTGAAGGAATAAACGAGCCAGTAGCATTCAATAATAACATCATTGGAAACTACTTGAAAGAATCATTTTTGGGAAATTTCAATGCTCGACCATCACCCTTTTTTGATAATGCAGTTATTTCTCAGATCGAGAAATTTTTCTAGACAAACATTTCGAAATGTATAAATTTTGTAGATAAACCAATAGTTAATTCTTTATTTTGGACTCTTTATTTTGACGGTTCTAAATCTGAAGATGGTGTAGGCGCTGGCTGCATTTTAGTAAACCCAAAAGGAGAAAAAACCATGTTTTCGTGTGTACTTGAATTCAATTGCACGAACAATATAGCTGAATAAGAAGAATTAGTCCAAGGTTTGTACAAAGCAATTGATCTTAACATCAAATATCTTAAAGTCCTAGGAGATTCAGAAATCATTGTTAGACATGTAAGAAATACCATTCATTGTCTCTGGACATTTAAAACATTACCAATCATTAGTCCAAGAATGAACCATTCATTTCTTAGCCTTTAATATTTCTTCTGTGCCTAGAATGCAAAATGCTAGTGCAGATCTATTAGCTAATGTAGCATCAAAGTTAATTCCATCCCAAGGGTTTAGTCCCAATAGATTTTCTATTTTTTTAGACCATCTGTTCCTAACAATATTACAAATTGGAGAGTATTAAATAATGATTCAGAGATCATAGATTTCTTAACACCTGAAGGATCTTATGATAGTCAAATTTTGGATGAAAATTAACATGACATTCAAATTAAGGAAGAACAAGACGAAAATTCAATTCCTAATTCTGTTTTCAAGTTAGAAGATCTATATGATTTGAAAGACATGTTTAAAAGAGTTACTAACTCAAAAACTCAAAGCTCTACCTTAATATTTGAGTTAGTAAATCTAAGAACTGACGAAAAACCTCAAAATGTCAATCTAGGTCTTGGTCTATCTTTCGAAGAATTATTATAATTTATTAAATTGTTTAGAATGTACAAAAGTATTTTTTCTTGGGATTATATTGATCTCAATACATATGATACTTTTTTTGATTCACCCAAATCTTGAAAAACAAATCAAAATAGACTTGAATAAGCTCCTCAAAGAAAATATCATCTTTCTAGTTAGGCATTCTAAATGGGTTTCAAAATTGGTACCCATCAAGAAGAAAAATGGTGATATTAGAATTTGTATTGATTTTATGAATTTAAACAAAGCATGTCAAAAGGACAAATTTCCATTGCCAACCATGGAACAAGTACTACAGATAATAGCTAGTTTTGAACTTATGTTCTTTCTAGATGGATTCTCAGCATATAACCAAATTCTTGTACATCCAGATGACAGATTAAAGACTACATTCAGGACTAAGTGGGGAATTTATTCCTATAAAAATATGCCATTTGGATTAATTAATACAGGTGCCACTTTTCAGAGAGCTATGGACACAACTTTCAGGGGTCTTATCAATAAATCCGTGGTTATTTATTTAGATGACATTACAATCTTTTCTAAACAAGAAGCCAATCATGTGAGAGACCTAAATCAAGTTTTTGAGTGATGTAAAAGTAATGGCATCTAATTAAATCCAAATAAATCATTTTTTGCATTAGAGGAAGGAAAATATTTAGGATTCATTATGTCAAATAAAGGTATCTATATCGATCCTGAAATAATTGAAGAGATTAAAAGAATTCCTTTCCCTCATAACCAGAAATCTATGCAGTAATTTCTTAGACAAATTAATTTGGTAAAAAGGTTTGTGCTTGAATTTTCACAAATATTTTTACCATTACAAAACATGATTAAAAAAAATTAAGTCTTTAAATGGGGACATAATGAAAGAGAATCATTTGATTTGATTAAAAAATCTATTTTCAATGCTCCATTCCTAACTACCCCAATTTTATTAATCCTTTTACTTTATATGCTTTTTCATCAGATACATCATACATTGTTGTTTTAACACAGCTTAATGACCAACAAATTGAAGCACCAATGTCATTTTGAAGTTCCAATTTGCAAGGTGCTGAACTAAATTATTCATCTGTCGAAAAGCAAGCATTTGCTGTCTTTAAGGATATAAAGCATTTCAGGCTATTTATCCTAAAAACTCACACAAAAATCATAGTTCCATTCTCTGCAGTGAGACAACTATTAATGCAAAGAGAATTAGGAGAGAAAAGAGCTACCTGGGTTACAAATTTACAAGAATATGATGTAGAAATTAGACCCTCTAAAATTGTTAGAGGTCAAGGTTTTTGCAGAATGCTTACAGGATCATCCCATCTATCATCTGAAGAATATTCAGGTAACAATGTAAAAATATCAGAGGTAAGCCTCAACGATGTACAATCAAAATACACTAATCTCATATTTTATTTGAAAAATGGATATGCTTCGACCCAACTCAGTTACAAAACGAAATGTGCTTTGAGATTAAAGGCCAAGCAATATGAATTAATCAATGATGTATTGTTTAGGAGAAATTTTGATTTTTTACTATTAACATGCTTAGAAAAATCTAAAGTAGAGAAATTTTTGCAAGAAATCCATGATGGACCAGCTGGAAGACATTTTGGAGGAAATACGACAACACAAAAAATCCTGCATGCAGGTTACTATTGGCCTACACTTTTCAAAGATGCTCATGAATATGCAAGAAAATGCAAAGTGTGTTAAAGTGCATCCAGAAGACAAAGGAAGCAAACCTTACCATTACAACTAGTTAACATCGAACAACCATTTGAACAATGGGGATTAGATATAATCGATGAGATTGTTCCTAACTCTTCCAAACATCATAGATATATTCTCACAGCTATAGATTCCTTTACTAAATGGGTGGATGAAATTCCATTGAAGGTAGCCAATTCTGATAATATCATTGATTTCATCGACCAATATATCATAACTAGGTTTGGTTTACCTACTTCTTTAATGTTTGATAATGCATATTACTTCTTAGGAACTACTATGATAGAATTTTCAATCAAAAGAGGTTTTAAACTTAAGTATTTTGCAAATTATTACCCGCAAGGAAATGGTTTAGCAGATTCCATGAAAAAAAACTTTATTAGAATAACCAAACAAGTTGTTGTTCAAAACCAACAAAATTAGCACAAGTCATTAATATTTGCTCTTTGGGCAGATCAAATAAATCAGAAAGCTTCTATTGGCACTTCTCCATTCAATCTTGTTTATGGAAAAGAAGATGTGCTTGAACATAAGAATGTAGTTATTCCCTCTCTTGCCTTAGCTCAATTAATGGATGAATCTCCTTCTTCTTCATTACAACTAAGGTAATTTCAAATTCTTACGCTAGAACAATAAAGAGAAAAAGCTAAGCATACTCATGCACATCATCAACAGATAGTAAAAGCTTCATTTGATTCAACTTTTGTTACTCCAAAAAAATTTCAAATTGGTGATCTGGTATTGAAATGGGACAAAGCGCATGAGAAAAAAGGTAAAGACATGAAGTTTCAAAAAATATGGCTAGGTCCATTTCAAATAATTGAATAAATAGGCCCATCAACATTCTTATTGAAAGATGTATCAGGAAAAAGAGATTCTTTGCCTGTTAATGGGCATATTTTGAAAAAATACTTTTGATAGGAGGTAACCCCTTCTATTCCCTGTATACTAGTGTCTTTTTCTTTCCCTTAGGAAAATAAAATCTGCTTAGTATAAATTTTTGGCTTTTCAAATAAACATCTCAGATGATCCTTTTGTATTTATCGCTTATATAAATAAGAAATGTTAAGGAAACAATCGAAATATTTGAAAGACAAATAGATTTTATTTTCACTGAAAGATGCAATTTCACTGAAGTTATTTATTCTGAGATGAACTCTCATCTTTATATAGCATGATTATTCTATTCTTAGTCTAGAAAAGAATCCTTAACATAATAAAGACTCTTCTACAGAAAAGAAATCTAAAACTCAACATTATCATCCAGAAATCCTCAAAAGGAACAATGGTTCACCCCATCTGGGAAAACTTATCAATTTTTGAAAGAAATTCAAAAAATATTATACTAGAAAAGATTGAAAGATAATAAGTCTCATCACGAGCTTGTTTACTGTGTTCATAGGGAAATAGTTGAACTGACATTACCAATACTGCCTACCAAAACAGGGTAATGACTTGAGATTCTATCAATAGGACAAGGGGTCTCATTAAAAGCCACTCTTGACTGGCCAGACTAAAATAGTGAATTGCATTGTTATTATTTGGTTACCAAGCCAAGACAATGGATTTTAGTAAATAAAAATATGATACAATAATAAAAAGTTTCAAAAAAGATAAAGTGAATAAAGTTGTAATTTTATTTTGGAAATTGTAAGAAATATTGGATGGGATAATGAATCATTGCTCAGTAAAAGGTAACCCTGACAAAAGCTTAAATTTCCTGCTGGATCAGAGGCTCTACCTGTGATAAAAGAGTAAATATTTATAAATCTAATATGTAATAGCCACCTACTTTATCCTTTTGAACTTAGTAAAGATTGATATAGATTTTCATAATTTTATTTTTATTTTTTAGATAAATTCTTATGAATTATAGTTAAGAGAGATTTCTTTTCTTAGTGAGATATTATTTTTTTGAAATTCATTCCTGCAACTATTTTTATTCAAAAAATTTCTTAGAAATTTCAAAAACTTAGTCAGAGATAGCTGGTTCTCCCAAGTGAATTGCCAATTGTTGTGCTATACAACACCTCCCATTTAGTTTTACTAAATGGGGACCCTTTAGAAATAAATAGGAGATTTATTTTATTTAAATTTTAGCTTTTAAGTAAAAAAAAATTAGGAAATAAAGTTTATTTTGCTTTTACACTTTCATTCCTTAGTGCGCATCTCAATTCGCATAGCTTACAAACTTAAATGACTTAAAATCCATTAAGTCATGCGGGCTGTGATATGCGCTAAGCCTTTCCAAATTCATATTAAAATATTATTGAAAACACGTTGATCAATGTTATAAACCAAAATCGCATCACGCCTCATTTAACAATCAAACTTATATGCAATTCGGTGAAAGTTGCGATTGCACATAAACAATGAGCTAATAAAGAAATAAACATAAAGTTCCAAAGTCCGATAGAGCGTAGCCCTATAGACTTCTTAAATTTGCATTTCGCATTTCGCAGGAAATAACTAAAAGCAAACTCATTTACCGCATAAAAGTTGCGATGTGCGATTTTCACAGATCACATTTCGCAGGATTTATGGGTAACATCATAAACGTAAATAGTTATAAGTTGCAACATGCAATGAATGGTAGTTAATTTCCAAATCATGTGAAATGATTCATGTCATATCAAACCGAATACGAGATCCAACATCTTAAATTGATCAATAGACATTTCACGTTAAGGTTTAAGAGATTTGAGTCAAAAATATTATCGGTGATTAACTACATTTAATAGAAGTAAGGTTTTCATAGATTCATATCTAATTCGAGCATGTTTTGAAATGATTGAATGCTAGATTTATTTCAATTCTATCTGCCTCTCTGTTCTCTATATTTTTAATGTTTGATCTGTTCGCTTAAAATCAAGAAATAACTTAATGGGGCAAGGAAATTAGAGATGAACAAGAAAGTCAAAGAGATTGCCCAAGTATCGTCTACCGAAGACTCAAACATGTCTCCCCTATTCTTAGACACCACCTGCAACAAGGATTGTGGAAGTTCTTCATGGGAGGAAATGTATAAGCTTTTCAAGGATGAAAAGCCAAGGGTAATAGTCAAAGTTGCTTCAGCAAGCACGTCTGTTTCTTCAAACTCGACCTACTTCAATGTTGCATGTTGATTCATCCATAAGGTAGCAGCAAGGCCAAATATTCTCCCTTATATAGATATGGTTAAGTGGGTAATTGAAGACTTGAACATAGAAGACAAAACATTCAAAGATTCAAAATGCGAAAATATTGGGTCATTCAGGGAAAAATATTTAAGGATAATGTACCACTTACCTGTCCCACAATAGAATTATGACAAAGCTTTTCTTCAAAGCTTTAGAGCAAAGCATCCAAACCTGATGAAAGTCATAAAGGAATGGAAGGAATACTAGGGCAAGATTAAATGAGATAAACTCGGTACGTACCCAATAGCACAAATTCCTTCCCCTTATTGTTATGCTGCCGGTATGTTGTCTAGATTATTCGCAAAACCTGATACTACTAGGTTTTCTGTAGATTGGGTCCCATTGATTAACGCAATCGTCGATTGCTTAATTTTGAATTGGGAAAATACCCTATCTGATAATTTAGCCAAAAACATCATGGAGTATAAGAGTAAAAGAAGTGTTTCATCTAGAGAAATACCCCCATTTTACATGAGTGCCTATATCATGGACACAATTTGCTTTTCTTCTAGTTTTTCTATCATGGGATGGAAATGGATAGCCCAAGACCCTACCCCAATCCACATTTACCACAGAGCCCTTTGGGATTCAGACTTCCATTTGAATTTTTATAAAATTTTCCATAGTTTCAGGTTTCATATGCACCAGATGATATTTAATGAGAAATCCCCTAGGGTTTCCGAAGAGGCTAGTATAGACATTTTTTCTGTTGCTAGATGGTTCACAGAGGAAAGTTTCACATATATTAGAGTACTTGGTAGTTATGCTTCTCCTCGCGTCTTGCCATATTATGTTCCTGACAAATTACTTGCATGAGAGATAGCCTACCAACTTGTTGTAAATGGTATTTCTAAACAGCTTAAAGATTCTAAGAAGGTCATTTGGCCTAATTTTCCTTTACAATGCGGTACCTTTTCACTTTTTGATATTGGTCATGCCTACAAGGAAGTTTCGAAAGTTAATCTATTGAATTTGGCCATAATGCCAAGACGACCATATGATCTGAATGTTGTGATTAAAAATTAAATCACAGAGCTCAAAGTAAAACCTTTTGTTAAAGAAATAGATAGATTTTTTTTTTCAAGGTATTGAAAATTTTTCATATGTACTTAAGTTTGCATCCAGTCAACTCAATCACTATGACTTGGAAGCCTTCCAAGCATATAGAAGTAAAATATTAGAAAAGGTTCCTCTGGATTTATTTATTATTGAATATGTCAACAGACCTACTCCAAGTATTAGCTTGGATAATGAAGTGAAAGACATGTCTGAAGATGAGTCACAAAAATCAGAGCATCAATCTCAGAATTTGGATCATTCTGAAAATGAATCCGAAAACAGAAAGGAAAACCCAAAAAAGATAATTGGAGATTGAGATGCATGAGAAAGGAAGAAGTAATGGAATAGAGTTGACTTACCAAGAAGTTCAGCACAGTCAAGATACAATTGACGAGTCAGAAAAGTCCCAAACAAAGAATTTGAATAATGAATGGGATGAGTTTTCGAAAGCAATAAATACTCCTAAAACAAATCCCAATATTGATCAAACTGTTAGTTTTCAGACACCTAAAAATTCCCAGAAGCTAGTGGAAACTGTTACTCCACTATAAGAAGTTCCTGAAACTCATGATCGAGAGATCATCCCAGCTTATCCCACAGAAAAAATAGTGTTACAAGTTGAGGAAATTCCTTCGATGGATGCCTTCTATAGTCCTAGTCATAAGGATGTAGTCAAGAGAAGAAAAAGGAGAAGAACTGACGAGTTAAACTTAGATATTACAAATGAATCAGTTGATGTTTTATGGAAGGATCCTCTAGCTGATCCTACTGAACATTTAACCAAACTATCAAAGTTTGCAGGGGAATATGCTACTGCCACTGTTGATAAAGCTACTGAGGTTAAAATGTTACTGAAGCAAAGAGAAAACACATATTTCATTAAATTTGGATGTTTTCTATTACAAGGACTTTAACAACAAACATGTTTCATTAAATTTGGAATTATTGAGTGGATCTATAATTTATAACTTTAACTATATTAAGTTTGAAAATCAGTTAGTTCACTATTTAAATATACCTATTCACCATTTTTTTCAATAAAATTGTCATGATAAGCTATATTAAACAAATTTATATAAAGTTGTAGAAGCAAATATTTGATGTCTTAAACTTGGACTCCTTACATTATTTCTTCTAATATTATTTATGGTTCCTTTTAAAAAATTGAATAATATTAGTTGGTGACAAGAGTATTCTATATATTAGCATTATATACCAATTTAATTATAATTTGATACAATAAATATGGCATTGGTTGTGATGAGCGAATATTCTCGTAGAAGGTTGGCACAATTTTAAAGTCTCCATAAAATTTATTTAATCATAGAATTACATTAGTATGTTTATTACCATAAAAATTTTAATTGCAAGTACTATTAACAATTTTGTTTATTTTTCTAGTAACATATTTTATAATTATATAATTTAGGACATTGATAGCATTTATAATTGACAAGACAAAATATTACATAAGACCCATATTATGTTTAAATTCATTCTTTTAACAATCAAAACCAACACAAGGACTTCATTAACATTATTTATTTTGCAAACCAACATAGATATGTCTTATATCGAGATCTAGCAAGCGCCAATAGGGATCAATTCTAGAGTTAATATGGATCTAAGTTGATATTTTGACATTCCATAATAGATTTGTTGAAGCATTTAAGTATGCTTCATAATATCAAATAACACAGAAAAATATCATGGGATATGCAATACTATGGACTTGTAAAGCACCATCAGTAAACCCATCAAATGACTAACTCAAAATTATGTTAACTAGTCTATGAACAAAACATTTAACGGGGAATTTCTCATATCCTTGTAACCATACATTTACAAGTGTAAATGTTTACGTGGGGTCTTTCCATGCTAGGATGTAAAACGCCTCTCGAAAAAATCACAATATTAACTTAAGATAAGATAAATATTTTTAGTAATGTCAAACCAATTAGAGACCTGTGAATAGGTCAAACATGGGATTGCTTGGCACAAAAATATCAATACATATTATGGGTGTCAAAGTAGCTATTAGTAGGAACCAATTAAATAATATCAGTATGTCTAACATGAAAGCAAGATATTATATTTATGAATGATAGACTAGACTCCTTGATGTCAAAAAAATTGTGCCTAAAAACTCTCACACCCAAGTTTCCCATACACCAGAGGGGGAGTTGTTGATCAAAATATGATGGTGTTATGAGGATCTCAGTGTAAGTCTTGGTAAGGAGTACCTCCCTTGCAAATATTTCATTGCAACTAGTATACTAGAAAGTTACTAAGTAAAAAAAAATTTATGCTAAATTTTCTAAGTCCCCTTAGTGCCTTTATAAAGCATCGAGGGGAGGTCTAGACCACTTAGAAATAATTATCAAATAATTATAATTTATTTAAGCACCATTTAGGATTCATTATCGATTAATTGTAATTTGTTAAAAAAATGTCATAATAATGGTGCAAAAAGTCTAAAGACATTCATTTGTGACCCTCTCTTCAGTGAACTTTGAAAGTCCACTTAAATAAATAGATTATGGATGGAAAAATCTAATCTCATATTATGGTGCAAAAAGTTTAAAGAAATCCATTTATGCCTCATCTCTTGAATGAGCCTGAATAGTCCACTTGACATTCATTATCAAGTAATTATTCCACGTTTTATCAGGAAAATCATTTTCTTTTACATGGAGTTTTCTTTCAAAAACAACAATGTCACATTTATGCACTAATATAAAACCATATAATAGGCATATAAGAGTCAATAAATGGCTTCCTGAATGATAGAATTAAATGAGATGATTACATATATAGGTAATTGATTTAGTAATACATAGTTATAAAAATTTATGGATTGAAAACCAAATGGACCACATAGAACTCATCATCAATTAATTCTAATTTGTTTTGAAAACAAAATATCAATACATACATTAAGATCTTAAATAATTTCAAAAGTGAAATACATTCATAAACTTGTATCAATGCCTATAACTAAATAGAATTCAATAAATATGTTAATGTGTTGGATTCTATCACATTATTTCTATTAGAAATAATTTATTTAAGACTTGAAATTTAAAAATTATTAATGTGGATGGGAAAATCAAACATCATATATGCAAACCGTTTAAAGACATCCATTTATGACCCATCTCTTGAATAACTCTGTATAGTCCATGTTTTCTTTCCTTTTACTTGGAATGAAAACACGGGAAACCCAAGAGTACATCCCGCTATTTTGAAAATGGTACATTGAGTAAATCATCGGCCCTAGTTATGGAACCTCACCACAAAAAACTCAAAGATTCGAACCCGTGATCAACAAAAATATCAAAGAACTTCACATTTGGCTCTAGACCACTTGAGTTAACCCTTGGGGCTTAATGAATAGTCCACTTAACATTAATTATATTCATGATCAATTAAATATTACATGTTTAATTATGAAAATCATTTTTTTTACATGGAGTTTGATTTCAAAAAAAACGATATCACATTTATACACTCTTATTAAACCACATGATAGAAAATGAAAGTAAATAAACGGCTTCCTGATTTATTGACTCGTATGAGACAATTGCATACAAAAATAATTGTTTTACAAGCAAATGTAAGTTAGAAATAATTATAGATTGAAAATCAAATGCCTTCAAATTTAAAGAGTTTGAAGTCACTAATTTATGTCCCATTTCCCACTAGTCTAAATAGTCTACTTAGCACTTATTATCAAGAAATTTTAATATATGTTTTTGGAATAAATGATTCATAATTTATGGCTATTATATATCAGATTAATACACTCATATTAATCAATATAAATAAATAAAAGTTGATAACATAACTTTGTGCCTTGTTGGCTCATGATATAATTTCATTTTATTTAAAAATACAAATTATAAAAAGTCATCACTGGACAATGAAATGAAATTCCTTGCAATTCATAAATTTTAAAGACATAAATTTTCTATGATACATGCTCAATGAAATCTTAACACTCCACTTAACAATCACTATCAATTAATTATGTCTTTTTAAGAAATTAAAACTTATTTACAATGGAGTTTGATTTTAAAATTTTTATATCACATTTATACACTCATATTAATGCATTTTATAGGAAATTAAAAGTCAAGAAGTGACTTTGTGTTTTATTGATTTTCATTATGATATGATTGCAATAAAAAATATTAATTGGAGTCTATACAAAATTACCAAAAATAACAATTGGGAGATTACAGATCTTGTACTTCAAAAATTTCAAATTATTCACCTATGGTCCATTACCTATGCACCATTTCCTATTAGCCTTAATAGTGCATGAAGAATTTATCAACTAAATTACCTATATTTTTTTTTGGTAGGACTTGTACATTTATTTACAACTCTGAATAACTCTGAATAGTTCATGTTTTATTTTTTACTTGGAATGAAAGCATACGAAACCCAGAGTACATCCCACCATTTTGCAAATGCTACATTGAGTAAATCATCGGCCCTAGTTATGGAACCTCACCCCAACGAACTCAAAGAGTCGAACCTGTGATCAGCAAAAATATCAAAGAACTTCACATTTGGCTCTAGAACACTTGTTTGGTTCCAATTGATGATGTCAATCAGAGTTCATTTAATGTCAACCTGGGAAGGTAAACTTAGAAGTGCTACCTATAGGTCTAGAAAGATTCCTAATTTGTCCAAGATCTATGGTTCTCTTACAAGAAAATATTCATAAAGATCTCTTCCAAACCTAGATCTAATAATTGTTTAAGATCTATGGTTCTCTTACAAGAACATACTCTACAAGATCTCTTCCAACATTAGAACATCTAATAAAAACTTAAAAGCTGAAATGAAATAAATCTAAATATAATAATTATCTGAGATCTTACGATTCTATTACAAGAACACTTTCAAATAAGACTCTTCCAATATTAGAACATTTAACCAAAACTTGAAAGCTAAAATTAAATAAAAACATAAATTAAATTATACCTAAAATAAGCATGCAAGTGAGGCCATGGGGGCCCTCCATAACTCCACAAGCACACCACTAAGATTACATACTCCAAAATTATAAGATTACAAAACTTACAAATGGAGGAGATTGTACTCCTATTTATAAAATGGGATGAGTAACAAACTCATAATGGTGATCCACTAATCTATCTTTAGTTCCATACATCTCTCAACCATCTGGACACATAACCCCCTTTTTTCCTTGATCTTCTCCATGAGATCATGATCTTCTCCATGAGGTTTATCTTATAAAATTCGAATTTTATCATTCAAGGCCACATAAAGGTGTCTTGGAAGCTTCCTTGGCACCTACACATGTCACAAAAACAATCCATTTTCCATATATGAAGTAAAATATATTATTTTCTAATATTTAATCAAGAATTTCTCTTAAAAATGCTTAAAAATAAATAATATTTGGAAGATATAAATGAGACCCATTAATGGTGAACAATAGGGAAAATGAAGTGACATGGTGGTGAATAATGAGTGATATAATGGAAGCATAGGTGAAAAATGAATGGTAATGAGTGATATTTGTATGACATTTTGAAGCCCAAACATACTCCCCAACTGAAGCTCTTGCATGTCCTCATGCAAGCTACTACAATGACTTATTTGATTTGATTCTTAGATGAGCTTCCTTTTACAAGATGTTTGGTTCTTGATAAACAAACATCTTTCAATCATGGACTTCCTTTTAACTTTGTAATGAATTACAAGAAGTTTGGTTCTTGTGTAACAACCATCTTTCAATCATGTACTTCATTTTAAATTTGCACATCTTTTGATAACTTTTATTTTTTCAAAGCATTTACATTTTTGAATGATTGGTTCTTGTGTTACAATCATTATTTACTTTGTTGAGATCAATCATTTTAAGATGTCATTTAATATGATCATCATTTTGTAGTAGTTTTTTTTGTGGGAAGACTATGTGGGTTAAGATGTGATATGAATGAGAGAAAAAAAATGAAGTGTGAAATTCCCCCCCCAACTGATGGTTTTTGGCAATTTCTTAATGAGAAACATAATAGTGAAATAGTGGAATATTTTCCAAATATCACAATTTTAGCATCTAAAAATAATTTCAAGATTAAAGGTTAGAAAAAATCATACCTTACTTACCTAAAGAAGTGGATGAATCATGCATGTTCAGCTGTTGCAATTCTGATCTGAAGCTTCTTCTGCAAGTTGTGGATGAAAGATGGATCTGTATTGTCGTATATGCTATTGGATCTTCTGTTGGATAGTTTGATGAATCTGATGATTCTGCTGAATATGGCTGAAAATGTATAAGGCTTGGAAGGTATACAAAATATAGAAGTTACATTTTCCTCCCCCCAGCCTTATTTATTGACTTGTCCTCAAGTCATGACAAACTAAAAAACAATGAAAGGAAATCTGCTTCATCTACTACAAAATACGGGTCTTCAAGTCTTCAACGCTCAATGGCACAAATCTTGTTATGTGAATAAATGTCTTGTTGTCGAACATAACAAGAAGTTGTTGACGTAGTGGCCATTAATGAATGCCACTAGCCAACACGAGAGCTCCCACCATTGATTCCAATGGGAGTCAAGATGCCTAACACATATTTGTAGGTACGAATAAGTTTTTTGTGGTCGAGTCAACTACAAGATCCAACGAACAAGGGATATTAATGTACTCCCATTGTTCATTGGTAAGAGTACTTGCCATTAAGGCATGCAAGCCTCTAGGTTTTTTTACAAAGATAATTAGACTCTAGGACTTTGACTCAATGATATACATAGAAGCAGGGTTTTATTGGTGGAAAATGAAAAATGGTAGGAAAAAGGAAATGGAAATGGAAAATGGCAAGAAGTTTGTAAGTAAAATTCTTGGATTTTATTGATGGGTTAGGAATAGATGATAGGAAATGCATGGTGAATGAACAAGAACTCTTGCTGTAAAAAAATGGACATGGAAATGGTATGCTTTATGGATTGACAATTGGTGGATTTCAAAATCTTTTGCAAAAAGGGAGGTGCAAGGTAGTGGTTGTGGACATGGATTTGGAAGATATAAATGAGACCCATTAATGGTGAAGAATAGGGTAAAGGAAGTGACATGGTGGTGAATAATGAGTGATATAATGGAAGCATAGGTGAAAAATGAATGGTAATGAGTGATATTTGTATGACATTTTGAAGCCCAAACACCACTTGAGCTAACCCTTGGGACTTAATGAATAGTCCACTTAACATTCATTATCTGCATGATCAATTAATTATTACATGTTTAATTATTAAAAAAAATTTGTTTTACATGGAGTTTGATTTCAAAAACAACGATATCACATTTATACACTCTTATTAAACCACATGATAGAAAATGAAAGTCAATAAGCTTCCTTATTTATTGACTCATATGAGACGATTGCAGCCAAAAATAATTGATTTACAAGCACATGTAAGTTGGAAAAAATTGTAGAATGAAAATCAAATGCCTTCAAATTTAAAGAATTATAGATTGAAAATCATATGCCTTAAAATTTAAAGTGTAAATCTATGTCCCATTTCCCACTAGTCTAAATAGTCTACTTAGCACTTACTATCAAAAAATTTTAATATATGTTTTTGGAAGAAATGATTCATAATTTATGTCTATTATGTATCACATTAATACATTCATATTAATCAATATAAATAAATAAAATTTGATAACACCTTGTTGGCTCATATGATATAATTTCATTTTATTTAAAAATACAAATTTATAAAAAGTCATCACTGGACAATGAAATGAAATTCCTTACAATTCAGAAAGTTTAAAGACATAAATCATCTATGATACATGCTCAATGAAATATTAACACTCCACTTAACAATCATTATCAATTATTTCTGTCTTTTTAAGAAATGAAAACTTATTTACCATGGAGTTTGATTTTAAAATTTTTATATCACATGTATACACTCGTATTAAAGCATTTTATAGGCAATTAAAAGTCAACAAGTGACTTTGTGTTTTGTTGATTTTTAATATGATATGATTGAAATGAAAAATATTAATTGGAGTCTATATAAAATTACCAAAAAATATCAATTGGGAAATTACAGACCTTGTACTTCAAAAAGTTCAAATCATTCACCTATGGCCCATTACCTATGCCCCATTTCCTATTAGCCTTAATAGTGCATGAATAATTTATCAACTAAATTATTTATAATAAAAAATTGATAAGGGTTTTACATTTATTTAGATTGAACTTTATTTTAAAAATTACAATTCACATTTATATATGAGTATTAATGAATATAAGTAAATATAAATCCATAAAAATAAATTTTTGCCTCAATGGATCATATAATAAGATGATTTCAATGATGAATAATTCATTTAAAAAATGTAAATTAATATACACACATACACATTATAAAAATAAATATTGTGTACAACAAATTCAATGCAAAAATGATTACAAATAATAATGATAATGTATATTAGTATAATTTCCAATTCAGATATATTTTGAAACAAATAATAAATCACACAAATTCATTCACAAAAAACTATGTCCAAGTTGCATTGAAAAAATTGAATGCTCTTGTGAGTAAATTTATTAAAAAAAAATTATCATCCATTACAATGAAGTACATGTTCTATTGAACATTAAAATGTACTCACATTTATGTTTGATACAATGAAATGGCTTAAGAAATGGAAATAAAACTTGCATAAGCCAATTATCGTGCTTTGTATAGGCTTTTATTAAGATGTGGTTTGACCAATATCTAGGGAATTGAGAAGGATGCTTTGATGCATCTATTAGCAATATATTTGATTCTCCGTATTTATCTCCATATTGGGACCACACGTCAATCAACCTTTTCTCATAAAATTGTATTGTTCTCCCTGCCTTCACTTTTGTTTGCAAATGGCAACAAGACCTACTTCATATGAATTTAAAATCCCCTATGTCAATATTTTATTTTCAAAGTGTGTATCAAATGTACTTATCAGTGACATCTAATTTCCATATTGCAACATAATAATTTTTAAGCAATATTTAATACTTACGACTGAGAAGGACTTAAAAAATAGGAGTGATTACCAAACTGCCAATTTAGTTCTCTTCGAATATGACAACTCAGTTCATCTCCAATGTATGATTAGGCGAATACTCCTTCCATTTCAAATATCAACAAAATATTTCAACTTACATTAATTCTCATATGCATCTACACTGCAACCACATATATCGCATTAGCATATATCCACTTCAACACTTCATTGTTTAAGAACATCAAAACATAACACTTCAAAACATTTAAAAAATGATGTTAGTATATATTATATATTTTTTCATTTGTAACAAAGTGAATTTTACTAGTTAAATGACAATCAAAAAACATTATTACAGTGGCCCCATTCAAATGAACAAATTAATGATATGTCTAGTTTACATATACAACCTAATACGTTTATTTAATTTGTATGGAACAAGCATTTTTAAATTTCTATAAATTAAAAAAAATGATATGAACACATTAAAGAACCATTCAACTAATCATTGTCATTATCACTACCTTACTATAAATTTAAAAAATCAAAAATATTTTATTCCTATGAATGGATTGGTATCATGAAATACAAGTCAACTCAAAATAATAAAGGCTACAAAATACACTTATAAATCATGATGTCTTTGGAATCTAATATTCCTTGGAATCTAAAAACATTTATATAGAAATATTTGACAAATTTCAATAAATTAAAAAATAAGGAATGCGAAGAATATGGAATTTCGAACCATATGCAATTCCTTATAAGAAAATGGCAGCTCAAACTTCATTAATCATCATTCAATTATTCGCATAATACCTAACCATTTGCAGCAAATTATAAACTAGTGTTGAAAATGCCATATAATTTACAACAAATTTTGGTGGTAAATTTCCTTAACTTTCTTCTCCCTTATAGATACTTCCTTTGAATTTTCTTTGGCTTCATAGTCCATGATTTCTGAAAATAAAATTAAGAAACTACTACCAAAGTTTTAATATTAAAAAAAAATATGAATTATAAATACTATCATTACCTTCATCATTATATTTGTCATAAAATAAACAAGAATCATAAATATGCTACTGTGAGAGAGAAATTTAACACACGCTAAGTTTGTGTTAGATTTCCTTCTTGCACAAACAAAACCGCATTGCATGGTGAAACAAATCTAGCGTATGCTAGATTTTTGTGTTAAAAACAAATCTAACATTTTGTTAGATTTGTTTTACCTTGCAATGCGTGTGTTTATACTAGAAGAAAATCTATTGCATGTTAGATTTATTTTACTTTGCAATGTTGGTGTTTATGCTAGAAACAACTCTAGCACATGTTATATATGTCATATCCTATAATGTTTTCATTTATACTAGAAACAAATGCACCATGCGCTATATTTATTTTACCCTATAATGCTTGTGTTTGCACTTTTGTTTTACCTTACAATGCTTTTGTCTTTTGTCTTACACTAGATTTGTTTTTACCCTGCAGTGTTTTTTTTATGCTTCTCCTTATAATAGATTTGTTTTACCTTAAAATTTTTGTGTTTGTGCTAGAAGCAAACTTAGCATGAGCTAAGATTTATTTTGTTTGACCTTACCATGCTTGTATTTGTGCTAGAAAAAAATCTAGTGTGCACTAGATTTATTTTACCCTGCAATTCATTTGTCTATGCTAAAAAAAAATCTAGTGTGCACCCACAAAAAAAATAAAAGCTCCTAGACTCACTGTGATCAAATTCCTGACTCCGAGTTGGCCCGTGTCTTCTACAACAGTATGACTAGATTAAAAGACATTACAATAAAATGGGCCAGAGAGAAGAAAAGACAGGGTGAAGCAACTCTGAATAAGATTGAGACTGAGATAGGGAGCTTGCTAGGATTAGACTTACTCGACTTTCAGTGCACTGAGGCCAAGGACCACCTCATTCAATTGGAAATGGAGAAATCCAAATTGTTAAGGCAACAGGAGGAAGCGTGGAGGCTCAAAATCGTGGCCATCTAGCTCAAGTTGGGAGATGACAACACTAAACTCTTCCAGCAATGTGCAAAAGGCAGAAAGAGTATCAACACAATCTGGGAACTGAAGGACCAGGCTGGAAGGGTGGCCAATAACCATGCTCAACTTGCTGATATGGGTATTAGACATTTCTCCCATCTCTATAGTGACCCCAGAGCTACCAACATATCAAAAGCACTTTAGATAGCCAGGACCATGCACAGATATGTGGAGGAAGTTGATATTGAAAACTTAAATGCCCCTGTTACTTTAGGGGAAGTTGAAGCGATATTAAAATGGTTTAAGTCGAAAAAGGGCTCTGGTCCAGATGGATAGCGATTGAATTCTACCTCACTTTATTTGAAGACATTGGGAGGGACCTCCTACAAATCATAGAAGAGAATCAGATGATTGGTCGTATTTATGATGGATTCAACGCTACTTTCATAGCCCTCATACCTGAGATTGATAAACCCTTAACCTTTAATAACTACCGGCCCATATTCCTCTGCAAATGTATCTACAAGATCATATCTGAGATCATTGCCAATCGCATCAAGCCCATATTATCTTTGCACATATCCAAGGAACAATTTGCCTTCCTTAACCAGAGACAAATTCATGAAGCCATAAGTACTGCCCAGGAAGCCTTGCACTCTATCAAGCTCAAAAGTCTTAAAAGCACCATCCTCAGTCTTAAAAGCACCATCCTCAAGATTGACCTTTCAAAGGCTTTTGATTGCACATGCTGGACCTACATTGAGCTCAACCTTCTCCAAACTGGCTTCCCCCACTCCTTCATCAATTGGATCATGGGATGCATCACAAATGCCTCCTTCAGCAAAATCATCAATGGAGCAGCTTCTGAATTTTTTCATGCAGGTAGAGGGCTTCGTCAAGGCTGCCCATTATCCTCGTTGCTATTTTTATTAATCATGGAAGGACTGACCAAAATTTTGGCAAAGGACAAGGCCGATGGGACTATAAAAGGTGTCAAATTATCTGAATTTATAGATTTTCCCCATCTCTTATTCGTAGATGATGTACTTATTTTTCTTGATGGATCCATCCAAGACACCAAAAACTTCAAAAATATTCTTGAGGTTTTCTGTAAGGCCACAGGTATGGACCCTAATCACAGTAAATCTACTATCATATTGGTGAAGTGCTCTAAGCAGGAATGCAGACATGCCCTCGCCCATTTTCATTTTGATTGCAGGGAATTAGAGGATGGAATTAAATATCTTGAGTGATGTCTAAAGCCAAATGACTACCACATCACTAATTGGAATTGGTTAATTACAAAATTTGAGAGGAGAGTAAACATTTGGCAACATAGATGGCTCTCCAAAGCAAGGCAATTAGTTCTAATAAAATCAGTGTTGGAGGCAATTCCTGTACACTGGATGGCACTGGCATGGATTCCCAAAGGAGTGACGGCCAGAATACAACAAATTTGTAGAAGATTCCTTTGGAGGGGAAAAATTGAAGGCATGACATTTTCATGGATAGGATGGAAGAGGATTGCCAAACCCAAAAGCTAGGGTGGCTGGGGGCTAAAAGATCTTAATCGCTTTGCCACAACTTTGGATGCCAAAATGGGGTGTCATCTGCTCAATGCTAGCAGCCTCTAGCAAGAGGTAACTTATTTCAAATATATTTCTCCTCGGATTACCCTTGATTGGAGCAGAGGCCCCACCTCATATATTCCAGGATCCTCCATTATCTGGCGAGCCATCACCAGATCCATTCACATCATCAAGAAAGGCCTTGCTTGGAGCATTGGGTTTGGAGAAAAAGTCAAGATTGGAGTGGATGCTTGGTCTGGATGTGGTCAGATGTACCAATTACCCTTTCCCATTAGACAACACTTGATGGACTCAGGAATTCAAACCATATCACAAATTGTTGACAGAGCTAATTCCTCTTGAATCACACAGGCCTGGAAATCGGCACAGGATATCGACATCCCGTATATATGGAATCTGATTTGGAACAATTATCTCAGGGCCCTCCATGCCACCAATATCAAAATCACTGAGAGTGAGAAAGAAATTTTATGGGCTTTATCTCCCAGGGGCAGATACTCACCTAAGGAATGGTATGTCTCTCTCTGTACAGAACTTGAACCCCAAAATGGAATGTGGTGGTGGAGACACCTTTGGAAGCTGAAGACACCACCAAAGGCCAAACTTTTCATGTGGTGCATACTCAACAACTGTGCTCTGACAGAGGACAACCTCATCAGGAGATCCATCCATGGCCCCTCCAGATGTTGTCTTTGCAAATCTCAGCCTGAGGACGCAGATCACCTCTTCCTCACCTGCCCAACTAGAAAAATGATCTGGAAAATTACCACAAATGCTCTGGGCATCTCATATAATTAGCATGGAAACTCTGTCTCTGAGGCTTGGTCAAATTGGTGGCAATCGACTATCTGCCTAAAAGATCGTAATCTCCCCCTCTTGATATCTTGGGGCACATGGTTGGCCTATAATTAGTCTATCTTTCAAAGTGATGTGATAGACTAACCTTGCATAAGTAACAATATAATGACGTTTTTCCTCTCAAATCCAAACGATGAGCCCGAAGCTCAAGGCAGAATACTCATACCAGTGGCTATTGACAAATCCTACCCATGGGCCTATTTCGATGGGGCATCAAACATCCATGGCTATGGAGGGGGGGCTACTCTATATCTTTTCGATACTCACTGCTATAAGATTAAAATGGGATTAGGCCCAGGTAAAAACAACTATGTTGAACTCAACAGTCTCAGACTCCTCCTTACCTTCGCCCGAGAGAAGAGTTGCAACGGGATTTAGATATTTGGGGATTCCAAAATTATTATTAACTGGGTCAACAATGAAGCCTGATGTCATGTACATACTCTTAGAGCTTTTTTGAATGAGCTTATGGCGCTAAAATCATTTTTTTATTCCATTATTGTTGCTCACATTTACAGGCAAAGGAACCAAGTGGCTAATCAACTATCCGAAGAAGTATCGCAGCTAGACTGGGGTCACTGGTTCATTATCGAACAGGATGGACAGAACAAGTATCAGTATTTCCATCAACCCTTCATAGAGGATGTGGAGGGTCAGGGGGCAGTCTAACTAGGCTGTCGATTTTGGCTGTATTTTTGGCAGGGCTTTTGGCCAGTTTTTATTTTTCACATGTGATTATGTAGATATTTTTTTTGATATGCACAGTATTGTTACTAAAGGTTATTTATGAACATCTGAACTATATGAATGTATGTGAATTTTGAATTATGCATAGATGACTATGCTACTGATACAACATGTAATTTTCTCTCATAAATGAAAATTACAATTTTTTCCTTGGAAAAATAAATAAATCTAACATGTGCTAGATTTGGTTTACCATACAATGCTTGATTTTTTGCTAGAAGGAAATCTAGGGCACACTAGTTTTGTTTTACCTTGCAATGCATGTGTTTGTGTTTTTACTAAAATTTGTTTTACATTGCAATGCTTATGTTATGCTACAAGGAAATCTAGCACATGTTATATTTGGTTTACTTGCAATTTTGGTGTTTGTACTAGAAACAAATCTTACATGCGCTAGATTTGTTTACCCTGCAATGCTTGTGTTTGTGCTTTTGTTTTACCCAACAATGTTCTTGTGTTTTTCCTTACACCAGATTTATTTTACCTTTGTTTTTAGCAGAAACAGAAGCATTGTAGAGTAAAAAAATATAGTGTCAGGAAAACACAAGATAAATGTTGTGTAATGCTTGTGCTTGTGCTAGAAACAAATCTAACGAACGTTAGATTTGTTTTACCTTGCAATGTTTTTATTTGTGCTAAAAACAAATCTAACGCACACTGCATTTGTTTCAGTTTGCAATGCTTATGTTTTTGCTGGAAACAAATCTAACATGCACTAGATTTGTTTTAACTTGCAATTCATGTGTTTCTGCTATAAGGAAATATAACACATGTTAGATTTTTTTTACTTTTCAATGTTCGTGTTTGTGTTGGAAACAAACCTAACACACGCTAGACTTGTTTTACCCTGGAATGTTTTTTTTGTGCTAGAAACAAATCAAGCACATGCTAAATTTGTGTCTAGCCCTAAAATGCTTTTGATTTTACTAGAAACAAATCTAACACGCGCTAGATTTATTTTACCCTACAAACCTAACACGTGCTAGACTTTTTTTTACCCTGCAATGTTTTTTTTATGCTAGAAACAAATCAAGCACATGCTAAATCTAACACGTGCTTGATTTATTTTACCCTACAATGCTTTTGTTTGTTCTTTTGGTTTACCCTACAATACTTGTTTTTTTTGTTATAAACAAATCTAGCAGGTGCTAGATTTGTTTAAGCTTGAAATATTTGTGTTTGTGCTAGAAAAAAATCCAACACATGTTAGATTTAGTTTACCATGCAATGTTTTTTTTGTGATAAAAACAAATCTAGCATGTGTTAGCTTTATTTTAACCTGCAATTCTTGTGATTATGCTACAAGCAAATTAATGCCACTAAAATATCAAAGGGAAGGCTAAAAGAAATATGTCTATCACAAAGTAAAACTTTCTCCCTCTATCACACCTTTTTTTAGGGTAGTTGACGGACATCGAGTGGTCACTACATCCACGGGAAAATCCAAGTAAATCAACTTGAAGGGATCTACCCATCGGCCAAACTAGCAAGGCCTAACCCCAAGGGCATCGAGGAGATTTGACCATGTGACCTCCCAATAGGCGAGGTACTTAGAAATAGGGACTCAACCAACTAAGCTATCCCTTGTGGCACCTCTATCACACCTAATACTACATGCATTTTATATTTTATAGTTGTAGCCACTTTCGTTTCTTCTTTTGGTCCTGGTACATCAATAACATAAGAATTTTATTTACGAAACTCCTCCCAAGCCTTAACAGAGATATTATCCATTACAACACCAAAATTAGAATCTCAAGAATAGCTACCAATGAAAGTTTCAAGAAGCATAAGCAATTGTGACCCATAAGTAGCACCTTCTACTATCAATCTTTATGATTTATTTACGATAAGCTGCTCAACATGCATTACAAAATATGATGCAATAATTTCACTCATTACTACCACGCAATGTATATTGTACTTTATTGGTTGATGAACCCATATCTTTAGCATTTCTAAGGTTTCCTTCTTTATTCTCCACACATCAATTCATGCAACCCTCCCAAGTCTGCAATTTCTTGAGGGCAAGAAAATTCAGGAAGGGGGGACCGTAATGTCCTCTCCAAATTAACGGGTTATGGAGGACATAATAGCCTATCCAATCCTCATAGGCTATAGTCCTGGATAAAGGGAAAAACAAAAAAATATCGTATGTTGGGCAAGTTTGGGGCAACTAGGCAAAGAAACCCAAAATTGGGGTTTGGAGTAAAATTTACTCAATCGATTAAGAAGAGACCCCTATAAGAAATTTATAAATACAAGAGGGTTGAATTCAATTGGGATCATCATTGCGGATCAACTCATTTATTTCTTGAGCATTAGCTCTAAGGGTTTTAAGACCCCTTTTCTCTCTTGTCAATTTCGGTGGTGAAAGATTCCAACTTACTTGATGCCATTACATTTTTCTTTTGTTCTAGCACAGCAAGGAGTAGAATTTTTAAAGAAGATGAGTCCTTAATTGAATTCACAAAACTGAAAAATCAGCAAGGAAGAAGATCGGTTCTATCTGTGGCAACCTTAGGAAATTATGGGAAAAATTAGGGTCTCTCGGTTGGAAGAAACAGAGCTATGTGGTTGACCCCGTGGAATTCGTACTATGTGGGACCCCCGAACACTGTAACTTGTCTGTGGGGAGCAATGAAATTACAAAGGTTTGTGGATTGATTTCAATCAAATCAAAGTTTTTCCATTCAATTATGTGTTGGAAAATTTCAATCTGTGGATGAGAGAGACTCCCCGAATCTGGGGCCATTTAAGAGTAGGGACCTTTGAGCTCACATGATGGTGAAATACCTCTAAACCAATCATGTGTATGTCTATTCTTGTAGCAGAATCTTCTTGTGGCTTAAGTTGAGGTCATTGATAAGCAGAGGAGGCTGAAGTAATTCCTAAAGCGGACTTGGTAGATAGAGGATGGTCGAGGACTATAGCACCCTCGGATCAAGCATAGCAAGTAATCTAATATAGGTCTGAAGTTGTCTGGAGGAATTTACTTAGGATGTTTCAACTGTGGGCCCTGGTTAGGGCATTGATCTGTTGACGAGAAGCCTGCGATTTTCATGTCTGGATCATATATGTTCTAGACTGATCTACGAATTGTATGAGATTGACTTTTATGGTTTTTGCACATTATTGAATAATACAATGTCTTGCCAAAGGTTTTTTTGTATTGTTGTTTACATAAAATAGAACTGTTAGATGGTATATTGTTCATTGCTTCATTACATAAGTTTGGTTGTTCAACAAGTATATCGAATTGAGCTATGCAGTGGAGAAAGGTAAAATTAAATTGCTGCAGGAAACACTAGGGCAGAATCATCCTAGCGTATGACACATTAGTCATAGTCCTAGTATAGCGAAGCTCACAAGGTCACTTTCTGGTACAGTGACACCCACAGCGCCTAGCTCATCTCGAACCTGAGTGAACTTCCAAAGATATGTGACGATGGGCTCTCCTTCTCTCATCTGGATACACCTTAGCTTCTACTTGAGAGCTAGCTTCCCAACATCAATGTAGCCTTGAAACAGATCTAAGATGGCTTTGAACATCTCATATGCAGTCTTCTCGTAGAAATGAGGAATAATATGTTCTTTTACCCCCTCTAGAATAATCCTCTTTGCCTTGATATCATTCTTAGTATGTCAAGCCAACTGTTGGGCATCTTATGGTGGTGGTATAGTGTCCTTAACGAATTCTTCAACCCCATTGTCTTCCAACAGTATTGTGATCATTTCCTTCCATGAGGAGGAGTTGGATGCTCCTTCTAAACAATGATATGCTCTCAGTCCTTGGTACGTCATCCTCCTTGTCCAAAGAACTGCTCTTTACAAATCCATTCTCTGGTGCTCGTATTTATGTTGTTCTCTGCTCCTATACCATGTAGATTTTCCTTTAAATTCTGTAACTCCTTGTTGAACAATCTAAAACTAACTTCGATTCACCAAGGCACAGAAATTCTCTACTCTAAATAAGCAGCGGAATAGAAACAGAGAGAAGGAAACACAGTCACACAATAACACAATAATTTTTTCTAGGGAACCCAACTGGGAAAACCCTCTTCTTGCTGTAGAATTTTATTGACAAAAATTGAACAAATAGATCTCTTTACAAGGCAATCTGTTTCAATAGAAAACTCACTGTTCTCACTACTTACACTAAGCTTGAAACTCCCTGCAAGAAACCCTGAACCATCTCCTCTTTCCTTGCGCAATTTCTCCCTATTTCCTAGCACAAGAAATCTCCTATTACCTAGCACAGAATAGGCTCTTATTCTTTAGGAATTTACTCCTAAATCCTAGCACAAACCTGCAAGGAATGGTCTCTCTCAAATCTGCATACAAGCTCCTCCTTGATACGCTCTCCTAGCAAGAAGCTCTCCTCACACAGACTCGTGCAAAACAATAACAAATACAGTTGTGCCTTTCGTCCTTCTTTTAAGCAATTCAATCGTGTAAATTCTGGCAAGTACAATTTCGAAAAGCAGTTGAGATTGGTAAGTTAACTGAGTTCGAACCAAACTCTTCTCCACTCATAACTTGGAGTTATAACTTGTCTTTGTCTCAATCGAAACTGAAGCTCTCTACTAGCCTTATTCCAAACTCGAACTGCCTGTTGGAAGTGCACTTGACTGTTCCTCCAACTCCACCCATGAGTTTCCTTGTTTCACGAACTCATCCATGCTAAAGAAATATTGACTGTGGTCTTTCTTGACTAAGGCACGAGTCAAGAAGACCTTCCACGCTGCTGTTTTCAACACAGACCCCAACAACATAGAAGGATCTACTCTATGTCTGCAAATATAACTTAAAGAAGAGGCAAACCAAACTCCAAAATAGGCTAGGTGTCATCCAACTGCCATTTGAACAGCATCACTTTACTAACTCATTCAAAATAGAAAGAGCATATAAAGCCTAGAAGGATTACAAAGAAGAGGTTACAGATGTAAATGATTAAACTTTTATTGGCTAATCAAGGGAGGTGAATAGTCAGGAAGCTAAATTACTTCACCTACCCAGATTCCAATTTTGTATAAAAGAAAGTAGTAATTACCAAAAAGGATTCACAATTTTGGAGACAAGTGATCCTGTAAAATAAGCTGAGACAGTGATAGAAAGTATTTGAATAAAGTTGGAGATGTTATTTGTGGAATCCAAGCTATCTTAATTTCTGTCAATAAGGTAAATTAAACAAACAAATATATATATATATATATATATATATATATATATATGTCCAACAAGTGACCATAAATAGGTTAAATAAATTGCTAGGTGCATCAAAAACAAGATATAGTGCTAGTGCAAGTGTAGATCGTATAGAAGCATATCTAACCTATGAGGTAAAAAACATAAGACCTGAAGTCTATCTTCTAATAAATAAAAAGATACAAAGTTGCAAGTCCCAAATTAGAAAATGGGCTATGTTTATGAATTGTTTCTTAGCACTAATCCAAATATATATATGCATTGCTGACTTGCTGATTAGGACAGCAGTAGATTTAAATTTTAAATTGTATCAAGCCATCTTATACATTTATTTTTGTTAAATATCAAATTAATGTAATGTAGCATGCTTTTTCAATTGATTTCATTTTGTGTACTAGGATTTAACTTTCTCCATTTTATTTCCTGCACTTAATTTCTTGCAACTTAAGACGGAAATGTATAAAAATCTCAACCCTTTTAAAATGAATGTTGTAGCCTATGGCACAAACTAGAGGGTCCATCAGTATAGGGTGGGAATCACACCTAAAAGATATTAGCCTGGTGGACCTGTGTGTGCTGATGAGAGCCAACAGTCCGTGTCAACACTAGTGCAGTGCCTTACTCTAACTATCATACTATAGGACACAGAAAAACTAGAAAATTCTCTTCACAAACCAGCTATGTTGCTTTTCCTATTCCATTTTTTAAAACGTCATTAGATGATTTTTATAAGTAGTAGGTTTAACACAAGGGAACTATAAATTTAAATGATCAAGTTTATTGTTTTTCTAATCATTGTATGCCATATGATTGTTTAATGTTTGAGTGAGAATTTTCAATTCTGAATCATGAATGTCAAATTGAAATTGTGTACGGATGAAATATTGAATGGCAATACATTTTAGTTGAGTTTTTAATTTCTAAATTTTTTCAGGTATAGAAATTCCATATGTATACCCTGGTCCCCTAACATCCCCTCACCCCCTATTTCATAAGCATCACAAATCTATTGATAGCAATGTACCTTCGAGACTTAGTTTTAATATCATGATTACATCACTAGAGTTTAGTATGCAATTAAGTGTTTTCCATGTAACTACAAGTAGATGAAAAACAATACAACATACACCTTGAATAGAATTGTGAGCTGAAAAACAAATAAAACAACAGAATCAAGTATACATAATGAATACATTAAACTAAGGATATCCATATTGTTGTTTCTATTGCCTAGAAATTACACTTAAATTCTGTTGTAAAGGGCTTTGATTAAAGGGAAAAATCTGCCATCTAAACAAGGATGTCTGTTGAGGTGTTTCCTATGCTTTTCCCTCACTGATTCTTGTTATTAAATTGGATAATTTATTGATATCATCTAAGTGAAAGGTAGGGTAGATCCCAGTTTATAGAAGGGTCACGTCTTTGTTGACCTGCATATGTACGTGGAGCACCCTTGGAAGGGCCCTCTAGTTAATTTTCTGCAATCTGAAACAACATTCATAGATAGATCCTAGCATTTTGTAACAACATTATCTCTCATCACCATTCACATATATTCCAACTCTATAAATATCCTTAGAATCCATTTGTCCTAAGTTCATGTTTGGCATTGGTCTTCCTCTCAACCACCCAAAAAATATAAACTCAAACCCTTTTATTTATTGTTTGCTAAAACATCAATAAATCCTAAGTTTACATCATAAATCAGATTTAGTTGTCCAGGTATTGCCCTCTTGTGCCGAAGGAGAGCCGGACTAAAACAAGTGAAGGAATTATTGTGGTGACATTGGGTAACTGTTCTGCATTGCCCCTAGAGTTTCACTTGTGTTTTATGTAATGACCTAGGGCAATTTTGCTCTTAGGGTTTCTTATGGAACTATGGTCTCCATCTAAATTTTTTCCCTTATTCAACCATGAAATAGGTAGTAACTGTGCAATTGAGCAACAATACAGTTTTAATAACCTTGAGTGATCATTCATCAATAAGAAATACAATATAATATTTCGTACCTTATCCCGAGATTCAACTGTCCAACACAAATTCAACTGAATAGTATTGTTTGCCACTTAATCCTGAATCTAGTGTTTAAGGTATCTAAGGTTTCCACTGAAATTTCTTTGTTCATTCAATTACAGAACCAATAATTCTTTTAATAACACAGTATTAGATGGATTATCGTTAATTATCAATGCTCAATCATCAACACTTGTAGCACCATTCATTCATCCACAATGTCAGTGTCACTTGTTCGAGTAGAGATAATGAATCCACAGAAAGGTAATCCAATAATTAGTTATAGATATATCTATCAGTGACATGATGATGTCTATGGACAACTAATAGACTGAATGAAATACCCTCAAATCCAAGTCTATCACAGGAAGGCTAACGCCGAGTTTAAGCAACTGTGAACTCCCTCTGTAACGACTTCCGCATCTGCCTCAGGACCTTCACCGAACAAGTTCAGGACAGATCGTATCTATTGGAAGGCTTCAGTTATGTTTTGAAAGGATTCAGACTGTCCCAGGTTTAGAAGTATCTTGACATCCCATAAATCTCAGACCAAAGAGAAATTCGATGGTCTTCCTCAAACCTCATCCTGTTGCCACAGAATGTTTCGTCCTTGTCACTCTATCACAGGAGAAACTTGAGTTGTTCTCCCTCAGATGACTTGGAGTACTTCAGGATTATGCCTGCAATATAGGAAGCTTTGGTTGCCTTACGATGAACTGCAAATCTGCGCTAGGAAAATTTCGTCCAACTTCACAGTAGGTCGATTTGCTTCACTTCAAATCCTTCCACCAATCTATCTAGTTGTTCCCTATGTAAAGAAATTCCTATGCCAGAACAAAATAAGAAAGATAAAAGATGGAAATAAAATTCTCAACCAGGGTGGAACCTATTACCACTAAAATTGATAGGAGAAATGGGTCTTAAAACCCTCGGAGCCTCAAACTCAAAGAAAACAGAGATAATTGTTTCAATCCAACGATGATCCAAATGAATTCAACCCTCTTGTATTTATAGATTTCCTTGAGGAGATTCTCTCCTTAATTAATTGAATAAAACTCACACCAAGCCCCAACTTTGGGTTTATTTGCCCAGCTGCCCCAAAATTTGCCCAATAATTGGAATTTTAGGGTTTTTCACCATTATCAAGGACTATAGCCTACGGAGATTGATAGGCTACTTCGTCTTTTTGGCAATTAATTTTGCGGGAACATTACAATCTCCCCTTCCCAACATTGCTTGACATCAAGCAATGACAAGTTCGTTGCAGCTTCCTCGATTTCTTCCTTTAGAGCATGTTCCATGGCTTTCTTTGTTCCCACAAACTCCATATTTTCTTCAAACAAGGGCAATATTGTCTTCTTCGCTAGTTCATTTGCTTCTGCCTCCTCTTGTTTAGGAACAAAACTATCTTGAATTGTCTCTTTTCCAGTTACATGATCCATTTTTATCCTTGAGTCTTCGCCAGTACAAGCCGATTTGAAATTAACACTTGCCTCTGATGGATATCCAATGTTTATTTCAAAAGGATTGTTTTCACTAAATGGATTTCTGCCAAAAGCGCCCTCAAAATCTACTGCATTCTCCCATTCCACCCAATCAGGGGGTTTGACAGAAAAAATATTAATAGTTCTTTCAACATATTGAGGGAAGGTCAAATTATCAGATATATCAATCTTCTCCAGCTCCAAAGACAAATCAGAATTTAAGATGCTTTCTGGCTTGGCTTCTATATCTACACAATTTGAAATGCCTTTTGTAGAAGTGGATGTATCTACCAACTTCCCATCTTTTAACACAATTTCATCGTTACTGCTACTATTACCACCAGTATTAGTTGATGTTGTTATGTTGTTTGTTTGACCATCCTCTACTCTGGGAGATGAAGAAACAAGAGATGCCGACACTGACTAGTTAGTATGCCTGTCATCTTGAAGGGAAAACCAATTTGTATTGGTGAGCATCGTCTCTCTCAGCATCACACCATCCTATTTTCTGCCCATTCTGAGAGAGAAGACAACGACTTCTGCTAACTCATCATCGAAGAAGGCATCCTCATTGTCTTTACCAATGGCTCCATGAGCCTCTTCCCCATCTTCACTGTCAAGCATTCCATATCAGAATACTTGACTCAGGTTATTGGCCATTGTTGACTTATCATAATCTCTGCCACAAAAATCATCTTCATCACCAGCTATAGTCCGTTTGTGTACTGTTGAGTGTTTGCATGTCCACTGGACAACGTTCCCCACTACATTACATTTTGAAGGAACATTTGTTTCCCAACTAGTCCACTCGTCGTTTCTCCGCAAAAATGGCTGTATCAAGATATTATTTATTCCCAACTGAGTAAGCTTGTTTGCAATTCATGTCAAGTGACCAATGTTCCCTATTCTTGGTGCAACCTTTCCTGGGTAAGATACTGTTGGCTTATTCTGATCAACAGGAACAGTGAGATTTCTTTCCGTTGCCAAAAAACTTCCAATTAAGTTACAATCCTAAAGGGTATGCTTGATGGGAGATGTATTCTTGTTCTCTAAGCATGACACTATGATGCTCTCCACTTAATGATGCAAGGAATTGTTAAAAGGATAATCAAAAAACAGATGTATAATCATTTGAATAGCACCCAACTTGACTAATTCCTGCTGAGCAAATTCACTGCCCATCCTTAGTGGGACTGTAATGAACTCCACTATCTTTAAACAATGATTTTCAAGAGGAGGCCAAAGTTCACCATATGTAGTTGGTAATGTGTTTTCCTTAGAAGATACATCCAACAGCTTCAACAAGTCACCTGCATCTAGAGAAAGATATTCATCGTTGTCCCTGTCCAAGTCAACTTGAAGTGGAAATTCATATTGGTCATTTATCTAGATCATTGTATCTCGCAGGAAATTATATTCAGATCATTTCAACTGAAGTTATAGTACAGGAGGAAAATCAAGGAAAAGAATGCCCTTTCTAATGTAGTTGGCACATACAATAGGACTACCAGTGACTGCTTCAGATCTAAGAGTTAAAGTTCCTCCATCAATAACATGTGCCGGGGTATCCATCAAAACAAGTGGAGTGTTTGAACCAACCCGAGCATATATGTCAAGCTCAGAGAGAATCTTATCCTCCTATATAAAGGCATTAAAACCTCGCATCCCAGATAGGCCATTTGAGAATATGATCTCTGCTAAGTGACTATAGTAATCTCCAGCAGGAAGATCACCAATTATATATGAAATTTTTTCAAACCTAGCTGTTTGATAGACATATGGGAATTCCTTCTCAACAATTGTCTCATATGTTTTAACTTTTGAGTGCATCTCTGACCATAAAATGTAAATCTTGTTGAAAAGCACTTCCCAGGGAATTTTCAAAGGATGACAACAAGTTTTTGGAGGGCAGTTTGACTGTTTCTTCAATTTCAAATGTAAAAATGATTCCTTTTTTTGAAATGGAACTAGTTGGAGATCATCAGCACAATGCGCCATACTATGTTGATCGTGAGTGTGCATAGCTCTCTGCGAGTTGCTATCCAACTGAGTATCCTTTTGGGACTACAGTTCATTAACAACACCCTCAAGAAGAGATTCTATATTTCCACCAGCTTCGTTATCAATTCACAAGCTTGTCCTTTAGAGCTACTGAAAGTAGACACTGGGCATTCTTCCTCCTCTATCGCCGGTTTTTCTTCATCTAATCCCATAAATTTTCCAGTGTTCCCAAGTAGCTTCACATCATATTTCCTAAGAATTATTTTACTGCTTGTCCCTTGTCACCTTACCTGTGTCTTAAGAGATTGGCTACAAATGGGTGATTTTTCTCCCCTCCATTTTCTCATTATTCTTTCTGCAGTCTTCTAACATTCAAAAGCTAAAAAAATTCTTCCACGTTTTTCATGTAACTGGGACCCCTCTGTGAATTCAAATTTGATCCACATGAAGTTGGGATAATGATGAAAGGTTGCCAATTTGATATACGCCCGCTGCCTTCTCTTATTTTTTGTCGATTTGGACAATTTTCTTTCGGTCACAGATTCTTTCAATAATGTAGGTGGTTGTGCAATTTCTTCCATGTTTTTAGAATTCTTAATTTCTATTGCCGAAATTTCCTTATCCATTTTAACACATGCACCATCAAAATCATCAGCAACCACCTTTGTAAATTATGCTTTTTGACCATGTTCTGTCCCTACTCCATACTCAGTGTTTGAAGCAAATATTCGCAAATCACCTTCATGCTTCCTTTCTTCTCTTGCTAGATCCTCGCAGGCACTTGTCTGCTTCTTGTATAGCCACAACCAAAGATTAGAACGTATCTTTGTTGTTGAGTCGTGTTCAAGGGGAAACCCTCTGGATGGAGGATTTTTCATCACGATATCAGAGGGGGTACTATTGTCTTTACCTTCTCCTATATCAAGAATACTTTCATCCTCTGCATCTGTATTTAGCATATATGAAATTTGAATGATATTGCTATCAGAACAGTTGTCCCTTTCCTTGAGAAGTCCATCTTGTTCCCTGAGATTTAGCCGACTTCTTTTATCTTTAGTACTGTTACCACTGGCCATGGATTTATTTTAGAGGCTTGGGCTTATCATCAATATCATTTGATCCAACTTTCTTGTAGCTAGCCAGAAAATCATTTCATATACCTCCTTTTTGTTGTCTGCTCTTATCATCGAGTTCTAGGGATTGATATTTTTCATTTTCCTTAGATACTACAGCCTTTTTGTTAAATATTTCTAATCTTGTAAGGGCCATTTTGTTCCCTTCTTGCAGTCTTTTAATAGTTTCCGCTTGCTGCTCTTCTAACTTCTGCCACGACTTTACATATTCCTTGCCAACAAAATTTTCCAGCTGCTCCATCTTCAAGCACCCTCCAGACTAGCAGGAGAGTCAGCTCTAATACCACTGTAATGACCTAGAGAAATTTTGTACTTAGGGTTTCTTGAAGAACTATGGTCTCCATCAGAATTATTTCCCTTATTCGACCATGAAATAGGTAGTAACTGTGCAATTGAGAAATATTATAGTTCTAATAATATTGACTAATAATTCATCAATAAGAAATACAGTATAATATTTCATACCATATCTAGAGATTCAACAGTCCAATACAAATTCAACTAAATAGTATTGTTTGCCACTTAATTCTAAATCTATGATTCCAGGCATCTAGGGTTTCCACTGACATTTCTTCATTCAATCAATGAAAAAACCAATAATTCTTTTAATAACATAGTATTAGATGGATTCTCATCAATTATCAATGCTTAGTCATCAACCCCTGTAGCATTGTTCATTCATCCACAATGTCACTTGTTCGAGTAGAGACAATGCATCCACAGAAAGGTAATACAATAATTAGTTATACATCTATCTAATCAGTGATTTGATCCTGTTTATTGACAACTAATAGACTAAATGAAATACCCTCAAATCCCAGTCTATCACAGGAAGGTTAATGCTGAGTTTAAGGACATGTGAACTCCCTCTGTAAACGCTTATGTATCTACCTCAGGACCTTGACTGAACAATTTCAAGACAAATCGTATATGTTAGAAGGATTCGGTTATGTTTTCAAAGGCTTCCGACTATTCCAAGTTTAGAAGTATCTTCGCATTCCATAAATCTCAGGCCACAGAGAGATTCAGTGGTATTCCTCAGACCTCATTTTGTTTCCACTGAATGTTTCAGCCTTGTCACTCTATCACACGAGAAACTCCGAGTTTGTCTACCTCAGATGACTTCAAATTTCCTCAAGCTTCTATCTGCAATATAGGAAGCTTCAATTGCCTTAGGATGGACTGCAAATATGCCCTAGGAAAATTTCCTCCAGCTGCGGGTCGATTTTCTTCACTTCAAATCCTTCCACCAATCTATCTTTTTTTCCCTATGTAAAGAAATTCCTGTGCTAGAAAAAGATAAGAAAGATAAAAGATAGAAAAAAATTTATCACCTAGGGTGCAATCCTTCACCACTGAAATCAATAGGAGAAAGGGGTCTTAAAGCCCTCAGAGCCTCAGACTCAAAGAAAACAGAGATAATTGTTCCAATCCAATGATGATCCAAATGAATTAAACCCTTTTGTATTTATAGATTTCCTTGAGGGGATTCTCTCCTTAATTGAGTAAAATTCACACCAAGCCCCAACAATGGGTTTCTTTGCCCAGCTTCCCCAAAACTTGCCCAAACATTGGTATTTTGGGGTTTTTCCCCTTTATCAAGGAATATATCCTATGGGGATCGATAGGCTAATTCGTATTTTTGGAAATTATTTTCACAAGAACATTACATTTTACAACTTTACCACATAAAGTGAAGGTTTGGGAGGCGATGAAGCCAATGCTCAACCAACTGATTTCCTGCATATTTCTTCTTTTCTTGGCCAAACTGGTGATCTAAGTCTTTGTCCTTGACAATAATAACACCCTTTGGGACTGTTGTAGCCACTAGAACACCACCAAAAATTTTGGGTATATTCAAAATTTCGGGTCTTTCACCCGACCTGTAGTCAGTAACATCCCAGTGACCTATCCCCAACCCCTCATGAACTTTCTCACCATCATGATCAGATGATGTTGCTGCAATCACGCCATGTGTGGGAGGGATCATCCAGCACATGCTCGAATAGGAACTTTTCTGTGCATTGAGGGTGTACATTAGCCTCCATCTCGCCATGGGTCATTAAGCATGTTGTTTGAGTACTTCTCTTGAGCTTGTTGGTCTCATATAATTTATCTAGGGGCACCATTCTCAAAGAGTAACTGTGAACTAATTGATGTTATAATGTTTCATACAGGTCAATCCCATGGGTGACAAACTCATCGATGTTGTCATGACATTGAGGGAAATAAAATTACGCTCAACAACAAGGCCACAGTTGCAAAACAGGGGAGGAGGAGGAGCAAGTGACCAGTACTGTTAAAAGGAGGATGGTGTGGTGCATGTTTATCAGAGAAATAACTTTCCATGTCATTGATGCAAAAAACATTCATCACTAGTGTACATTGGATACTTAGAATCACTCCATTTTGAAATGTTTGTACTGGATGCCATCTCACATAAACTGGAATAATTTGCTATGATTTATCAAATCTAAGCTTAAGTAGGGAATAGACGAGGTATTTGTATTCTGATATGGTAGATATCTCACCTTAAAGGAAGTTTTGAAGATCCTACACAATACCAGCCCAATTTCGATGTATACACAGAAAGGAACACATTACACCAATTTAACAAGTCTAACCTGAAGTATAGCTTGGGTGAACAAAGTGGACTCAGAAGACTTCCCTAAAGAAAGACAATCTCATTCAAGGGCATTCTCGTGTTGAGACGCAGTGTGAAAGCACACATGTTGGTGTCAGCAAGACGATGGCATAATTTCAAATATCAAAACACACTTTTGGGAAGTAATATTTATTAACCCTAAGCTACATGGTGGGTGAAAATCTATGGACCAAGTGTTGGAAATATTGTCATTGATGGAAAAGGAAAAGACAGGAGCAGCACCTGAACTATCACAGAGAAGAACCAGCAACAAGGCAATTATGCAGTAAGAAAGAAAAAGGAGCACAAAGGAACAAAATAAAATAGAGGCAGTGGATAAAGCAGGGAGAAGAGGCATCAAAGAGGGCAGCAGAGATAGCAAAGAAGTAGTGAGGCAGAAAAAAGAGCAGCAGAGGCAAAAAAGGCAGCAAGGCAGATAAGGAACATAGGCAATGGACAAAGCAGAGACAATGTAAACGAGATGCGATGCGATGCGATCACATATCGCAATCGGTGAAAGAAGAAGAGAGCCAGAGTAATGAAGCAGAGATGAGATGCAATGCAATGATATAAGTACATGGGTCCTACAGGGAAAATGTATATTATAATGCACCGAAGGCTGGGTACAAAAGAGTTTCATTTAAGAAATGTATTGCCGAAACAATTACAAAAGATTTAACGCTATATCTAAGATTCAGTCAAATAAACAAAGGAAATTAGAGTGGGGCCCGCAAGGAAAGCAGTGTTGAAAACCCAATACCAGTGGGTTCGTGTGACTCGTCAAGTGGTAAGCTGTTTTCACTTTTTGAGCGCAATATCGTTATTTGGAGGACACGTGTAAATGAGTGGTATTCAAAAACCACTTACATCGCGTAAATTTTTAGCATTAATTTTTGTACATTTAAATTGCACGATATCCATCGGATCAAGATCGGTGAATATCTAACAGTGATTGCATCATGCAAAAGGCGGAGTTTTAATGATAAGGGCTAGAGTGGAAGATTGAAGATCGACGGTGGAGATCTTATCTGAGATTGAAGATCGACGATGGAGATCTCATCGCATCGGCAATTTCTAATCGCATCAGTGGAATGAAAGAACAAAGGAATGACAATTTGAAAGTTGTGATTGAGATTGAGTGATTTAATCGTAACTGTCCATTCCTAATTAACGGCAGCCATTGGATCTACAGTGAGAAATCGCATCGGAGATTTCAAATTTCCTCGACGCAGCGGAAGAGTAAGGGAACGTGTTGTTGGATGTTGCAATTGCGATGATGTGATCCAATCACAACTGTTGGATCTCGGTAAATAGCAACCGTTGGATCATAAAGTAAGACGGAGTGGGGTCCACAGTGACCCATCGCATTGGCGGAGATTCAAATACGAAAATATAAGATTTTCCTTTGTTAAAGTAGTTCAATGGGTAAAAGAGAAAGATAACATATAACATTGAAATGCTGAAATATTGCATGGTGGGACCTTTTCTAATCACATCGGCGGAAATCAGATGACCAAAGGCATAAGAGGATCTCAAAATGTTACGATTTCTATTGGAAAGTCAAATAAGGTGGAGTGTCTTTGTAGTGTGGGCTCCATGTAAAAGAAAAAGGTTAATATATGACTACACCAAGATTTTAGACCAAAGCTAAAGAATGAATAAAAGGTAAGGCTGTAAGTACATATGAACCAATATATATATATGTGCAGGGCTATCGTGATCAACGTGATGAAAGAAAGCAAATGAACATGCCATTTAAGTTTGCCATTGCGATTAATCGCATCTAACAATCTAGAAGCGTGTAATCGCAATTGAAAATCACCTGGAGAGGCTCATCGTAGATCAGGAGTGTATATATATATATAGATATGCAGTTGTGGGGCCATCGCATCAACGTGAAGGTAGCAGTTGGAACATGCCATTGAAGTTTTCTCATTGCGATTAATCGCATCTAACAATCGTAGTTGTAACTTCCAGACCTGAATCATCAGAGAGGCTCATCAAAGACGAGAAATAGAAAAAGTTCAGCAAGTGGGATCGAAAGGCTATTTTATATGTTAAAAAGGTCTATGGTTATATGCCGAAAGTTATTTGGTCTTATAGAAGAAACGATGTGTATGCGTTGAGTGGTTTTGAACCATATGAAGAAATTATGCACTGTAAAATACTGTGAATTTTGATACAGATGCCATATTTGTAACAAAATTTTGGAAATGCATTCTACATGCATGGAAAATAGGAGAAGTATTCAGAACTGGAAAAGACAGAGATAGTAGCAGAAAAGACAAACACACAGTGATCCAAAACTGAATGGGTTGATTTGAAATCTGTATTGTAATTGAAAATGTAAATTTTTTTATTGATTTTATATTGTTTGTAATGCAAAGGCAAGTCTTTGGAGGCAAAGAAATATCCCGTTGTAATTTTGAAATGTATAAATATTGTAATATTTTTTTGAATATGCTAGATAAAGAAATGCGAAGGCATAAGTCAAAGAGTCATGACTGTTCACTTCGAATTCCCTATGGAATGCAAACAGTCATGAGGTGAAGTCTATAAATGATGTAAAATTGATATGCATAAAGAGTTGAGAGAATAGAGAAATGAGGTAGAGAGAGAGTAAGAAGAAACAGGAGAAGATAGAGATGTTGTGAAGACTCATAAATGATATAAGGCAGATATGAAAGTTGATGGACAACAATGAAGAAGGAATAGAATAGAGCTGATATCCAGGTAAATCAACATGTGTTTTTATTGAAAGAGTGAGGAAGTTGGTGCTTCCATATCAAGTTGTAGCTTGATAGAAGTCAGTTGTAGCTGGCTAAGGTGGGAGCCTCCTCTAGGTTAGTGCCTGCAGAAAATTGGTGGGATTTGGAGCTTCCTTGCAAGTTGTAGCTTGCAGAATTGAGGTAGGAGCCTCATGTAGGTTGGAGCCTATAGAAAATCAGTGGTGAGAGGGAGTTGGAGCTTGCCTTTTCATCACAACAATAATAAGATGTGGCTTTCTCCCTTTATGGGTTTCGACTTATACCTATTGTCTATATGCCTGATGATTATGTGTTGATACTCTGTATTTATTCTGCTTAATACCTGCTGCTCATTTATTATGATTGTTGTTCCATTGTATATTAAGCTAATCAAAAAATGATGATGTGAAGAGTATAAAAAGTGTAAATTAGTTTAAAAAGAAAAGTTTTAAAAGTCCATGAATGTGTTAAACTGATTCACCCCCCCTCTCAGTTTAACTAAGGGTTCAACAATTGGTATCAGAGCGGGTTCCTTCTGTATCAATTTAACAAATGGAATGAGATCCTAGGTCCCCAGGATGGCTAGTCAAGAAGGATGCTCAACCAATAAAGCCCCTTTGTTCACCGGTGCAAATTATTCCTTCTGAAAAATAAGAATGAGGACATACATAATGTCTCTAGGAATAGAAGTTTGGGTTGCTGTGGAATTGGGATACGTCCCAAAGGTGACTGATTCATAGAAAGAAGCCAAACAAGATTTTGTAGCTAATTCAAAAGCCATGAATGCACTCTTAAATGGACTATGTGAGGCAGAATTTATCAAAGTAATGCACAAAGAAACTGCCAAAGAAATTTGGGATACACTAGAAAACATCCATGAGGGAGACAAAAAGGTGAAGATAGCCAAACTTCAAGTCTATAGAGCTAAGTTTGAAAATATAAAAATGAATGACGATGAAGACATTTCCAGCTTCTTTTTAAGGGTTGCAGAAATTGTGAATAACATGAAAGCTCTAGGAGAGACCATAAAATAAAGTGTAATTGTTCAAAATATTATAAGATCTTTACCATCATGCTTTAACCCCAAGGTTTCAGCCATAGAAGAAACAACTGATTAGGAAAATTTGACCATGAACCAATTACTTGGAAACCTAACAGCCTATGAGATGAGACTGCCATAGAGGAAGTCAAATGTGAGGGAGGCATCCTTCAAGACATAGAATAACAAATAAGGAAAAGAAGATACATGCTCCTACTCTGATGAAGAAGAGGCCAAATTTGTCAGAAGACTGGAAAGAGGCTCAGGCAAGTATAAAGGTAAACTTCCATTTAAATGATTTAACTGTGGGAGAGTTGGACACTATGCATCTAAGTGCCCTCATAAGAAGACAAAGAATTAGACTCAAGAATCAGAGAAAACCAGGTCAAAGAACTGGCAGAAAGGGAAGAAATTCAATAGAAAAACATTTTATGCTCAGCAAGACAGCAGTGCATCTGAAAGCTCAGATGAATCCTCCAATGAAGAGGGAACTTATGAATTTGTATTAATGGCCAAGGAAGAGCTTGAATGATTCCTTCTAGAAGATAAGGAAGAAGGTGAAGTAGATCTTGAAGGGGAGCTAAAAAGTGCCCTGGAGGAAATAAACAGACTTAAAATGAAATGCAAAAAATAGAAAGACAGTATCCTCAAATATGTAAGAGAAGAACAAAACACAAAAGACCTCATTCAGTTGAAAGTAGAGCTTGAAGAAGCCAAAAAGGTAGAAGACACTCTACTTAAGAAAATTAAGGATAAAATTCAGAAGAAAGAGAAATTGGAAGAAGAAGTAGTGTGCCTGAGAAAGAAATTAGAAAAATCCAAAAGAGAATTATTAATGAACACTCCTCAAATGAAAAGCTTTGGACAGTTGGACCAAATTCTAAATGCTCAAAGGTCTCCCCTGATAAAGAATGGGATAGGCTATGAAGGAGAAACAAGAAAGATCAAGGTAGAAGATAACAGGAATATCATTTTTGTAAAATTTGTAAAGGATAATGAATCAGCTCAGAAGATTCCTATACAAGTAGAAGCTAGCAAGAACATGATTTGTAAATAAACAAACAGAAACAAGAAGCAACATGAAAGGACAGAGAATGAGAGAATGAAACAATCAAATATTAAAGGCTCATATGCTCCTAAGGATGAATTGAATAAATTTGGAAGCTGTCAAAGAAGGTTCTTTCCACCTATGAGAAGGATCACTTGTTTTTGCTACCACAAACCTAGACATATTGCAGCTTTTTGTAAGACAAATCAAATCAGGTCCAACCAGAAAAGGATGCAAATAGTGAAAAGACTACCTCAAGCAAACACATGGAGAAGACAAACCTTCATCAGGTATGCAAATTGTTTTTATGGATATTGTTTTTACTGTAAGGAATTTGGCCATAAAGTCATAGAGTGCAAAACATATGGAAAGAGATTGATGTTCAAAACCTCAAGGAGGTTTATGAATCATGGAGAATCTACTCGTACTCATAATTCTGCTAAAATTATGATCAAATGTTGTGTATGCCATAAAATCAGAAATATGACTTCCTAATGTCCTCTCAAAGGATGTGGTCCATCTTCCCATAATAGGTGCCAAACAAATAGCTGCCTGCAGTGGAAAAAGAAGTTGAATAAGTGTGACCTGGCTCTAATCGCCCAAGATCAAAAAAGCCAATGGTATTTGGATAGTGGATGCTCAAAGCATATGACTGGAGACAGAAGCAAGTTTATAACCTTTGATGAAAAGAAATATGGAAATGTTACTTTTGGAAATGGTAAAGCAGGAAAAATCAAAGGAAAAGGCTTTGTCAGTCTGGATAATGGAAGAGGAAAGGCCCAAGATGTACTATTTGTGGATGGGATGAAAGAAAATCTGCTTAATGTCAGTCAAATGTGTGATAAAGGCTATGAAGTTGTTTTTAGAGCACAAGACTGTGAAGTAAGATCAAGCACCACAGGAAAGACCTTTATCAAAGGTATTTGAACAGAAAGTAATGTCTACATAGTGAAAGAAGAGAATGAAGCATGTCACCTAAGCAAACTTGAGGAATCATGGTTATGGCATAGAAGATTGGGACACCTTAACTTTGACCACATCATCAGTTTGAGCAAGAAAAGTGTAGTTAGAGATATGCCAGCAATAAAGAAGCCTTCAAATACCATATGTAAAGCTTTCCAATTGGGCAAACAGACCCACACTTCTTTTAAGACCAAAGATGAACTATCAACTAGTAGGCCACTTTAGCTAGTACACATGGACCTGTGTGGACCTTCAAGAACTAAAGCACCTAGTGGAGAATCTTATTTCATGTTGATAATAGATGAATTTTCCAGAATGACGTGGATAGAATTTCTCAAATATAAATCTGAAGCACTTGATAAATTCAAGATATTCAAGACATTGGCAGAAAATCAAACAAGATGCAAGCAAAAGTGCATCAGATCAGATAGAGGAGGTGAATTCATAGACTATGATTTTTCAGATCTATGCAATGAGCATGGGGTAAAGTACCAGTTTACAATTGCAGTTACACCTCAATAGAATGGAGTGGCAGAGAGACAAAACAAGTCAGTACAACAGATTTCCAGAGCAATGATGCAAGAAAGTAACATTCCCCAAACTTTATGGGCGGAAGTAGTATACACAACAGTTCACATTCTTAACAAAGCTCATCTAAGACCAAAATGTGACAAGACTCCTTATGAACTATGGCATGGTGAACCTGCATCAATCAAGCACTTTAGAGTCTTTGGAAGCAAGTGTTTCATAAAAAATAATGATGAAAATCTAGGAAAGTTTGATAAAAGAGCAGATGAAGGAATATTGTTAGGATATGCATCCAAGAGTAAGGGTTGCAGGTGCTACAACAAAAGACTACAAAAAATTGTGGAAAGCATTGATGTAAGAATTTATGAAGATCTACCAAACAAGACAAGAATTACAAGTTGCAGAAATCCTCCAGAAGATCATGAAGAAGAGAACCAAGATGATGATGAACTAAGCAAGACAATAGAAGATACTGAGTTAAACTCAAAAGGTCCCTCAAGATACACTCAAAAGAATAATCCAGAAGATCAAATCATTAGGGACAAGAGTGTGGGAGTCCAAACAAGAAGAAAGCTAGCTGAACAGACAAAAGAAGTATACCTAACCATGTTATCTCAAATAGAGCCAAAGAAGTTTGAAGAAGCCAGAAAAGACAAATATTGGGTGAGTGATATGAATGAAGAATTGGACCAAATTGAGAAGAACAATACCTGGGAGTTAGTTCCAAGACCCACTGGGAAAAATGTCATTGGCACAAAATGGATATTCAAGAACAAGATGAATGAAGAAGGGCAGGTAATCAGAAATAAAGCCAGACTTGTATGCAAGGGATATTCACAAATTGAAGGTATTGATTATGATGAAACCTTTTCCCCTGTAGCCAGAATGGAAGTAATCAGAATGTTTCTAGCCTTTGCATGCTACCATGAATTCAAGGTATATCAAATGGATGTGAAGTCTGCCTTCCTGAATGGAGATTTAGAGGAAGAAGTCTACATGGAACAACCTGAAGGATTCTCCTTAACAGACAAACTAGACTATGTGTGCAGATTAAATAAAGACTTATATGGGCTGAAACAAGCTCCTCGAGCATGGTATTCAAGGCTGGAAAAATACTTGCAAAAACAAGGGTTCAAGAAAGGAGGAGTAGACAAAAATTTGTACATAAAAGCTAATGAAAATGAACTCTTAATTGTAGTAGTGTATGTAGATGACATCATGTTTGGAAGCAACAAAGATGAGTTATCAAAAGGATTTGCTGAAGAAATGAAATCAGAATTTGAGATGTCTATGATTGGAGAGCTCACCTTCTATTTAGGACTTCAAATTCAACAAAAGAACACAGGAACATTCATCTCACAAGAAAAATACTTAAGAGAGATGTTGTAAAGGTTCCAAATGGAAGACTGCAAACCTATGTCAACTCCCATGATCACTAGGTGCAAACTTTGTGTAGATGATGGATCAACAGATGTAGATCAAAAACTTTACAGATCCATGGTTGGAAGTCTGCTATACCTAACAGCTTCTAGACCAGACATTATGTTGGCAGTAGGACTTGTGGCAAGATATCAAGCAACACCAAAACAAAATCACTTACTAGCAGTCAAAATAATATTCAAATATCTACAAGGAACTGCACATTATGGGCTATGGTATCCAAAAGGAAAAAGCTTCACTTTGACAGCATATACAGATGCAGATTGGGCCAGCTGTGTGGATGACAGGAAAAGCACAACTGGAGGTGCATTCTATTTGGGAAAAAGTCTGGTGGAATGGCTAAGCAAGAAGCAAACTTCTATCTCTACAAACTAGGGGTAGTGTCTGTAGATGCTACTCTCTGACATGAAAAGAAAGCATCATTCGAGGGGGAGAACAGAAAATAAAACATCATTCCAGGGGGAGATCAGTCAACAAAGAGTGCCACAAAATATCCATAGCAAGTGAGAAGTGCATGGAATAGGTCCTCAAGATCAGAATATTATGGACAAGATTTAGAAACCACACTAGGAAATGTGCAACCCTTTTCCATTGATGTCAAAGGGGGATGAAAATCAAGCGAAAGAAGACAAGCAGAGGAAGTCCTGAAGGAATTATTGGTGGAGTATTGCCATCAATGCCAAAGGGGGAGACTGTTGGAAATATTGTCATTGATGGCAAAGGAAAAGACAGGAGCAGCACTTGAACTATCACAGAGAAGAACCAGAAACAAGGCAATTATGCAGTAAGAAAGACAAAGGAGCACAAAGGAACAACAGCCAACAGAGGCAGCGAATAAAGAAAGTAGTAGAGGCAGCAAAGAGGGCAGAAAAAAGAGCAGCAAAGGCAGCAAGGAAAATAAGGAATAGAGGCAGCGGACAAAGCAGAGACAATGAATAGAAGCAGAGGCAGTGTAGATGAGATGCGATGTGATGCGATCCCATATCGCAATCGGTAAAATAATAAGAGAGGCAAAGTAATGAAGCAGATATGAGATGCAATGCGATGATATAAGTACATGGGTCCTACAGGGAAAATTTATATTATAATGCACCGAAGGTTGGGTACAAAAGAGTTTCATTTAAGAAATGTATCGCTGAAACAATTACAAAAGCTTTAACGCTATATCTAAGATTCAGTCAAATAAAACAAAGGAAATTAGAGTGGGGCCTGCAAGGAAAGGGGTGTTGAAAACCCAATACCAGTGGGTTCGCGCGACTCGTCAAGTGGTAATCTATTTTCACTTTTCGAGTGCGATATCGTTATTTGGAGGACACGTGTAAATGAGTGGTATTCAAAAACCACTTACATCGCGTAATTTTTGAGCATTAAGTTTTGTACATTTAAATTTCATGATATCTGTCAGATCAAGATCGGTGAAGATCTAATGGTGATCGCATCACGTGAAAGGCAGAGTTTTAATGATAAGGGTTAGAGTGGAAGATTGAAGATCGACGATGGAGATCTTATCTGAGATTGAAGATCGACGGTGGAGATCTCATCGCATCGGAAATTTCTAATCGCATCGGCGGAATGAAAGAACAAAGGAATGACAAGTTGAAAGTTGTGATTATGATTGAGCGATTTAATCACAACAATCCGTTCCCAATTAACGGAAATCGTTGGATCTATAGTGAGTAATCGCATCGGAGATTTCTAATCGCCTCAGTGTAGCGGAAGAGTAAGGTAACGTGTTGTTGGATGTTGTGATTGCGATGATGCGATCCAATCGCAACCGTTGGATCCTGGTAAATAACATCTGTTGGATCATAAAGTAAGACAGAGTGGGGTCCACAGTGACCCATCACATCGGCGGAGATTCAAATATGAAAATATAAGATTTTCCTTTGTTAAAGCGGTTCGATGGGTAAAAGAGAAAGATAACATATAACATTGAAATGCCGAAATATTGCATGGTGGGACCTTCGCTAATCACATCGGCAGAAATCAGATGACCAAAGGCACAAGAGGATCTCGGAATGTTGCTATTGCGATTGGAAAGTCAAATAAGGTGGAGTGTCTTTGTAGTGTGGGCTCCATGTAAAAGAAAAAGGTTAATATATGACTGCACCGATATTTTAGACCAAAGCTGAAGAATGAATAAAAGGTAAGGCTGTAAGTACATATGAACCAATATCTATAGATATATGCAGTGTGGGGCCATCACATTAGCGTGAAGGCAGAGCAGTGGAACATGAAATTGAAGTTTGCGATTGCGATTAATCGCATCGAAACAATCGCAAAGGGTGTAATCGCATTCGGAAATCATCAGAGGAGGCTCATCGCATCGGGAAATAGAAAAATTTTGGCAAGTGGGCTCGAAAGGCTATTTTCTATGTTAAAAAGGTCTATGGTTATATGCCGAAATTTATTTGGTCTTATAGAAGAAGAAGTGTGTATGAGTTGAGTGGTTTTAAACCATATGAAGAACTTTTGAACTGTAAAATACTGTGAATTTTGATAAAGATGCCAGATTTGTAACAGAAGTGGGGAAATGCATTCTACATGCATGGAAAATAGGAGAAATATTCAAAACTGGAAAAGATAGAGACAGTAGCAGAAAAGACAAACACACAATGATCCAAAACTGAATGGGTTGATTTGAAATACGTATTATAACTGAAAATGTAAATATTTTTATTGATTTTATATTGTTGGTGATGCAAAGGCAAGTCTTCGGAGGCAAAGAAATATCCCACTGTAATTTTGAAATGTATACAAATTGTAATATTTGTTTGAATATGATGGATAAAGAAATGTGAAGGCAGAATTCAAAGAGTCATGACTGTTCACTTCGAATTCCCTGTGGAATGCAAACATTCATGAGGTGAAATCTATAAATGATATCAAATTGATATGCATAAAGAGTTGAGAGAATAGAGAAATGAGGTTGAGAGAGTGTACGAAGAAGCAGGAGAAGATAGAGATGCTGTGAAGACTCAGAAATGATATAAGGCAGATATGAAGGCTGATGGACAGCAGTGAAGAAGGAATAGAACAGAGCTAATATCCAGGTAAATCAGCATGTGTTTTTATTGAAAGAGTGAGGAAGTTGGTGCTTCCATATCAAGTTGTAGCTTGATAGAATTCAGTTGTATCTGGCTGAGCTAGGAGCCTCCTGTAGGTTGGTGCCCGCAAAAAATTGGTGGGAGTTGGAGCTTCCTTGCAAGTTGTAGCTTGTAGAATTGAGGTAGGAGCCTCCTGTAGGTTGGAGCCTACAGAAAATCAGTGGTGAGGGGGAGTTGGAGCTTGCCTTTGCATCACAACAATAATAAGATGTGTTTTTGTCCCTTTATGGGTTTCACTTATACCTGTTGTCTATATGCATGATGATTATGTGTTGATACTCTGTATTTATTCTGCTTAATACCTGCTACTCATTTATTATGATTGTTGTTCCATTGTATGTTAAGCTGATCAAAAAATGATGATGTGAAGAGTATAAAAAGTGTAAATTAGTTTAAAAAGAAAATTTTAAAAGTCCATGAATGTGTTAAACTGATTCACCCTCCCTCTAAGTTTAACTAAGGGTTCAACACCAAGGTTATGGTTTTAAACATTATATAATTAAACCAGGGTGCAAAAACAATATGATTTCAAAACCATATAAGATGTTGGAGGAGAACCATATGAAAAACATTACAAATGGGCTCAAATATTTCTATGGCGGAGTTTCAACCCATGGAAAAACATTTGGAGCGGATATATATAGTGGTCAAAATTTATGTCTAAACATGGAGCAGAACATTATAACAAACTTATAGCAACAATGTTATAATAGCTATGGGGAAATCATAGTCAAAATAAAAGAAGAGTTGTAAAAAATATGACAATTCACGACCTATGTTTTAAACGGTGCAGAGTCATGGTTTCAAACCATATCGGATGAAGATTGATAATAAAATTTAACAAAAGGACATACCATCACTGGAGAATCTTCTCACATGTCACGGGTTTGTTAACTGCTAGATGGTGGTTATGAGTAGGATGTTGAACACACCATGGGTGATATCAGAGGTCCAAATCACCACCGATGCCAAGCCAAGTGCCACGACTGCTGGAGGAGGTGAGTCAGCTTGCTAAAAGGGTGTCGAAGATATGGTGATATGATCCACCAGTTTGGTAATGGGTTTGAAAATATATTATAACGTTGGTATTAATGTACCAAACAGGGAAATTTTAGTGCACGACACATCCACAGCATCTCAGCATGCTGCGACTTCAGGCCATGTAAAGCAGAAAAAGGGGCCAGCGCACTACAAAAGGATATGGTTCGACCGCCGAGTTAATAGCATTCATAGGTCAAAGTGGTCTTGCGGTGGAATGTGAGTCGCTCATGGTAACGAAAGAGCACCTAACGAGATTAAGGTCGCTAGGTCATATACATGCTTCCGGTCAGAATATGCGACCATGCAACTGAAGGTCGCGAAATGGGTGTCCAAGGGAGGTCGCGACCATTCAAATCCCCAATGCACGAGCTTAAGGTCGCTGAGTCACAATACGTGCTTCCAGCCAAGAAATGCAACCATGCGACTGTGCGACTTCTCTGAGGTCGCAAGGTCATGAAAGAATGCGTCCAAGGGAAGCTACGACCGTTCCAATTCCCCAACTACGCGACCTTCAATCAGTGAATGCGACCCTTCTCAAAAGAAAACCCATGCCCATCCAAACTCAAAGCCACATTTTTAAATGGGGTGGGCACTCACACACCGATACTACAGGGATGTAGTCGATACTTTAATACAAGATAGAAAAGCCTTGTGGGCTACGTATGGAAAGCCTATGAGTCGTGGTAGCCAAAAGGAAGCTCATCGGTCTCAACGTTTTCTTCATCATGAACTAAAATGCACGTGCTCTCGCAGGCCTGTCGATAGAGGCTCCTCAGCTTTTGACGCCTTAAAAAAATGCTGGTATCCGTTTTCCTTTTGCATTTCAATGATTGCAACTACAAGACGGGTTGATGTAAACGTGAAACCATGTTATGGACTCATTGTTTCAGGGTTATTTATGGTTTATGCATGCGGCAATGATGTTGTCCACCCATTCATGCGGGGAACTCTTGGCTATGCCAAAACATTGCCCAAGGCAGCACCACATGAAAACTGTGAGCTTCCCTAAAAACTTGTTGTTATGGGATGTGCATGATTTATCTAGGGTTTCTGAGGTCTGCGCATACCTCTCTCATAATACCTATATATGGTATAGTTCTAGCCTTCTACCAAAACACAAAATGGGAACTAGAAACCCATCACGTTCAGTGGGAGATGGCACAAGCATAAGGTCTTTTATCTTATCAATGGGTTTTCGCTATAAACATTCAGATCCCAGGAGAACTTAGTGGAGTCCACACCGTGGCACAACACCTGACCACACAGGGGTCTAAGTTTATTATTTTCATTCTTGCAATTAATTAGACACACTCCTAGTATTAATGTTAGATCATGAAAAAATGTGACCCATGTGATGTGATTGCAGGTGGAAGCCTTTGGATTGCACAGAGAGTCTTTCCCAGCAAGCTCAAAGGCACTTGGTCATTTTCACAGAATGATGACGTAGGAAAGAATTCTAGCCGAGGAATCCAAATACTAGTACTAGGGAAAAACATCGAGTTATGCAAAGTTTGAACCCTCCACAAGAATATCAGATGAATAACTCGCAGGTCGCAGATTTCCTCAGGTCGCCGGGTCACATAGTCGCACTCCCTGTTAAAAGCACGACGGCGCAACCCAGCGACCTAGCGACTGGGTCGTTAGGTCGCAGATTTCTTCAGGTTGTAGGTCGCGGATTGCTGGAGGTCACAAGTCACAAAATCCAGTCAGGTCGCTGGTCGCAACAGTGGCTTAGGTCGCAAGGCAGCCTAACAATTGGGAAAGCAAAAAGTCAGGGAGCCTAAAGGGCAAGCTTTGCTCTATAAATACTTCCTTCGGGAACTTCCACCGGGACTTTTATTTTGGGACAGAAAAGGATTGATATTTTATAGAAGGACCACACAATGTTGCATATGAATACAAGCACTTGTAAACTCCCTTTGTTGGATCTGATGTTGATTAATGCATGAACACTATGAGTATTACATTTTCAGTTTTTAACATCTTTTGATTAATGAAACCGCCTCTCTGTTTACATCATTATGCATTATAGTTTTCTAGAAGTGTGTTAATGGTGCTAAGTATATGTTTCTACTTTAATGAATGCTAATAATTTTTTTTGTTAACATTTACATTATCGCCGTGATCATTCAAGGAAGTGAAGGGTATTCTGCCATAAGGAATTATTTCTTTTGTGGTCAGAACAAATTTTACAAGCATGACCCTAATGACATGCTGCTAACAACATCTCCTTCGGCTCCATGCTTTATAACTCGTCTTGCTACGCATAGTGTTGTTTGACCATTATAATGCATCAGTCATGTGTTTTGTGTCATCTGAATAAGCATGCGTCTTTAGGTTTGCAAAAGTACGATTGAGACCAAAGAAAAGGAGTATCAAGCGGTAGTCGAACCCACACCCCGGACGGGATCCCTATTCCAAACAGTTTAGAGTCTAGTTGGGACTTTTTACTGGGAATATCCCCTGCTGTTGGCTGGACATTAAATCCCGTCAACAAGGAAATTATCATCAAAGTCATCATTACAAGAACTGTATAATACCACTGCAGTCTTCTCCAAATCACAGATGTTGACTTTATCAGCTTGGGGTTTGTATGTAATTCCTTCACCTTACTTGATTTAACATACCTTTATAACCTCATTAATCTATAAATGATTTTTATCTCCATTGACGAGGATAGATATTAGATTTCACTAACAACAATGTAATAATAACCACTTCAAAGGACATACATAATTGCCACTGCAAATAATAACTATGAGTACCTAAATAAGACAATATTGTCCATGGACCATGTTAGATTTCCTTAAACCCACTAACTGATTCACAATTTTCTCAATGTAAAAAATAGAAATACAAATAATAGTTGTTCCAGAAACTTAAATTGCAAATACATTGATTTTTCTAACTAGTGTAGCATGACTCTTATAAGACCCATGAGTACTTGTGGTTCTTGACAGATTCTATAGCAAGACAAGTCACTCGCATATGACCTGCGGTCTCTACCTGTACTTGTCCAAACCCACATAAAACCCGTCTACTCGTATTGAACCTGATGTAGGAGCATCGGGAACTTAGCCAGCAATGTGACGTTTTGGTCACATGTTGTGGCTAATCCAAAGAAAAAATTAGTAATAGTATATTTAATTATTTTATTTTTATTTTTATTTATTTATGAGTATTATTAGTTTTTTTTTATGTTTAAATAAATTAGGAATAAATTTAGTAGTTGGTTTCTTTCCCTGCGTGGATATAGAGCCAACATAGGGTCAAGCACTTAAAAATAGGGAGGTATTGATTTGTTGAGAAAATTCGAGAAGAAAACTATTCTAAGAGGAGCAGTTTCATATCTCAAGTATAAATAATGGGATGGTAGGAGGAAACACCAAGATTTCCAGTAAGTAGATTGCAAATGTAAAGGGAAATTAGTGAAATGTTCAGTCCATTGCGTTAGTAATTTCAGATTTTTCAGATTATGGTTGATATTATAATTTTTATTTGAGTTTGCAATTTGTATATATGTTTGTACATGTTTTGTATGCTGCAACATGTGAATGCAGGAAGGAGAATACATAGAAATAAGCCATGGTTGGGAACCAGAAGCTTGCAGCAACTAAGAAGCTGCACTGTTGGTGGAGGCCTTCACGCATATGGAAGGAGGACAATGTCATACCTTTAGCATGATATGGCGTTATAAGAAATGTACAGATGGAACCGTGGTGTGAGCATGTCATCGCACGCAGTGAAAGGATGTGTGGCATTACAAAAAGCAAGCAAGCAGAGTTGTGGCATGAGAAGGTGTATATATCCTTGCACGCAGCGGATGAGAGCTCGAAAAACATGGCTTAATACTGCACACGGAGTATGGGCGTTCATGAACGTAGGCTATGATACTTGGCCACATGCAGAGCCATGGTGTAAATGTCCACGGAAGCAAGTGAAATGTATCATGGCATTAAGGGGAAGTGTGGTGTGGAAGTATTGAGGCAGAGTGACGTATTACTGTAGACAAAGCCGTAGCGTGGTCTTCACAAGAACAAGCCATGATACAAAATAACACACAACGAACTATGCCACAGGTCAACGTTGCATTTTGGTCATGCATATTTGGAAGGCCGATAACAATTGTTGTGAATATCTTGATGATTTTCGTGCTTGGTTTATTGAGATGAGCGTAGGCTCAATACTGTGGTGAAGGTTTTTTTTTATTTGGATCCCAAATGCAATTTTTTTTTTTTGTATATACATTCACAATGGTCCTTTGAGGGCTTATAAATTATTATATGCACTGAATTTTGCTTAAAGCTATAATATTTCATACTATAGAGAGGGATTTTAGATTACATATAAAATAGAAAAAAAGATGGATCAATTCCATTATCAAGTGGTAAACCTGGGCCTTAATAAATTTGGACATTTTTGAAAAGAAATTTTAAAGTGGAATTTGTGTATGTTCATCAGAACCCATGAAGACCCTCATGTAACCTGCATAATACCTGCATAAGACCCATGGACCCACTCAAAATTCATATTTTTTTAATATTATTTTTTTGGAGATCATATTTTTTTAAGTTTTTTTTATGTATTTTGTCAAGTCTTATACGATTCTTATACGGGTCATTCCAGAGTCTTATACGGGTCACCGATCCAATAGCTAGATGAGTATTATACGAGTATGAGTCATAATAAATCAGAAGAGAAACACATTTAATGCTTAGACACAAGATATACCCAAGAAACCCCAACTCTAGGGAAAACCTGCAAACTTTGTGTGTATTTTATTATCTTCAACAAAAGGGCAGGAAAACCTGAAAAATTTGTGTGCATTTTATTATCTTCAGCAAAAGGGCAGCCTTTACAAAATTTACAGCAAGGGAAAACATCCCTTTCTCCACAAATAAAAACTAATTAACTCCCAAGATAAATCGATTACCCTACTATGCACTCGAACTAGCTATCCAATAACCCCTATGCAAACCTCTGCGCACTGCTCTACTGAAACTGCTCAGAACTGCCTTGAATCTACCTCTGTATGACTGATGCTACTCTAGAAGTGATCCTCCGACCCTCTGGAAAATTATCCTGGCCACTTGCAACTGAATCGAGCTCCTCTTGAGTTGAATTGAACTACCTCTAGTGGTACTTTGCACAGGCCCTTGTGTAGCCCCTTTTGTCAACTAAAAAATTCCTCTGGCACTCCGAAAAACTACCACTAGAAATTTTGGAGTCTCCTACTCAAAAATTTTGTCACCCCTCTGCTACAAAACTCCCTCTCAGTGATCAACAACATCCTTTCTCTAAATCACTGCAATTTTATGTTGAACACTCTCTGAGATGTCTTCTCCTCTACCCATCGAGTTGCTCTTACAATATCTCGTTGGCGAACCAACGACCATGATTAGATCTCCATCAATGGATAAGATCATCTCAAACTCAATATGTGTGAGTTTCTATAGCATTCTCACTTTTCCTTAATTAATTACTATTAATTAACTAGTTTTCCCAAGATAAATCGATTGCCCTACTATGCACTCGCTTTGTCGAAGGGTTGCGCAAATCTGCCTATTTTTGCACACATGAAAGTTGTAGATCTCTCCTCCCGTGCACACATGAAAGTGGGATAACTACGCTGAGGCTGGGAGAACAACACAACCCTCACTCAATCTGTTTCTTAGTCACTAGCTCTGTGATTTGTTGAAACCCTAGTCTCTCTCTTCACTGATCTAACACATTGCTTGTGCTCCACTGATTGGCCACTTACTCGCTCTATCTCCTCTTATAATTTCGACCAAAGCCCCTGGTTCACACTCAATGGTTGAGATTAGATCTTGATGAAGGGATGAGATTGAATCATAATTTAACTTAGGATTTTTAAGTTTTTTATAATTCCAACTTTAGGAAATAGTTAAATAAATTAATACACTACTCAGTGGCTATCTTGTGGGTCCCTCTGCTAGCCTTCACACTTAAGTAAGCAGAACCCTTATTGCTCTACTCCAATCAATACACCATATATGAATGGGAAAAACTGCATATATACAAAGAATGAAAACTCCTTGTTCAATGGCGTTACTCCAAGTCTCCAACTAGAACCCTTTATTCCTTTGAGGTGGCACTTTATATCAATTTTTAATTCACCTCTTTTGCCTCCAACAGTGTCATAAAATTCAGGCTTCAACAAATATATTAAGCCTTCTTATTTAAGATAAGTCTTAGACATATTCATGTATTTGAACTAGGTCTCTACAATCATTAATAAGATCAATATCTGTCAACATTTTGTCCTTCAACATGATCACTAATTTTGAATCCCCTAAACTTAACAGCTTCTCACCAACAAGAGGAAAACTTGATAGATAGTAAAATTATTTGTCTTTTTCAGTTTAGAATCTATATTCTAAATCTTGTAATTATTTGTCTTAACTCTTTGTTGTGGACTATTTTTAAACACCATATCACAGTATAACTTTAAGGTTCAAGTTTGAACATTCACTGTATATTACAAATCTTTCGTCATGATGCCATGTTTCATTTCATGGTTGATGACAAATGTTATCCGTTGAAATTTGAAACTTGAAGGTTGATGTTATGATTGATAATTTAATAACAATGCTATAAGTTATAACTTCTAGATGGTTTTCCAGGAGATGTATGCAAAGATGGAAGGAGGATGAGGGTGTGTTTGATCTGGGTGGCTCGAACCCATGACCTGCGGGTTTGCATACTGACTTTTTGAGGGGCACCCTTGGTTCTCCACGTCCCCAATGGTTTACCTCCTCTTTCCCATGCAATGGTGTTCTGACCCCTGTGTTGTTGTTAGACTGTCGTGACTACCTCGCCACCCCCTATCGGCGGTCTCCCAGTCGTGGTTGTCGGTTGCGCTTTGACCATGGCCTCCGAAATGGACAAAGACCTTTTCAACTACTCTGAGGATCATTCACGTTCGCTAACATCTAGTCTCACCCTTCACATTTCACTATAGGTATTATATGCACTTTACCGATTGCTTCCTCCCATTTACAGGATTTTGTTTCTAGGGTTTCACTCCCTCACACCACCTCCTCATACCCTATCCCAGATTTTGACTCATTTTTGGTTCTCAGCCTCAATGTTGTTACTTCCCCAGTCATACTCACTGCGGTTGAACTCAATCATGTCCACTCACCCAAAATTTGTCCTCCATCTCCATCCTCACTTGCTTTCCTAGCACAAAATTCCCCCATGTCACTCCCGGAACCCTAAGGTCTAAACCCTTCTCTTATTGACTCTCTGGGGTTACCCCCACCCTCTACTTTTGGACCTGGCTCCATAGGTACGCTACACACGGCCTTTCCTCTTGCGGTGTCCACATCCCCTATCCAATCCCGTACTGCTCCTGCTTCATCTCGCCCACCATATGGCTGCTTCAACATCACCCTCCTTGAACTAAGCATCCCCCTGCCTATGGACGCAGCCACCACTCCACCATCCTCGGTTGCCTCAGAGCCACACTCCACCCATGCACACCCTCATGAAGCTTGGAAAACTAAGTGCGTCAAGGTCTGCAACAAAGGTAGTTAACTCACCTTTGGTGAGGGAGTCCAAATGGCAGATGTTATGGGGACTATGGACAAGGTTCCGGTGGGTCGAGTTTGAGGCTGAAATTACAGCGCAAAGAGGCTTCGGTAATGGGTAATTGAAATTTGGAGCAACACCCTACAGGAGCTCCCCACTATATTCACATTAACGAATGGATGGTTTTCCATCCAATTCACTTCCAAGGATCTTACAGACTGGGTTCTCTCAGAGTTCTCGCACATCAAACTTGCACCTGTCCACCTCAAGAGATGGATCCCTTTATTCGATCCAGAGAGGGAAAATTTAGTGGCTGGCCCCATATGGGTTCATATCCCTGGTCTGCCTCTGCATTTATGGGACTTATTTAGATCATGATCGGACCTACATTGAGTCAGGCAAGATGGCCTTTGCTCGCATTCTGGTTCACCTAGATACTAGGGAGGGATTGGAGGAGTCCCTCAAGATTCATTGGAGGAATATGATTTGCATCCAAATCTTGGACTATGAATATTTACCCTTCAGATGTAGACGTTGTCACAAGGTCAGGAATGTGTACTAGGACTGCTCTTTACTCACTACTGCTCCTTTTGCACCTACTTCAACCACTCCCTGGGCACCGCAAGATCTAATCACCATCTCACTAAACAGGCAGACTCTATTGTCAGGTAATCTAACATCGTCACAAGACCTGCCACCCTCGGGGACTGTCAATGTTGCTGCTACCCACACTTCGACTCAGATCACTAGATCTATGATAGCGGCTGCAGCATCGGGACACCCTTCGGGTACCGATACCTCTCCTCTCTCCCCTCTTAATTTTTCATCTATCTTGTCTTCTCCTGCATTACATTTTTTTACTGAATCTATTCCACCTGGTATTCAAGTATCTTCCATATTCTACCCCATTATATCCACCCTTGAGGTTTACTTTTCTACCCCCCCCTCCATCCCCCCACCCCCATCCTCGTCATTACCCTTGATGAAGAATACAATTGATTCTACATCCTCTCACTCCTATAATATCTGACCTCATCTCTCAACTTCCCTTGATGGCTTGGGTCCTGTACCCACTCCTCCCCACATCCCTATTAAACCCTCCCGGGGTCAACACTCTAATATATCCAAGGCCATATTACAAGTTGTCTTGGACATTGTGGTTGCTAAGAAATTATCCTTTGAAGGGGTCCTTAGAGCAAGCAATGCCCCCCTATGGTTACCCAATGAAATGTCTCTCTTTCAACTGTCGAGGGCTTGTTAGCCTTGCTAATAACCTTGCCCTTAGGTGCCTCTATGACTTAGTTAATGTCGATATTATGCTCCTACAAGAAACCCTGGGCTCATCTGAGGCTGCTGCTGTTGTCCTCTCTTCCCTCTTTCCCTCCTATATCTTTCATGCACTGGATGCCCGAGGGCGATCAGGTGGTCTGGCTCTGGGCTATATCCCATGGGTTATCAGACTCATCAATTGCTGGGGTAGGGAGGGATTACTTGTAGCTGACATCTTCTCTAAGCTCCTTGGGGAAGTATTAAGGATTGTCAATGTATATGGACCCTGTCATCATTGACAGGATTTTTGGCTCTCGCCCTACTTCAAACAACCTTCATGCAAGCAGATAACATCAACTTGGCAGGGGATATCAATTTCTCTATGGGCCCAGCCAAATCTTCGGGATCCAATGCTCACATGGAACCACTCACATACTTCTTCAGACATATCTTCTCTCCATCACTTGGTTTATCCCACCATGGCATCAACCTGCCCTACTTGGTGCAACCGACGTACAGGTGATTCTATGATTGCCCAAGGACTTAATAGATTCCTTATCAAGGAGGAATTTCTACAGCACTTGGTATCTTACAGACAATGGGTTGGATCAGGGGGCATTTCTAATCATTCACCCATTTACCTTGAGATCTTTGGAGAATCCCACAAGCATGCCTCCCCCTTCAATTTCTACTCAGTTTGGCTTCAGGATGAAGATTATATTAGGATGATCAATCAGGCTTGGAGGAGTGCCTCGAATCATCCCGACAACACCATCTCTGCCTCCTTTTCCCATATATTACACCTTATTAAGAGAATGTCTATCAAATGGGAAAAAGACAAGAGACGACAGACAGACCAAGAGCTTGCCAAGATTGAGAGGGAGATTGCTCAACTTGAGGATCCGAATTATGGTTGGTAATGCTTCCAAATTTTACCTCATCAAAATTGAATTTGACCACCTTAAAATACTCAAAGATAGGGAAGAATCTTGGAGACTTAAAAGTTGGTCCATATGGTTAAAAGAAGGGGATGAAAATACTAAATTATTTCAACAATTTTCCAGATGTAGATGGGCCATAAATACCATTTGGGAACTTGAAAATGTGGATGGCACTCCTGCTGCATCCTTTGAACAGCTGGCCAACCTGGGCACTTCACACTTTAGGAACCTCTAGAAAGCCCTTAGGATGTCACACTAGCAGAAAAAATCAAGATAGTTGGATTATATCCAAGGTATGTGGACCGGAGCTCTGCAGAGGAACTTTTCAACCCAGTCACTATGGGAGAGTTGGAGGGTGTTCTCAAATTGTTCAAGAAGGACAAGAGTGTTGTCCCTGATGGATGGTTAGTTTAGTTCTACCTTGCTTTCTATGATCTTGTAGGACAAGAGCTACTAGAGGTGGTGGAAGAAACCAGGAGCATAGGTCACCTAAACAATGCTTTTAACTCTACCTTCATTGCCCTCATCCCCAAGTATGACCACCCCTCCTCATTTAAGGAATTTCGCCCTATCCCCATGTGTAACTGCATTTACAAAATTATTTCCAAAAGACTCAAGCCCATCCTATCTGAACATATCTCCCCCGAAAAATTTTCTTTCTTGGAAAACAGGCAGATTCATGAAGCTATTGGGGTTGCAAAGGAGGGACTTCACTCTATGCACACTAAGAAGATTAAAGGCATGATCCTTAAGATTGACCTTGCAAAATTTTTTGATCACACCAGCTGGCTCTATATCAGAATTCTCCTCACACATCTTGGCTTCCCAATAACATTTATCAACTGGATCATGTCCTACATCACCTCTATCTCCTATAGTGTACTCATCAATGGTGCAGCAACAAAATTCTTCCACCCACAGAGGAGCCTTACACAGGGATCCCCACTCTCCCCTCTACTTTTCCTACTTGTCATGGAAGGTTTGAACAGATGCCTGATTGATGAAAGGGAAAGGGGTAGGTTGAAAGATATCAAAATCTAAGAAAATTGCATACTGACACATCTGTTATTTGTGTACGATGTCATTATATTTTTGAATGGCTCCCTAGGTGACATAACTGTTGTGAACTCTATACTTCAACTGTTCTGCAAAGAAATAGGTATGTCTTGTAATAACTCCAAATCTACTATTACCATTCATGGATTCTCTCCACATGAGACTCACTTTTCTATGCAGTGGTTCCCCTTCAGTTTAGTAATATTTGAGGATGGTTTAAAATACCTAGGGTTTCGCCTTAAACCAATCAATTATAGAGTTCCAGATTGGACCTGGCTGATTGCAAATATAGACAAGAGGCTAAATTCTTGGCACCACAGATAACTCCCTTGGGAAGGTTGACTGGTACTTATTAAATCTGTTCTGGAGGCAATCCTAGTCTACTGGATGTCTTTAGCTTGGATACCCAAGGGTACTCTCAATAGGAGAGAACTTGTCATCATTTTTTGTGGAATGGCTCAAAGGAGGGAAACACATTTACTTGGGCTAGATGGAATCTCATTGCCCTACCAAAAAAGTGGGGGGGTTGGAGCATCAAAGACCTGAACACATTCTCCTTGGCACTAGTTGCAAAATTGGTGTGGCAGATACTAACAAACCATAGTCTTTGGACCAAGGTTGTCATACATAAATATATCCATCCACTACAACCGATTGAATGGATTAGAGGGGGGAATTGGCTCAGAACTAATATCTCAACAATATGGAGAGCCATATTGAACTCCATTTAATACATTAAAAGTGGACATGCATGGAAAATTGGCTCTGGAAAATTGGTCTGTATTGGTTGTGATCCATGGTCTGGTTGTGGAAAAACTCATATCCTCCCTCCATATTTCATCCTCACACTAAAAAATGTTGGTTATGATACCCTTGATCAGGTGGCAGACCCAATCATCACAACCATATTCTCATAAGGCTGGATAATCTACCGTGATCTACATGTTTATCATCAATGGGAAAACAATTGGGCACTCTACTTATCTTCTCTCTCTGAATCACATGTTCGCATCATAGATAGAGAGGACGAGATCATCTCAGCTATCTCCAAACATGGAAAATACACTCCCAAGGAGGGCTATCTGCATATATATGAACCTCATCAACCATTGGAATTGTGCTAGTGGTGGATTCCACTATGGAAACATAAATGTCTAGCTTAAGGTAAATTTTCTTATGTGGTGTATCGTCCCCAATAATATCCCCACCGAGGTATACCTACAAAAGCGTTCTTTCGTCGGCCCATCATGGTGTACACTCTGTAAAATGGTGGTGGAGGACTCTAAACACCTATTTCTCCTTTGCCCTATTACTCAATCACTTTGGACCCATATCTTGACATCCCACAATCTCAACAAGACCTAGTTAGGCCCCACAGTCAATCAAGCATGGGAATCATGGTGGCAATCCTCCTAACCAGATAAGCTCTGTAACCTTGCCATATTAATCTACTGGGGTATTTGGATTTCTCACAATCGATATATCTTCCATGACCTCCTCCCATATTGGCTGACCATATCTGCCCATATATCCACAATTTACCATTTGATTCCAGATGACCCTCCTCTCCCTCTTCCTCGGTCCATCATCCCTGAAACTATTGATAAATCCTTTCCGTGGGCATATTTTGATGGCTCTGCTCAACATCTTGGTTGTGGTGGGGGGGGGGGGATGCCCTTTTCCTTACAAAGCTTCATTTCTAAAAAATAAAGATTGGATTGGGGAGGGGTACAAACAATTATGCTGAACTATCCTGTCTTAGAGCTCTCCTACAGTTTTCCCTCACAAAACATTGCAATAGATTACAGATCTTTGAAGACTCAAAGATCATCATTGACTAGTTCAATGAGATTACTTATTGTCATAGACACACACTTCAAAATATATTGGAAGAGTTATATCAACTCAAAGCACAATTTGACCATATCTCTTGTCATCATATATACAGGGAGAGGAATCAAATTTCCAATTCACTATCCAAGGAGGCAGCACACCTATTAAAGGACCAATGGGAGATAATGGAACATAATGATCATCAATTTTATCACTTCTTCAACATACCATATGAAGATATACCAGAACAGAGAGTAGATGCGCTCTAACTTATCTGATGATACTCAACTCTTTTTGGATGGCATATGTGATAGTTTTTATTTATATATTTTCTTGTAAATGCACAACACTTATATATGCATAGATACACAGCTCTATTATATTTTTGGAACTTATCTGATAACTATTTATTTTTATGAATGCGGCTACAAGCTAACATATCAGAATATGCACAATATCATATACAACATGTAATTTTCATATCAATCATGAATTTTCCTGTGGAAAAAAATCTTCTATATGGTTGATGTCATTTGTGTAAAAAATGGTTGATGCTTTCATGATGATCACTAACCTACTACAAAAACTCTGTGTTTTCAAATTTTCTACAACTAGTTTTCCATTTTGCATGCTTCGGCACTTTGGTGCTTCTTCTGCATGGAAAATCTATTAACAAAAAAATAAAAACAGTAATCCAAAAGATTTTCCTATAAGCAAAGAGTAGAATCTAGCTTCTTAAGAAATGGAAGCAACGCAAGATCTATACTACCCCGTCTATAATAACATGTGTTGTGAAAAACAGATCTCCAATAACATCTCTCTTTTGCAACTTTTGACAATGGAAGAACTCCATGAACAAGGAAAATCGATGACAAAATCCTATGTATAGGACTTCAATTGAAAGATGGACTAGAATATTCCTACAGTCTACTAGAAAATTTTGTTCCGCAAGGACAACCTGCTACCAGAAGTGAGAAACGGGAAATGAAACAAGAAATAACAACAAAGAGAAACAAGGGCTACAAATATTCTAGGTAAGAAACAGTTTCCCTTGCACTATGCATATTATGGATATAATGGATATTTTAGTAAATTCAAATCCATTTGAAATTCGAGATTAATGTACTGATGTTATAAATTCAATTCAATTCAATTCACAACATAATGTTCACGTGTAATTTTTTTGTCTTCTTTTCAATTTTTATTTATTTTTTAAATATGTTTATGTTCTTCAACGGCTGCAATTGGCAAGGAAACATCCATGACACGAAGTTTCTGTACTATTTATATTTATTGTATTATTGACAGCTTCTTGACTGAAAGGATTCATTGTTCTACCATATCTAGTAACTCGTAGGAAATTTCTATAAAATTCAAATATGTTGAACTTCCCAATAGTAAAACTTCGTAACACTAATGCCATACTATGCAAACTCAAGCGAGCGAGATAAAAATACAATAAGAATTTTATCTAAAATAATCCAGAATGACAGAAGAAATTTGAATCAGCCATACAAGCCAGAGCATCTCACCCAAGTTGTCTGGTCATCTTGAAATGTTGATCGGTGAAGCCAATAGAAACATTGCATTTCTATCCCTTGTCCTTGACATAAATCTCAAAATAATAAAGAAGCTTCCGGATCGGAGCAGGGCAATTGCCCTGTATTGCTCTGACATCATAGCCATGTTGCGCATCACCATTATACTGTGCAGAGAGCTTATCAGTTTATATGACCAAGAAAGGGAAATTGGTGGTGATATTCATGTATGTGGGAGCTTGTTCCACCTCCACTAGATCCTCGACACCCCTCCTCCAACCCAATCGGTCCAGACTAATCCTGTTTAAGCTCCCACTCACTCCTTCATTATTCAACATCCTCGTAAACTTCTTCCAAAAATAAAACTAATAAAAACATGAAAAAGATAGTCCCTACTATTGCACTGCAACTTTAAATAATTCTGCAAAGTTTCTCCAATTTTGTGGAACCCTAATAGCATATTTTCTTTATCAAAACTAACAGCTAAAATTCTCTATCAAACCCAGAGTGCCAAAATTCTTCTGAAACCTTGAAAACTATAATTCGGGCTCTATGTTATATCCCTTTCCCCAGATTATGACAACAGCATAACGGAGGTCGATGTAGGGACGACGATGCATGTCAAACAGAGACTTCGAATCCGTTAATGTATTTTTTTTGCAAAGATCAGCCCTTCCAGCTCCTCGTTGAACCCCAACTCCCCTCATTGGTGCAATCGACACCTCAAGAACCCTAGCACCCCTCATAATTAAAATCCATGCCCCAAGACCCCTCACTCGTAAACCATGATTTTACCCTCAACCCAGTTGACGAGATGAAGCTCAACTCCCTTAATCTATCATGCTTGGAAAAAGCTTTAAAAGAGAGAGACATGTTTTCCTTTCCTAAGCACCAAGTAAAATAGCTCAAGTGGGCATACTTCAAAACGTGTCAAGTTGGTCTAAAAAATGACTCTTAACAATTTAATACTGGGCCACTAGGGGTATAATCCCAACCTTTGAAGGATTCATCAAAATTGCACAAAGAGGGAAAAAGAAGAGGTCAGAAAGAAAACCTTTAACTCCTAGATGAATTAAGGGGTATGTTGGTAAATTCAGGATGCATAAGGATGATAACGAAATGTTTCCCTACTTCCAACATAACCCCAAAATCAAAATCCTCTCATGGAATATCACAGTCCTCAACTATAGAGCCAATCAACGACTCCTAAAAGAGAACTGGAAATATAAAAACTTTGTGGTCATGATGATCCAAGAGACTAAATCCTCTAGTGAGGTAATTTCAAATATAATAAGTAAATGGGGTAGAGATTTTTATGTGATCATGATAAATGCTCAGGGACATTTAAGGGGCCTTGCCATCATCTAGAACACTCGAGAGATTCAAATCTTAAATATGTTTTACACATTTCACATTCTCTCAATCCAGTCTAGGATAATTGGTTAAGCATAGACATGTTTTTTTTATAACATATAAGGCCCAACCTCTCCAAGATACAAGACTATTTTCCTTGATTCCATTACTCGAATGCACAAGATCCTTGCTCTTGCTCCTTGGATCCTTGGTGGTGACTTCAATTTTATAAAATAATTGGATGAGAAGTGTGGCAGCATCAGAAGGCTTGAAGCATTCTCAACTCTTTTCAAATACATAGTGACAGAATTGCACCTAATAAATCTTGCCACTACCAATCGTACCTTTACCCACAAAAATAGAAGAGGAGGGGCTTAGCAATTGGCATCCAAATTGGATTGCTTCCTAGTCTTTGAATCTATCATTGTGTTGAGAGACGCTGTCTAGCCTAGTACGGAAGAGAGTTGTAATGCCATGTCCTATTGTAACATAACCCCTTATCTTTCCAAAGGTGGTTACTATGTTACCCTAACATTGTACAATCCAAACATGAGGCATACCTCAAAACTCTATTGCTTAAAGGATATTGACAATCAATATGAGGTTGGTTTCATTTTACTTTTATGTGGATTAGATTCAAATTAACTCTACGTCCAGTCACAACATGTTACTCGAGAAATTACATAGTTATTTTCCCTTGGATAGTGGGTGGATATTCGGTTCTTTAAATAAGAACTAAAATTCCATACCTAGTTATATAAAAATATAGAACAACTACATTTAAAGGCTTACTTACATATGCTCCTCCAAATTGATACAATAGCAAAATACACTTAAAAAAAACACCCATCAAATTTGAGATTTTGTTGCCTTCTTTGTAGGTTTTTTCAGATCTATGCTCAGATTACCTATAGGGAGGTTACTCGCATCACTTCGAACTTTTGTAGATTGACCCTTGAGAAGGAGATATTGAATATATCCCTGCAAAGAATCCACCTCAACTGACATGTGGGAGAAATTAAATTGAAGGGCCTAGAGCTTGTTGTAAACCAGGGCCAAGAAAGTTCCTTACTAGCACAAACCCATACGAAGTGTAGAGTACACTGTTTCCATTTATTTCATCAACTATTTTAGATGTAATGCCTCAGATTACTAATGAGATTGAACAACTGTACCTCTATGTTGATGATGACACCAAACATTTCCTTAACTTTGTGCAAATTCCAAAATGGCAGGCAGGTTCATGTATTTCCCCACATTAACTTTTGCAGGATTCCTTAAAAGATTATAGCCATCTATATTAAAGGTATGTTAATTTTAGTTAATCATGGTATGTTCTATTCTTAGAGTAGTTTACTTCAATCTTTCTTCTTATTAGCCCGATTCAATTTCATATTAGAAATCACATAATCATTGAAAGTAAATGCTGATAGAACATAAAATAAATTGATAGAAGACAAGCCAATACAAGAGACAAGAATTTGTAATTCTTCTTATTCAAGAGAGAGAGAAAAATGTATTTTACAGCAGTCAACAGGATGCCCTAGCCAGCAAAGACTTTGTTGGTCAAACCAGCCCCTCAACCTCCAATCAAGTTCAATCAGACGCTTACAAATTCATCCTTCCTTCAGACATACACCCCAAAATCAGCTAACAAAATAGTCAACCCAGAAGTCAAAATTCTCTGGTAAAACTATTCAGCGCTGCAATTAATGTCGTGGTCAAAGGTCAACATTTGACCTTGATTTTTGTGCCTTCAAATGCAGCCTTAAAAGATCGGATTTTCTGAGCTAAAAACACAGTCACACAATGTGGGTTGACCCAAAGTCAATGCTAGTCAACTCTGTCCAGATTTGCCCTAAACTAGTCTGAAATCTTCAACTTCCTATTTTCACATGAATGGAGGAGAGAGAAGCCTATAAGGATGTATGAACCAATCAGATGAGAGAGAGATGTGTGAGATGAGTGAATGATGAAATGAGCATCATGTCTCTCCTTTTTATATCCATGACTATGGGTGTGTGACACATATTTTGGGGCTTGTGAGCCTACATTACAATTCTAACCAACCTTGAAAATTTGCACGTGTGGAAAATAAATTCAAAATAAAAGTTCTGCTCATCCAAACTAGATGATCTTTAGATCAATGTTGCACCTCTCTAAAAGAGGAATCTAACAAAAATATCATCTCCATCATTTGAGCAGTGCAACATGGAGTTTGGCCCTAGTTTCCAAATTTAACATTGCCTCTAAACTAGGGAGAACTCAATTTGTCAACCTGTGAAATCCTGTCATCCCGTACCATAATGTACTATCATCATCATCATGTAATCATGTACCATCCTGATGTCTCTGCTTTGCTATCTTTGCTCTGCTATAGAAGAATAATAAGAAAATATCATCGAGAGTGAGTCACAAAGACTTTTCACTCTCCACTGACCTGAAGTTATTTTAGAGGTAAAACCTCATCCAAACAAACTGACCTGAAGCCAGTTTAAAGGTGAGAACCTCATTAGAATTGATCCCAGATCAAGTTGTTGGACACATCCCATCCTAGACATAGAGATTATGACAATACCCGATGTGTCCATCAGTGATTCTATTGGTCTCTATCCTCATTTCCCAACTCATTGGCCAAATGAGAGGTACTTCCCATGAGTCTCTGACTACATGGGCAAGATGCATGCAAAGCATAGATCAAAGAGAGGGTGAACCTGAGGGTAGCATATTCGTCGAAGGTGACATCATGGCATATCTCCACCTCCCTTTGACCAGGTACATAGATTCTATAGCCCACAAACATTCCCTTCTTGCCATAATCATCCAACTTGCTTCTCTTTTCTTTCGGCACATACAAATAAACGGGACTTCCAAAAACTCTAAAATGAGAGACATCGGGCTTCTTACGAGAGAAAAATTCTTCAGGAGTTTTGGATTCCAATGCAGAATGTGGGCATTTATTTTGAACATACACAGCGGTGTTGGTAGCTTCTCCCCATAGGAAATTCAGAAGACGTTGGTCATAAAGCATGGCATGGGAAACTTCCAAAATGGTTTTAGTCTTCCTTACAGTAACACCATTTTGTTCGAAAGTATACACAGTAGTGGTCTCCCTCTTAATGCCAGCTTCCCTGCAATAGTCATTGAATTCATTCGATTCATACTCGGTTCCATTATCGGTCCTCAAATTTTTTATCTTCTGCCCTGTCGGATTTTCAACCAAGGCTTTGAAGGTACGAAACAACTTGAATGCTTCGTCCTTATTTTTCAAAAAATATATCCAAGTCTTGTTGGATAATTCATCTATAAAAGTGGTATAATATAAGCATCCTCCCAAGGATGTTATGGGAAGCATACCAGATAGATCAGAATGTATTGATTGCAAAATATCAGATGTCTTCGTGACACTTGAGGGGAATGGTCCCCTTGTATGCTTTCCTTTGGTGCAACCCTGACATACACCTTCATGATCATCTTTGAAATCAAGCATTCCTGTCACCACCTTCCTTGCTTCGGGAAGGGCATTTTAATGAAGGTGTGAAAACCTCCAGTGCCATAGCTAGGGTTGAAGAGTTGTGTCACATGTCATGGCCCCCAACGGACTTCCTCCAACCTAATCAACCCTGAAACCAAGAGTGAATGCTTCTTTGAAGTTTCTCTTCCAAATGTGTACCTTTCCATCAATGAATGCCACCTTTAATCCTTTGTCTTCCATTGGTGAGATGGACACTAGATTCTTCTTCAAGTTAGGTATGTACAACACATCTTGCAAATGGAGGACTTGACCTTGATTTAGATGAAGATTCACAGTCCCTGTCTCTTTCACGGGATAGGTGGCATTGTCTCCAAGGATAATCTCCAAATTGATGTATAGAGTACCTACAATTGAAAACCATTCACGACAAGATGACATCAATTTGAAAAACCCCTAATCTAACATGTTTCATGAAATCACTTGTTAGGGCTGGAACTGGTGACTAAATTAGGGATTGCACAGTTCCAGAGGTCGAGGTATGGGATTGAGGCTTGATACTGTGCAATGTGTAGTTCAAGATGGCCAGTGTCAAAGGATTATGCAGTTGAGGGGCCTAAGATCTCAAGATCGGGGCTTGAGGCTTGAGGTTGCCCAATGCAAAGTTCTTGAATGACAAACTCAAGGAACTCTGTAGTTGAGGGATTTAGGAGGTCAAGCTTGAGTTTTGAGGCTTAAGGTTGCCCAATGCATAGTTTTGAGAGGCCTAGCTAAGTGATTGTGCAGTTGAGGAGCTCAAGAGATCAAGGTTGAGGCTTGAGGCTTGAATTTTCCCAATGTGCAATTATGGAAGGAGAACAAGATGGGAGATTGCACAGTTGAGGGGTTTAAGGGCTCAGGATTGAGGCTTGAAGTTTCCCAATGCACAATTCTGGAGGGAGGAAAATCTAATGGATTACGAAATTGCGCAGCTCAAGTTGTCAGGCTGGAAGCTTGAGGCTTGGCACTGCGCAATGTGCATTTAAGGCTGACTGGGAGGCAGAAATTACATAGTTCTGGAGCTCAAGGGTCAAATTTGGGCACTGTGACTACACAGTGCACGATTTCAAGAGGTAAGGTCAAGGCTTGAGGTTTAAGACTACGCAATGCGCAGTTTAGGAAGGTTGAGTGAGGTCAAGTTGATCGGGAGTGAAATTGTTTAGATGAGACTAAGTGTGGAATCAGTGAGACCAAAGTGAACAAGGAAAAAACTTGGGCATGATCACACACTTAGAAAAATTTAAGACACAACATTGATCACTTAGAATACATGAACAACATTCTTCCCTCAATGTGATGACATTGCAGTGACTTTCCCCAAATGCGACACTAAAGATACACTTTGTAACAATAGTGATGACACTTTTGCGATAATGCATAAAAATTTGGGAATGAGTGTAAAGCATGTCTGCATGATTAGGGGAATTCATCAACACCAAAGTTACCCTTTGAAACAAGCCAAAACTCCACTTTACACGATAAGTGACACTTCCCATGCCAAAAGACGACATTTTCTATATAAAGAGAAAAGTGCGAACGACACTTGCGATATGCGAACGACGATGAAAGAAACACATGCCAGAGTGAATATAAAATGAAAAGGAAACTAATTAAAGTGAAAGCAAGAAAAAGTGACAGTCAAAAACATGAAAGTGACACATGTGAAACTAAAAGTGTGCAAAAGCGATAGTTTGAAAAACTCACTGACATAGAAGTACAAACACAACCAGATGCGATGAATTTTCAATGACGATGCGCACCAGCTGCGGATATGAATTGAAAATTACACATGCACCGTTGAATGGAAATGAATGAGAGGGAAACAAACGCTGACAGATTTTAACCCACATTAAGATGCTTATCGTTGTAAGATGATTGATCTCAAATCTCGAAGCATCCTTTAATTTTTCATGCTTGTCTTGTAAGTTGCATATTTTCCTATTTTATCATGTAGTGTGAACTTAAGCATAAGCAAAATTTTATCACATAACTCATACATGCATTCACGAAGAGAAAAAACAAAGGATTTGGTGATAGATTTCACCTTTCCTCGGCTACATCTCTGGGTTTGCAAACATCGCTAGATTTCTCCATATATTCAGTGAAAAGGAGTACATAAAATTTTGCTGATAAAATAAGTGGTTATGGACCTGGATTTTCGACTTGTTACTCGCCCCACCATGAATTTTTGGGAGATTTCCTTAGTATTCTAAGTGGTGATGTTGACTCCTAACACCATATAGGAATATGTTCTTCTTCTTAATTCTATGATTGATTTTCCTCTTCCTTGCTTTCTCAGAATCCTTTCTAAATCATAGCTCCTTGTTCACAAGAGTGTTTCTCCCTAAAAACCCCAACAACGTTCTCATTATCATTTCAACCTTATTTTATCATCAGAGCAAGGGTCTCCTTCACTTGAAGCAAATGAGGTCCTCAAACCTTTAAACCATAAAGAATAGTGGCTTTGATGATCTTGTCCAAGAGGTACATCTTGGACATGATATCGTGGAAGTGACTTTGAAAGCATAAGTTCTTGATTTATGATTAGTGCCTAAGATAAGAGGAGTGTGATGTGTTGCAAATATTATTTTTGGGTAGGGATTCTACATATTTTCATAGATTATTATCTATTTAATAATACTTGTCACATTCCTTAAGGAAAGTTTGCACATTTGGAGGCATGACTCATCATCTCGTGTGCTTTGGCATGATTTATGAACAACTGAGGAGGTTTATAGGAGGACGCCCTTCATGAAATGATGGCACACGACATATACTATAAATTGCACGAGATGTTGCAAAGGAAATGTTGTAAGTTATAGCATATGGAGATCTAAACGTAGCTCAAATTGAGTGAAAGAAAAAATTTTGTTTTATTTTTTCTTTGTTGTGTGTATTCCTCTAATTGTTGGCAAGCATGAATACACAGGAGTTGGGGACTTTAAAGAGTTTTTTTAGTATCTATATGAAAAAATTAATGTTGAAGAAGGTGACAATGACATTAATTATATTATCCATAGTGGGTTGTTCTACAAGCTAGATAATCTTTGTGTTCCTAAAGGTGAAACATTGCAACTTATCATATCTAGTCGTTTGATATATTTGGTAAACCATTCAATTTGAAGAAGATGATAAGAAATGAAGATCAAGAGGGAACATGTATGCGTCCATCAATGAAAGGAATTGAGCTTGAGCAATGGTTGGCTAAACCTACTAGCAATGTCTTCCAATAATGTTAGTGCTTAAGCTTGAGTCACAAGAGATGTAGCCTATGGTTGTAGAAGTTTGAGGATGTTGAACCACCAAGGAACTCCAGGGGAAACCACTTTGTTGACACATAAGCTAGTGTCATAAATAACTACAATGTTTGATGATCAAACATGTAATGAGTCAGATTATGTGATAGGTGGTTAAGCTAGCGGCTAATAGGGTCGATGACATAATAAACAAGTGACTACACTAATCAACCTAGCACTTGACAGGGAAACTGATAGGACTGGTGACATGACATATGATGTTAGTGTGATGTATCTTGACACGAGACTAAAAAATGCTCGAGAAATAGTCTCAAACTAGTTTTTCATGCAATAATAGCCTACCGCATATCCAAAAGTTGCAAATTAAAGGATGAGAGGTCCAAGAGACAAGTAAATTGTAACATTTATAGTTTAAAATATATAAAATTGTTTGAGTGGAAGTTAAAAGTATTGTGCAAAAAGGTTCTCGGCATATAAAATTCAATTGAAAAGTCCAATCATTAATAGCCATCTTTTGGGTGTTTATTCTATTGTTTTCCCTTCTTTTGCAAAAGGGTAATGGAAAAATTAAATTGTGATGTTGTCAAAACTTTCCATCAAAACTATGACAATAACATTTTAAGGAGTGTCATTTCTTAATACAAATATAATTTTTAGAAAGAAATATTACTACTTTTTATTTTATCTTAAATTTAAATACATATTAAATGATTGAAAAAATATTTCAAAGCATTCAAACATAATTAGTTTTTTTAATATAGAGTATTAAGAAAATAATTAATGAATTTTAAAAACCACGTATTGAAATATATAAATAATGCATTTTTTTGGATAGAGAATAAAAAAGAAAGGTAAATAATTAAAATTAAAATATTGTTTTTTTTAATATGGAGTATTAAGAAAATAATTAATAAATTTTGAAAACCAACTATTTAAAATGGAGTGTTAAAAAAATAATTATTAAATTTTAAAAACCAATTAATAAAATATATAATAATGAAATAATATATAATTTTTTAAATAAAAAATAAAAAAACGGTAAATCATGAAAAAACAAGTGAACAAATAAAAAATAGCAGTAATCATGAAAAAACAAGTGAATGGTGATTTAAGAGAATGACAGAGGCAGAGAGACTGTGATGATTAAAGAGAGTGACGGGGAAGAGAGACGAGATTTTCTCCAACACCTCTATTTTAAACGTAAATTCATTAATCACTTGTGTTACACCATTTTTTGGTCATCTAATCCAGTGTTATTAGATGGACCCAAGTACACCAAGTAAGATCGATTTTACCCCAAGTAAAATCGCATTCACTATGAAAAATAACTTAGTAAACCACCTTTATTAAGTTGTTTATGGTCTAAATAGGAAACCCCATGAAGAAATATTAAATAAATCTATATTTGTTTGATTTTCCTCATAGAATAATTAATTAAACAATAGTTTGATTAATATTCCTAGTTATATTTAACCCAAAACAAGGAAATTAATTAGATAAATCATTATTTATCTTAATATTTCCTAAAGATTAGTTATTTAAACCTTATTAAATAATATTATTTTGTTAAATATAACTAAATAACCCATAAATAATTAAATAAATCATTATTTATTTGATTATTACTTAACCATATCCTTAAAATGATAAATAAATCATTTATTTATTTATTATTACCTAATCACATCCTTAAAATGATAAATAAGTCATTTTTTTATTTATTATTACCCAACCACATCCTTAAAATGGTAAATAAATCATTTATTTATTTATTATTTAAAAATAAGGGGATTTGACTCAAGTCAAATTCCTTTTCCCTCCAACAAATATAATAAAATATTCCATAAAAGTTGGATCTTGATTTGGTTAATAATATTTTAATTATACACCAATATCTAGACTAACTCAATATTTTGTTATAAATAGAAGGGTTTTCCAATTCATTTGACACCTTTTGTTGCCTAAAGATCTCATTAGATCTCAACTCTCGGTCTGGCTATTGATCCATTATCATAGCCATACTTTTCCATTTTTGTCTGGGTTTTCTACACCATCAAGAGAGAGGAATTCTAAAACTGAAGTGTTGAGGAACTACAAGAACCCATCCCACTAAGGAGAATAGGGAACACCCTCTTGTGTTTTCCTCCCAGGTGCCATTAATAAAAATTCCATTGGATGTATTCTTGTCTTATCTATTGGATCTATGGAGTAAATCTTGTTTTTTCACTGTTTAATGTCTTCTAATGCATAGATCTAGATTTTTGCAGCATTTGTCTTGATCATCTAACTGTAGATTTGAAGATATTAGCAGTCATTTCTATTGTTAGGGTTGTTTGTTATAAGTGGTATTTTTACGTACACCTCAAATCAAGATTCATACTAACAACTTGGCACTGTATCTCTATGCAAATTTTCCTTGCCTTACAAGCTGAGTAGACAAAGATTTGCCTTACAACAACATTTTAAATGGTAAATTCATCAACTACCTGGTATTGTATTTGTATTTTGTATGCAAATTTTTCTTTCCAGCATTCTTGTTTTACAAGCTACTCATCCCATCCTATCAAAGCTAGAGCCCTAATTTTATTAGTCTGAATTATAATCAGAGGCACTCAAATACAATGCATTGTAGACTAGCAAGGTCTCATAGGGTTCAAAATTGTAATTTGAAAAGTTTCAGAATAAATCATTTGCGTCCAATGCTTTTGATCATTCTCTCCCTTCTGCCAATCTACTATGATACAAAATATGATTTGAAAAGTTTCAAGATAAATAATTTGCGTCTAGTGATTTTGATCATTATCTCCCATATGCCAATCTACTATATACAAAATATGCTTTCCAAGGAATTTAATACATCCATCCAGTTCCAAGCAACAAAAAAATGTATCCTCAAAAAATAAAGAAGATGGCAAGTGCACTTTTGAGCATGTATTTTCAGTCACACACATCAATATTTTCGACTACTAGTGAATACAGCTTCAAAGTTTTCGCCATCCTCCAACTGCTTAAAACAAGCCCACTTGCCTTGCAACCACCATCTTAATTTTGTCTTTCATGAATTTCATGAATTACAAGCTAATCACTTGCAGTAAGTGCTAATTTCATGAATAATATTAGCATTAAATGCAAGATTTTCTACAATAGTACATATGGCATTGTTACTTTAGAAGCTTAGATCTTTGCAACAACAGGTTCATTAAAAAACTTCAATCTAATATGTCTTCAATCATTTATATCCTTGGCCTACTATAATAGTAATAGGACAATGCTAGATCTACAAATGACTTGAATTTTTCAAGGGAACTTTGGTCTCTAAACGTAATGAGGAACTCGTCCTCTTTAGACAGTGATAAATTTTTTTTCTTCAATTCCTTAAAATGTTCATTCAATGTTCATTTTTCTCAAAAAGAGACCTCACGGATCTACTTCAAGGTCAACCTTCTACAATACTAATGTACCTTCAAAATTCTTATAAAGATGACAAACACCATTGATATATCCTTTATAATTTTTCCTTAGGCTTGCAAGCTCAAGAGGATCTTTGAAAATGGCTTGGCTTTAAGTCGGCCTAACCATAATCAAATTTATGTTCAGATTTCCTTAGACATTGGGTCCTTGGGATGAGTCTCCTTACAGGTTAGCCTCAACCAATCTAAAATGGGCCTTAGGAATGCACTAGGTCTGAGCCTTAGGATGCTTCTACAAAAGGACTAAAGACAATGACCTCAGAAAGAACTTGACATAATTCAGACTTCCTCCATCAGCAAGCCCTTAAAGTTCTTATTATAGATCTCAAATTTGTTGTGAAGTTTCCTTTAGTCCAGTGAATAATGAATTCAAACTTAAACTTTGATGCTCAGAAGAAACCCAGACTTGGCCCGAATTACTCCTCAGTGGGCTTTCAGTTAGTGCGAAATTGTCTGAAATTTGTGCTTTTGGAGAAATCCCAAATAATTCCATAGAAGTATGCCAAGAACAAGGGGCTAAATAATCCTAAGAACAAATTTTATACATCTACCTAATCACCCTAAAGCCTTAGGAATAGACTCAGATTTGTCTCAGAATTAGGCCTTGGATTGGAATCATAAGCCTGACAAATAACCTCAGGATCAAAACGAGTGGATGCCACAATCAGCTACAGTGATTTGTGTTAAGAGGGCTAAATTTAGGCCTCAGGATGTCTGCATTAGAGGGTGGAAAAAATCTGCCAGGAAAAGGAAGAAATAGTGCACATAAACTCTGGTCAAATCACCCCTCAAATCCTAGAAGAAGGAGAAAATCAAGCGAAGGTCTCAAGAAGTCTTGGAAGCCTAATATAAGGTCACGCGTGTGAAATCATCCATACTGCAGCCCTATATATTTCTCAACATAATTCATTGCTTGTGTACTATGTAAATTACAAGAACCAATCCAGAATTACACTTTTTTCTTGTCTATGTTTGTAGGAATTACATACATGTACACCATTCACATATCTATTAATTTGTTGGTGCTCTGTTTACACTGTATTAGCTCAGCACTGCACACTCTTTATACAAATGGTAGTGGGTTCCTAGTACCTACAACCCCTTCTATGTTATGTTTATGATCAAACAACTCATCCATGAGCACTGAATTACACCTATATCCATCCTTTGAGTGGTTTGAACCAACATATCCCAAAATGTATGCACCAAGGTATTATTGAGGCCTATGCATTTTTCCAATCTTGTACAATCATTCACATCTGAAAAGGCACACACACACAAAAATATATATGTATATATATATATATATATATATATATAGAGAGAGAGAGAGAGAGAGAGAGAGAGAGAGTGAAAATCCATGCTACTGAAGCAAATGGGCTATAGGCCCACTATTTATGGATAAGAAGTAGAGACTGATGTTAAATTTCCATTTTTATGTGCTAATATCCAAAAAGGAGGATGGTATGTTGGAGAACCAGAGGCATAAGAAAATTGTACATACTTCTAGATGTTTATGCATTGACTCCAACCACCTTCCAATTAAAGATTTGGTAATCAACACACTGGTAACAAGGGCATTGAAATTCAGTGAAAAGATCTTCATAGACTCAACTAAACTTATTTATTAGTTACTCCTAGCTCATTTATATCCTTGCCAATAAATGCATTAGGATCTCTCCTTGAAGTTGCCCAAATATAAGGGAACATTCAAGGCATTCTTCTTCTTAGTGATGGCCAGTTAATTAATTTTGATTTAATTGAGGATTCTCTTCTCACCTTGGATCTCACTCGAAACTCTTTTAAAGGACACATGACGTATGGAATTCTCTATTAAAGTAGTGTGAGCTGTGGTGAGTGAGGAAAAGGTATAAGCTCTTATCTTGGTTATGAAGATATCAACTTGGCTTTTCATAAATTGAAAATCTATTAATCCTAATCATATGATAAGATAATTTGTGTCTCTTTTGGTACCAATGTATCCCCTAAGATGTAGCAATGGGTTTTGAACAAGTTTGAAAGCAAGCTTCTAAATTGTGAAGCCTACAACTTATCATTATCAGGTAGAATCACTACATGATTTCTATTCCTATTATTTGTTCCTTTCTTCTAGTTGTAGGAAGATGAAAATGATTATAGAAAATTCTTGTGTGGGAAGAATGGAGGGAAGGAGATCTTCCTCTAGTTTTATAGGCATCTGTACTTTTACTGAGGGAGGGAAAATTCCCTGGTTTGATTGATGTGTGAGCTTAGGGAGTAGTGTTGAAAATTCAATGGTCAGGGCAATGAGTGGTCACATATGGTGAATTATTGTTCAACATTTCATTTAAAATGATAATCTTATAGGGGTTATTAAAGGTGCATTTGGAATCTATGATATAACCGTCGGTGGTGTTTCTCAAGATCTCTGGATCAACTATCCTTGAAAAAATTTGGCAGGCTTGGTATTTAGTTTCCAATCACCTACAATGGGACTTTGCAAGCCATCGAAATGAGTGGCATATAGCAGTGAGATCTATTTATACCATCCCATTGGACATGGAGATATTGGTTTAATATCTTTTTCTTGTAGGTAAGAAACTAACCACAAAAGATATTTTATGTGGGGGAATTTGTTTGACAAGGCAGCGATCACTTTGTTACCATGGAGAGTATTAATTGATCTCAATCGGTACAACCTACTAACAACGTTCCTTTTCAAAAACCTGCAAGATCATTTGGAGTCTAGTTTGTTCAATATGAATTTGAGCACTCAACAATTTATTTTTTACACTTGGAAATGGTCTTATGGGAAGCCCTTTACATATTAGAAAAATAAAGAACTTTTTCTATGCTCTGTAACACTACTCACTATTTGTGGCAAGTACTCAACATGTCAACTTTGCTTACCAACATGGTGTGCCGACTTGACATTTTGGTTGAATCTCATTTAATTCTAGACAAACTTGGTTAGATTGTTTGTAGCTGAACTGGCTTGTTCAGGAACAAATTTGTTCAAAGGGCTCGATGTCTTCTTGAATATTTAGGGATAATCCCTTTGAAATGGTGAACTTATTTTCTGTTTGTTACAGGTGTGCTTGCATATTAATATAGAATCTAGGAAACTGTTTGGGGGAATGATGTGGACATGCCAAATTGGTTGATTGCAACACGTAAGAGTATGACATGTTTCTTTTTGAGAGATTTTTGGAACATCTAGCTTCCCTGCCTCTGGTTTTACTAGTTGAATACAGTTTAGAATACCCACTGGAAATTAAGCAAGCAAAAATAGGGTTGTGAACTTGGAAAGTCTTATATTTAACTTGGTAAATTGCTTTAGAATACCTACAAGATTCAATTGCCTAGTATTTTTGTATTGTTTTCACTATTGAGGTATAACCTTTATAAGCTTTTCAGTTTATATACGTGTGATATTTCCTTGGGATAGTTACAACTATTATTATTTTGCATATTTTCCATTATATAGTTATGACGACTACACCATCTATTGATACCATTCCAAGGTATGGAATTCCATTCCAGGATCATAATATTAAGCATCCTATATTTTTTTTATGAATCCTCCAAGTATACAGGTATAAAGAGTGTTGTTTAAGGAGCTATATATTATGCATGATATTTTCTGTCAAGGTTAACAGGATGCTTTATCAATCAAAATATTAATCTTTGTCTATCATCGAACATGATATGTTCTCATGATTAAGCGGTAATTTCCATATTTTTTGACCTAGCTTTGTTCGATCATAAACAAATTATGCCTACATATTCATATTTTATGTTTACACATGACTGTCTTAGTTTCATCAATATGACTAAACTGAGGAAGTGCTGGAATTCAAGATACAATTTTTTAATGAGTGAAGTACCAGGATTCAGGAGACAAAAGAAAAACTCCTTTGTCTATGAAACTAAGTCAATCAAATGTAAACATAAAATAAGAAGGAGATTTTTTTATGAGTGAAGTACCAGACTCTAACAGAAATTTTATAGCATCCACCCAAGTAAAACTTTTTTAGGCTAATCACTTGCTTGGTTTTGTTGATCTTGGCGGTAGATGACTACAAGAAATTTTCTAAAGCCCCATCTGAAATCAAATTCCAGATTTGTGAGACCCCATTCTCCTAGTTTTGTAGGAAGGATATTGGCTTCCACTATGGTCTTGAGGAAGCTCTACTCACAACATATTTCAACTACTCACCCCTCCATCCCCTCGAATGATAAAGATTTGAAATGGATTTGAAATATTATCTGGTTCAAAATTTCTATGTTATGTAACTAATAATACATATAACATCATTATGATTATGTTGCAACATTTTTGGTTGTAATATTGTATCTTGACATTGTAGTTGTAGCAAGTGAAATTCCTTTATTCCTTTGGGATTTTCACCACAGCCCCATTGCACCAACTAATTAAATGCCTCTTCATATAATTGTGAAGCTATAACACAAAAAAACCATTTGCTGACTTCCATTATTTGATTGGGTCACTGGCTAGGATCTTTGTGGAACTCTGTGCCATTGAATAGGCTGGCTCATATCTTAAATTCAATTTATGGGAAGCATGGTAGCTTGAATTCCCATGCCTTTGTGATTTGGATAATTACCCACAACATTTTCTTAACTAATTGATGTATTGGAATGACCCCTGACACACACCGATTCTTTTTGTTAATGTGATGTTGGCTTAAAGCATAATCACCTATTCTTGATTGTTAGCTACTGTCAATGAAATTGATTTGAAGGCAATATTCAATGGGAATACTTATAATTAATTTGAGTTTTGAATTCTGTACATTCAAAACAAATTTTAAATTCATGACACAATTTGCTTGGATTGCTTGGTTAATGCCATTACTTGTGCATTGTTTATGCAATTTCTAAGCAGCAACAATACCACTTGGCAATTCAAATAGGATTCCATTTTACTATTTGTAGGCAATGTTGTCACCTACAACAATGTGAGGAGGTAGCTACCTATAAACATGCTTCTTATTAATTTTTGGGGCTAAACTCTTAATAGATTCCTTGAGATATGTTTGTAACTTTGTATATGATGAACACTTTCTTCATGTGAATGGGTAGAGTTAGAAATCCTCCAACCCATCTGCGCTACAATATAAATCACTACCCTGATGGATGAGTATCTAGCTACTAGGGTGAAGGTCTCATCATAGTCAATGCTCTCCTTCTAAGAAAACCCCTTAGCCACAAATTCAGCTTTGAACTTATCCACACTACCATTAACAGTATGCTCAATCTGGTAAACCTATATAGAGCAACTGCATATTTTCTCTCTTGAAAAAGTACAACCTCCCAAACACTGTTCTTCATGATGGAAGAGTACTCTTCCACTATAGCATCAATCCACACCTACTGCTCGGATGCTTCCTAAAATCTGGAAGGCTTAGCCTCAGTTAGCTCACTCATCAACACCATATAGCCATAATATTGTTGTGGTTCCCTACTCTATTTGACTAAATATCTAGGAGTACCCACCTACTCCTGAGCATCTGTCAGTGTTTTCTCTACCCACTTGGCCCTGTTCCTGCCTATGCTAGGAGTCTGAGCATAAGTAAGAGAGGCCTGGATTTAAGGGTGTGCCATAATCACCCTTGAGTCTTGGAGGGAACATTGGGACTAAATGGATACGTAACAGGATAACTGAAGTTTTCAACACTAGGGTTTTCACCATCACGTGACATGTATGTTTCCACTTCTCCATATCTCTTATTGTATCTTTTCTTATATATATATATATATATATATATATATAATTTAGAAACTAGATATATATTCAGATTCAAAATTGTCAAAAGAATTGTTACTAATATGGGAATGCACAAATCACTGCAACTGTAAAGCCCTTTTCTGATGTTGGTAGTGAAGAAATATTCAATTGTATTATGAGACACACAAATAATTTTATGTTTTCTGAGGCTGAATTTATTAGATTAACGCTGGATCTATTAAATATCTAGAAGAATTAAAAAAGGCCGTATAAAATATTTAAGGTTAAAATTAATTTATGCAAAACAATTTACATCTATTTTTTCTTTTCAATGTGCATAATCCCAAATATAGGAGGGAAGGATCTGGATCTTAATTTGTTATACAGGGAAGTAACTACTCGTGGTGGACTATAAAGGGTAAGGTAGACTCTGCATATTTATTATAGCAAGATTATACTTCTAGAAAAATGGCTTTTGAAAAGTTTCCTCATCTTTTTTCTTCTTTATACAACCATGCATCTAGACCAATGGTTCCAGAAATTTGGCTTCTGAAAACTGGCCCCTTTTTCTTTCTTTTTTATGATAACTATGATCTAGCAGAATTTGTTTGTGTAGCAGAAAGGTGGGTATGTAACAGGTGCCTACATAGGAGCTATCCACATTCTTATTGTCTGCAGTTAGTGTTAATCTTGGAGCCTCATCGTTATTACTCATTGATCGTACATCATTGCCCCATAAATTATTTAACATTCAAGTAATGATTAGATCCTTAAAGATGAGAATTTGAAAGCATTGTTTCAAATTGGGCAATAGTTTCAACTCCAAATTTTCATTAATTAAATAGCACTATACAACAAGATATGAACAAAATGAAGCTGATCTCAACAACCAACCTGTTTAAAATCATAGGGCCAAGTATAGATAATCTAATTTGCATAATTGTACAAACTTTGGGGAGAGGAAGAGACAAACAAAAGAAGTTGATCTATAGTGACTGTTGATCTTTTGTGCAACATAATTTTTTGAGCTCTCCACCCACTCCATTGAGCCTACACTGATTTGGAATTGGTGCATGCAGCAAAGGTTAATGCAGCAGTGTATTAACATTACTGAACTTTGAGACTGTGTGATCACTTTGTTGTAATGCTAGAACCACTTGACTAAGAATATTACTGTGTTTGTGTCACAATTCTAGTTTTCCACTTTGATCCACATCAAAAATGCCCATTGTAATTCACATTTGGTGTTGATGATTCTTTGTTAGTTTTCACCTTTGATACAATGATTGAATTTGCATGCCCATACTTAATGAATTTTGTATTGAACTTGTCTCACAAGCTTGGTCAATTTGTGACTCACTCTAGGATCAAACAACCCCACTTATGATTTTTTGATCTCAACCACTCTCCTGCAAGTTGGGGAGTGTTAGAAATGACAATAAAACATTTGTGTGGAATTTTTGAACTTGTGAGGATTGATGAAACTGTTGAGGTGGAGTTTTTGTTGTGTTACACATGCAGCCAAGGTACACAATTGAGGGGACATTGCCACATTATCATCTTGGGAGTTTGGAAAATGTTGCTACCTTGGAATTCTTTGTTGGAGATGTTATGATTTGTATGCACAAGGTTTTTGTTCTAGTCAAAGATGATAAGCTGAGTCTTTAGGTGCTAGCAACATTATCCTTGATAGTGTAATATTTGTAATTTATTAACCATTGAGGCAATTAGTGTTTGAAAAAGTGGAACTTGATCATTGTACTTCTTATATATACACATATATTTGAGAAAGTAAGGAAGCGTAAGAAAAGGTGTAAGTGTGAAAAATAAAAAAATTGAGAAAGAAGTGAGCCAAGTGCTAATATGTCTGTAGTTTCTATAAGAGAAACTTGTTCTGTACCTGAAAATAATCACAAGTACATCTCTACTTTGTTGATAGGTTGCATGACCTCAAAATACATTGGTATCAATGCTAATAAAAATCATTAAGGTTGGGTGTGTTTATTGTAGTGCATAACACATGATAAGCTCTTCTTGAAAAGTAGAAGTGTTGGGGAATAGTTTCAATGCACATATCAGTTTTTCCTCCTCTCGAACATGGTATCAGAGCCTAGTTTATTATGATCTGGGAGATTTTCATGTTTGTATCAAAGTACTTTGATCCTAGAAGAGATTTAGAGTTTCTTGTTGTTGTTGAAATTAATAAGCAAGGATGGTGGCAAGATGCCATTGACTTCAAGCATTCCCTTTCTGAACATCAAGTTGGTGTTAACTTTTGGGGTTACTGCAAAAGTGTTTTTGCTCTTGTTAGGACTATATTTCTAATCATCCTTGATGATGCTTTGTGGGCATGTGGACGGCTCAAATGGGGTGGATGCTTGAAATTAGAGTGTTGCCTTGGTCTTCTTACCTATGGGGTTGATTCCCTAGTCAATTTTTTGACTAACCCATTGGGTGTGGATAATGGAGAAGTTAGTTGCTAGATTAGAAGAGGTACCTACCTAGTAGGAGCATTGGGCACTTAGCCCTTGGAGCTTGGGACAGAAATTCACTTCCCAACAACAACAATGAACCATAATTCACTTCTCAACAACCCCAATACACTAGGTAATCCAAGAGAAAAGATACCAAGAATATGCCACCAAATTTCATCCCTTCAGGCACACTTTTCCAAGAATAAACCATATTTGAATTTATTACACTTACTACAGATTTACAATAGTAAATATGCCATATTATCTTCCAAATGTTTGTGAAATCATTTCACAATTTGGGCCCTTAATATGTCAAATTAGTATGAAAAGCGTAAAAAATGGTGCAACCAAGAAAAAAATGAAAGACATCAAAATAAAAATTGAAACTACACGAGTATTGGACAGCTAGAAACTTCATATGTGTGTATAAGGATGAAGTACATGTATATACCACAACTTTATTATCACAAACTGATCACAATCGTTCAAGGCCCAAAGAAGGGTTAGATGTTCAAAAATAGATTCAAGAGAAGCGTCAAATGTAGGCATATGATGCCAAATCAGAGGTAGAAAAGCAGAAAAAAATATAGCAAATTTTGTTACCAAGATAGATATCAATTTTCCTATCTTGATTCCACTTTCCTTTGGATCTTTTGGCTGTTGAAAGTTCTTCCTGATGTATCTTGATTTCCCCAGTTCAAAATTCAAGATTTTGGATGGGGCTGGATGGGGTAGGGCAGGCCTTTTGATGCATATTTCTCCTCTACTTTTCCTGCTGATGGTTTTTCCTTTGAACTCGTATTTTCCATTGAAGCTGATTCAACTCCTGTGCCTTTATCTTCAGCTCTTAGACTTTTCTTTTTGACTACTTTGGTATGTGAGTATCAGTTCATCTGATACTTGTTTGCCTAATCTTTGATCCTTTGAAGAATTTTGAAAGTGTCTCCTTGTTTCAAAGGGATTCTCTAGTTTCACTGCTACGTGCAGGGGAGGGGATCTCCTTTTTTCCCTTGACTAAAGACTTAATGGAAACTATTTTCTCTCTCTTTTTTGAGATCCTTTGCAGGGGAAGGAACTATTTTCAGGCAAATTTTGGTTTAAACATGATTTGATTTAGAAAAATTCCAAGAATAGGTAATTTTTACATGTATTAGCTACTGCTACAGACTATTTTAGCACACTTTTTCTTGATGCTCTTTGTTTGTCACTAAGGATTACTGAGGATCATTGTTTCGTTGATAGCTTTCTACACAAACATTAATGATTAAATAAGCTCTTTTAATGATACCACAGTTGTGCATATTTTTTGTTACGACCCTTTATTCCCAAAAAATTTTAGATCTCACCAAAATCATCCTACACCTTATTCAACTTCCCACTTTATTTTCCATGGAAAAAATTCCGTATCTAATGCATAAGGCTTATGGTGGGCCACACCATCTTTAATGATGTGAATTTGTGTCATACTTTATGACAATCCTGTTTCTTGTGTCACTTTAGTACATGTGACATATCTGTCAGAGGTTGACCCCAACCAGGAAAAGCCATTTTGGAATCTTGTGTTTTGATGTGAGCTATAATTATAGGAAAGGTCCTGTTGTTAAAATTTTAGGTCATTAAAGTAATGGTCAAATTTTGAAATTAGTGTACATGAAACAATTGTGTGTGGTGTAATTTGAGGGTCTATAAAATGGAAAGTCAATAAGAGGACAAACTTGGCTACATATATGGTGAGAGAGAGATTATAGGAAGTGAAAGGTCATTGGACAAATAAAGAGTCATAGGAATTGGAATGTTTAGTGTTAACAAATCTATTATATGTTCACGTGCTTCCAAATCCATTTTCTTTTTCTCTGTCTTTGTAAAAAAAAAATAAGTGTCTCATTTCATAGTATTTTTGTCTTATTGAATGATCTAGAATGACATTCAACAACAAATGATTCATGGAAGAGATGAATCCCTTTCCGGCCAAGAGCAATATTTTTTCACCCAGCCTAGTGAGTGACATCAACAAGAAGAAATACTTTGTTGGTAGAGATCACAAGTACAATGGCTCAAGAAGGAGAACACAACTCGAAATTCTTCCACAACTCGATGATTCAACATTGGAATTGCAATATAATTACTCATCTCAAGAAAAATCAAGGTAATAAACTAACTTCTCATCAACATATTGAGCACAAACCAACAAAAATTTTCTGGTCTCTCCTCTCAAAACTCAAATAGGACGGTTTCACTGCCATTCACATGATCACTAAACACATCCCCTAATTAGTCTTGAAAGAACACACTGCCAGTCCCATGAGGCCCATCACTTTAATAGATGTCAAATTGACTGACATGGATATGCCTGCCAGAAAATATCCAAGTCCTGATGTTTTCACCACAAATTTCTTCCACCACATTTGGTTCACCATTAAAAATGAGGTCTAGGCATTGAAAGAAAAGTTACACTAAATATAAGGTGCCTTTCCAACCATAAATGCTACCTTCATCACTCTAATTCCAAAAGAGGACAAAGCACTCAATCCCTCCAAATTCCAAGCTATAGGTCACTGCTATGTTATTTACAAAATGAGATGAGAGGGGTGCACTAGCTGTAATAAAATGATTGCATCTTGTAGATCTAGTCACCTCTTAGGATTTCCATCTCACACGGCTACTATATCTAACACTAGTGGGTTTTTACAGTCAAGGGCTCTATACCTTGGCTCATTAAGGTTTTTTACTTTTCAACTTCCACTAGATCTACTCCCTTCAACTACCAAAAAATTGTGACGTGAATATTTTTTCACTAGTGTGGTTGATTACAATCAAACTGCAAGTTGCTGAATTTTGGCTCCATTTACACATTGGGTTCATAATAGTGATTTTGTGCAGTATTGTAGGTGTTATTCCCTCAAGATGTTGTCCTTCCATACATATCAAAGCCCTATCTTGCAAGGAAATTTTTTCCTTGCCTAGGTACTAGATTGAAGTCTGCCATCAGAGGCCAAATTTTTATGCCATTTCTGAATTGGTATCATAATAGCGATTTTGAAAAGTATTGAGGAAGTTATGACTATTTTATGTTATGATTTTGTTCAAACTCACTTGGAGTCACAATCCTCGTGGAAAAGGGAGATCCATTGGATGTAAAATTCGCTTACTGTTTTTACAAACTCTAGATCTACTTGTGCTGCTTCATGGCATAGTGACAGTCACAGAATTAGTTTTTTTGTGCAAGATATAGCATAACAGCAAGATGCATTTGCACAACCACCACATTTGGGAAACCATGATGGTCATGTTCAAGACCATGTAGCATGTTATCCAACCATCATTGGTCTCTAATCAAGAGATCTTAATCCTATGACTTTTTTTGCAATGTCAATGATCTTTATTTTGCTCCAACATCTTCTATCTCACCTAATATTATTCTTGATGGCCCCTGCATTCTCAGTAGCATCATAACACTTTGAATGTTATTATTCATTAAGTTTTGTACCTCTTGAATTGGAATTGTGTTAGGTAGCTACATAAAAAATATGAGTTTTCTTCCAAGTTTGGGTAATTGTCGATGATTTTTGGCACATATGCAAGCCTTGAAAGCATGAGAATGTGCAAGAATAAAATCTTGGGATAAACACCCATTTCATTATAAGGGCTTATCTTACGTTGATGTCATAATGTCAGCAAGGACATTTGTAGATACCTTGACACAAAGACAGTGTCAGCAAGGACATTTGTAGATACCTTGACACAAAGACAGTGTCAACAAGGACATTTGTTAGCATGCATCTTGGTGTGCATTTATGGCTTCTTCAACACAAGCATACACCACAGTGATGATTTGGTTTTGTGCTTGTGCTGAGGTGAGACATGGCATTTTATGAACAATGCTGGTCAATGTTCCTGGAACAGAGTTTAGATTGTTATCATCCTTGCTGGCATGTGAAGGTTTGTTAGACCTTGTATATTCTCATGTTGTATATGTATTGGTTAAGTTAGTGAAACTGGCAACTCCCCATTGACATATTTTCATCACCAAATTGAAAAATGCTATAAAACGGTTGAGCAAGGTTGCAGTGAGTGAACTCCAGTGTTTTTGCTGAGGCAAACACCATGCTTCTTTCAAGTAAAATGTCTAGTGCTGCAATTCTTAGGGTACTTAAGGAATTGAGCTCTCTTGCTTCCTCACTTAACAAGGAAAAGGATTATTAGGTACTAACTTATAGAGATCATGATGAAAGTGTCATTATAATCAAGAGTCTAAATTTAGCTGTTTGACTTCTATGGCAACAACTGGGTCTTTGCATCAGTAAGATAGAAAAATTGGTCATCTTCGTTGTCTATTGTACCTGTGCCTTCTGGTGCTAATGGATTTTTACTCCCTCTACCACCATATATTGACATATTTTTTTGTAATATGTGAAAAGTTGCAACCTCATCAACTGACACTTACCCAGCTAGAATACACCAGTGATGAGATAAAATCAGCTGCAAGTTCATCTCATTCCTCAATGCTCAAGATCCCAGCCCATTGATTACACATAATCCAAGGGAATATCCTTCACTTGACAAGTCAAACATCCAGTAAACCCAAGGCAGCAATCTCAAGGTGAGGCCACACGTGCTACATTATTAGATTGACTTGGTAAATTGATATCCTATTGCCTGTTCAGATTGCTGGGTGTTTTTTTTTATTGTACAGACTTTAAACACATGCCCAACTCATTTCCTTGTAAGCACTACTAGGCATAGGATGATAATATGGGCATTCTCTTGGATTGGATTCCAGCTAGCTATTGCCTTTTCTTTTAGGCATATGGAAAGTTAAGCGCATTCTAGGGGAATTTGATTGCTTGTTTCTTTGTGTCAAGCTATCTACAAATGTCCTTACTGACATGGTGACATCAACGTAAGAGAAGTACTTATAATGAAATGACTATTTATCCCAGGAGTTTATTCTTGCGCATTCTCATGCTTTCAAGGCTTGCATATGTACCAGAAATCATAGACAAGTACCCAGACTTGAAAGAAAACTCAAAGTTGCTATGTAGCTACATAACCCAATTCCAATTCAAGAGGTACAAAACTTAATGAATAATAACACTGAAAGTGTTATGCTGCTACTGAGCTCCATTATGTAGAAACAGAGATCTCAACGAGTTAAAAATCAATTCATGGACCATTGAAGGGATAGATTCGACATTCAGTATTACAATGAGAATATATGAATTACACCAATCTTATCTATGCATTCATAAGTAACATCTGACAAACACCTTTGGCATCTAGCTTTTAGTTTTTACTAGAGATGCATGAACCATTATTTAAACAAAATGCAATCTTTTGGGAAGTCCATTCAAATGTGGAAAATTAATATGGAAGCCAAGTTCAAAATTGATATAACATGCATTAAATTTGTTTGCATTGAATTGTTGTTGTTTGCAATATTCTTTTGTTGTTGCTAGAAGTAAATCCACCACGCACTAGATTTCCTTTACCCTACAATATTCACCATGATTGCCCATATATCGCCAGGGGAGCGCTGGGCCGATCTAGAACTGTAGTTCAGTAGAAATTTAGATTGGGCAGAATCCTTGAGTAGTCTACCTCTCGGATCATCACCTTGCTACGGGAGACCAAATTAGAAGTAGCAAGATGGACAAGCTTCAGTTGGTGCAGAAGTGACAACGTAGTGGTTATAGAGTGCTAGAGTCTGAGCAGTGTAGAGTAGAGTTGGAAGCAATGCAGGAAGGCATAGTGTAGAGTTAGCAACAACACAACAACTTCAGAGGGACAATGCAGATACTAGTAGCAATCAGATATTCAGTACGAGATGCATCCTATTGAACACTTAGTTCATATTTTGCATGTTTTTTCTGTTGCAGTGCAGTAGCAGTTAGCAGTAGCATGCATGGTCAGCAACAACATGGATGCAACAGTGCAGTGTTGGTGGGCAGCAGTGTCAGACATCAACAACGCAAAGGGGATGTTGCAGAATCAGAGCAGTAGTTCAACTAGATGTATTGCTAGAGCACATTCCTCGCTAAGAGGGAGTGTTGATTTCTGGTAGCATCAGAGGCTCTCTAAGTCTCAAAATTTGTAGGGAGGCTTAGGCACATGTATTCCAAAGAACCCAGAAATGATTTTGGAAAATTCCACTCAGATTATGTTTTATGGAAATAATTAATTATTTTTAATGGGACCCTAAGTCTAAACTTAGGAAATTAAAATAATTAATAAATATTAATTAAAATATAGTGTGAATCTTATAGAAATGTCAAATATCAAGTCAAGTTAACCTTAGTATTTTATTAGCGATTTAATCTCGATCATTGAATACTGAATGAGAAGATAATAAGGACTTGATGGATCATTTGGAAAATAGATTGAGAATATTTTTGCAGAGAGGGGCAAAGATAATTTTTTGTTGGAAGAGTTTCTTGATCGAGAGAGTGCAAAGCAGAGGAGGCAGTAAAAGCCACATAGAGTAGTGTAGAGCCAGCTGTGCAGAGGCTATGCAGGGAATACGTAGAGCTTCAGAGGGAGTTCGATTTTTTGTTGAGAAAACAATCGAGGTTTAGTGCCAGTAACCAGAGGGAGTTTCTGGAGGCCAGAAGGGCCTTGTTTCCAGTCAGAAAAGAGATATAGTGTAGAGAGAGAGGGAAAATTCAGTTGTGACGCAGAGAATGCACAAAGTGACACAATCACTGCACAGAGGCAACGCAAAGCAGCTCATCTCTAGCTAAGGTCAATGTCGGATTCCCATGGCAGAGTGAGATCTTCTCACGAGATTTTATTTGTCATTTTTCCTCTGTATGATTTGTTAGTTTCGACCATCATAGATTTGTACTCATAAAATTGCTACATAATAAACAAACCCTCAGTTGCTGCACCGATTTTCCCGCATTGGGTTTTTTCGGGGACATTGGTCCAAAAATAACGGTGTCATGTGTCTATGATTTACTCTTGCTCAGATTTTGTTTCTGCACATTTATTTTCCGCAGTTTAATTTTGTGAAGGCTATATTGTATGGATTTCAATATATACCATAGAACACAATAAATAATTTGTTCAAGTAATTAACAAATATAAGAATTCTCATTAGTTGCGGCAGTAGCATTTGGGCAACAGAATTTTCACATGGTATTAGAGCCTGTTTAGTTGAGTCGTGAATTGCTGAGAAATTCAAGCTAGAGATCTGAGCAGTGAGGGGCATAGATAAAATCTGGAGAGGAAGAGACTTTCTCAATTGGTGGGGCATCAGTCAGAGAGAGGCAAAAGAGATCTAGCCAAATAAAGTGCTGAAGGAAGAGGGCTGACGCAGTGACTGCGTAGTCTCACGCAGAGGAAGAGGAAGGGTTTTCAAAATTTTGTTAGTGGATCAGTTTCGGAGGCCGAGATCTGGAAAGTGGCATTGAGAGGCTGTTCCTTAGGGTCCAAGGAGGCAAAAAGACTTGGCTGGGGTTGAACGCTAAGCTTGGAAGGGGGTGACGCAAAGGCTACAAGGTGATTTCCAACAAAGGAGATGAAGGCAAGGTTGGGTTCAATTTAGTCATCTTCAAGGACAGAGTTCCATAGGATGGAGGATGAGATTGGTTTGGGCACATTTATGATTTGTCTTGGGAATTTTATCTTCATCACAAGTCCGAGTTCAAGTAGATAGAAGTCACACCTGTTAAGGGTGATTTTGATGACAGTTTGGGATTGTTGTGAAGGTGTCATTCTCCTTGAAGCCATCCGCACTAGTTTGGGACACCTACAGCTAGGCCATAGGGCTTAAGAACCCTATCCTGGAGGCTGAGAACCTACAACAAGAAAGCCATAGTCAAGGCTGCTTTATGATGAGGTTGTGTAGTGGGTTTTGAAGCCTATAAGTAGGCTTATGGGCTACCATCATTTGAAGGGTCTGGTTGAAGGTAATCGGCAGTCTAGTAAAGGTATTTAAGGTTGTGAATGGGGTAGTTTCTGACTTTGTTTACACCCTATTCAATCCTACTAGAATTGCAGAGAAGACACAAGTCCTTGGAGCCTACACCAAACATCAAATTTTCAACTTTGTTGGAACCATCCTCTTGTCTAAGGGCAGTGCTATTAAACCTTCTCATTTGAAAATCATTCAGACTTTGAAGTATTGTATTCTCTCTCTATTTAACATTTGACATTAATGATAAGAATAATTGATAAGGGTTTTCCCCACCTTGGGGTTTTCCCTGGATTGAACCATATTCGTATGTTCTTCTATCTTGGTTTATCTTTAGCTTTTATTACTTATGTTCTTTCATTAGTTACACTTATGATTAATGATATTTCTAATGGATTAATGGGAAAATGATGTAACTAACCTAAGCTAACAACATTTTAACTCAAAATTAACAGGATGCCACGTGGGAAAACAAGCAGAGTTTGCAGCACCTAGTTTTACAGTTGCTTGGGGATAAGCAACATTTGGGAGGGGAGAACTGTAATATCCCTTCCTAAATAATTTTTTCAATAGTACCACAAATTTTCCATTTTGCTAATTTTTGGGGCCTAAGATAATTTTGGAGAGGAAACATAGGACAAGGGGGTCAAAATGTTTGTCTTGGTGTAATGTGGGGGCCACCTCCCCAACTAATATGCACTCCTTGAGGAGAGAGAAATCGTATGGCCAAGGGAAGAGGTTTGAATTTCTTAGTGAGGGGCCCACATGGAGGAAATGAACATAAATTATAAATAGGAGAGAGGAAGCAACATTTTAGGCCTTTTGATAATTTGACAATTGAAGTGTTGCTCTAGCTGTTTAGCAGAGTTACATAGTGTTGTTCAACACAAGAATTTCCCAAGGAGGAAGCTCAACCTTTCTTCGATGGACTCTGAGTACCACCCTAGGAAGGATTCTTCATAAGTTTCAGGAGTTGGATAGAGGGCCACACATGTGGTACGGTTTTTGGACAACTGAGACGCATTCAGGAGGCCACATAGAGAGTTGAGGAGGAAGCACTGGAGTTGGGAGTTGTAGCATTATCGAAGTAATTTTTGGTCAATTCTAGGAAAAAGGAGGAAGATTTTCAAGGGTAGAATTCAACACACAACATAAAAATGATTTTCCAGAGGAGAAACTACATCATCCTACCCAGAAACTGTGCAATCATTGTGGAGGCACAATTGTGGGGTGGCTTGTGAAGGGATTTTGAGAGCTAGGTTTCTTGGGCTTGGTTTGGGGTGCAATTGAGAAGAAATTTCTAGCCATTTTGGGACATTCATTCCAACATCAGTCACAGTTCCAGTTTTTCTGCACTTAGAGGAGGGTCAAGCAATTTTGGGCCATTTTTTGAGCATCAAAACCAGGGAAAATCCTTTCTACATTTTTCTGGGTTTTTGACAAGGATTCCATGTCTAATTTATCAAAAAAATTTGAGCAGTTAGTGTTGAGATTTTTGAGTGTTGGGGTAGCATCGGATGTGCTCTAACTCCCAAAATTTTTGGAGATACTAGAGAACATGAGATCTCCAAGAACTAGAAAGGGATTTGAGAAATTCCATCCAGTTTAAGAGATAATTGATTAATTAATATTTTTAATTAAGGACCCTAAGTCTGATTAGGAAAAGTAAAAGATTAAAGGTAATTAATTTAAACATCTGATGGAAATGACTTTAGTCACACGAATCAAGCTTTATTTTAATCTTAGCTGTTAATTCAGGATTAGATCACAGCTATTGGTTTCCCAAAGAGAAAAGTATAAAGGAAAGGCTTGGGGTCAATTGGAAAACACACAGGAGGCAGACCACTGAGACTAAGCTGAAATTCTAGGGTGTGGTTTGCTAAGAATTTCTAGAAGTGTTTCAGCTACAGCGAGGGGTAGCATTAGCAAGAGGGATGATCTGATCCCAAGCCAAGAGTCAACAAGAGGCAGAGAAGCAGCAGTTAGAGCAGTACAGAGAGAGAAACAACTGCACAATGCAGAGAGCTCAGTGCTACGCAGACCTAGAAAGTGCAGTGCAGAGGCATCAGGAGGCCAACAAGGCTTACGCAGGCCCAACTACGGCAACGCAGGGACAACATAACCTAGTCTTGAAGTTACGCAGGCCTCTCCTGAGCAATGCAGGGGCACATGCAGGCTAGCAGAGCTGACACAAAGGGCTTAAGAGCTGCATTGGGGTTTCAGAAGATAGAAAAGGGATGAGTTCTGTAAATCTCGTTTGAGGGTGTGAATCAATCCAATTTTCCGTCCCTGAAATAGAGGTATTGCTACAGATGTTTTCTTTGTCGAGTTAACCAATAAGGTGCCCAGATTTGTTGTACTTAGAATCTACTTAATAATAAAAACCCTCAAGCAGCTAGAAGAGCGGTTTTCCTGCATTGGGTTTTTTTTAGGAAAGTTGTCCAGAAAATCTTGTGTGTCACTTTGTCTATGTGCATGTATTCTGTTTAGATTTGGATTTGTGTAGGTTGTTAAAGTGTTTACTTTGATGTTAATACTGAACACTTCAGATTAATAACTTGTATAAGTAGGAGAAGTAAATTGTGATTTAATAGTAGGGTTTCTGCATAAGTAATATTCATAAATTTTCACAGTTAGGAGGGGGCTAATCAGGGTATCAACACAACCAACAATGCAAAAATCGCAAGGTCAGTGTAGATTTTTAGTGGGAAAATTCTAGCAAGAGTTTGGCATTGATAAAACATCCACTTGAGGCTTGTAGCTTGCCTTGTGAAAGCCAGAGTGCGCATTTTTTTTATATTGTACTCCAACAATATCTTATAATAAAATTTGCCTATTTTGGTGTGTTTGGAGCATTTTTGTTTTATGGGCGTTCGCTGAAAAATATTTTTGTTGGGTTTATTGCATGTTTTTGTTATCACTGTTAATTTTTCCATTAGGAATATTACACCTTGAGAGGCTTGGTCAACATATCAAGTCAGATTTGAAACAACATTAAAGTAATCATTATAGATCGAAGGACATTCTTTCAAGCACACATGAAGAGCCTAGGAGACACCTTCATTGAATGATAAAATGATAACATACTTTGAGCATATTTTGAGTTGACAGTAGAGTGCATTGATGATGGCATTAATTGAGCATTCTTCAAGCCTTTTTTAAAACAACAGTCACTCTTGAAGCATAGTTGAAGACCAACACTTGAAGAGTTATTTTGTTGAAGCAATCACCCTTGGAGTATGGTTGAAGACCAACACTTAGAGACTTGTTTTATTGGAGTAGTCATCCTTAGAGCATAGTTGAAGATCAACACTCAAAGAAATGTTTTGTTGGTGCAACCATAAAAGTTTTGCTGAAGCAGACATGAAGTTTTTGTAGAGGTAGATTTGAGAGCACTTTCCAGACCTATCTTGGATACATTTTTTAGAAGTATTTGAAGTTTTTTATGGAGGCTTGAAGTAGTATTGAAGTCACCTTAAGGGATTGAAGCAAATTGAGAGGGTTCGATCCGTAGAGGATTGGAGTTGTCGTACAAGGTTAGAGCTTGGATTTGTAGTTGAATATTAGAGTCCTCATTCAGGGTTCAAGCCTTGAAGGAGTTAAGGACTTTGTTGTACAACTTGGAGTTTGGATTTTTAGATTCCTCAAATTCATTAATAAAATTATTTTCTTGTTGCACATCTTGTGTTTTGGTTTAATTAGTGATTTTAACTGGCATAATATAACAATTGTAAAGAAATATTGATTCAACCCCCCTCTCAATATTTCCAACACTAGAACACCTTACATATTTTCCACCTTGCAATATTTTTATTGACATGCTAGAATGAATTTTCACAATGTAATGTTATTGTTCGTAAGCTGGTTGTTTATGATAGAAGTAAATCTAACATGTGTTAGAGTTCCTTCACCTTGGAATGTTCTTACTAGCAATGTGCTTGTGCTTGTGTTAAAACGAAATATAGAACGCACTAGATTTCTTTTGGAATGCAATGTTGTTGTTGGTAGTATGCTTGTATTTGTGCTACATGTAAAGCTAACACTCGTTAAATTTCTTTCACCTTGCAATGTTGTTATTGGAAAAATTCTTGTGTTTGGGCTAGAAACTATGTTAGATTTCTTTTTCTTTGCAATATTGTTGTTGTCTATTTGGTTGTTTATGATAGAATGAAATCTAGCACGTGTTAGATTTCCTTCACCTTGGCAATGTTATTGGAAATGTGCTTGTGTTTGGGCTAGAAGTTGTGCTAGATTTCTTCAATTTGGTTGTTTATTATAAAAGGAAATCTAGCACGTGTTAGATTTCCTTCACCTTGGCAATGTTCTTGTGTTTGTGTTAGAAGGAAATATAACATGCGTTAGGTTCCTTTTGGCATGAAATTTTGTTGTTGGTAGTATGCTTGTATTTGTGCTACATGTAAAGCTAACATGCATTAAATTTATTTTACCTTGCGCTTTTGTTATTGGAAATGTGCTTGTGTTTGTGATAGAAGTTGTTCTAGATATCTTTTTCCATGCAATGTTGTTGTTGGCAATATGCTTTTGTTTATGTTGGAAGCAAATCTAACATGCTAGATTTCTTTCACCCTACAATGTTGTTATGTGCTTGTGTTTGTGCTATGCGTAAATCTAACACGTGTTATATTTTCTTCACCTTACATTGTTTTTATTGCCAACATGCTTCAATTTTGGCTCAAAATAAATCTAGCATGCACTAGATTTCTTTTTCACTGCAATGTGGTTGTTGACAATATGATTTTGTTTGCGCTAGAAGTAAATCTACCATGTGCTAGATTTCTTTTATCTAGAAATGTTGTAATGTGTTTGTGTTTGTGCTAGAAAGAAATCTAGCATACATTAGATTTCTTTCACGCTTCTATGAGTTTATTGACAATGTGTTTGTATATGTGTTAGAAGGAAATCTAGAGTGCACTAGATTTCTTTCGGATTGCAATGTTGTTGTTGGCAATTCAATTGTTTGTGCTAGAAGGAAATCTAGTATGCACCATATTTCCTTCACCACAATGATGTTATTGGAAATGTGTTTGTGATTGTACTAAAAGGAAATCTAGCATGTGATAGATTTATTTTGCCCTAGAATGTTGTTGGTAATATGTTTGTGTTCGTGCTATAACAAAATCTGGCATGCGCTAGATTCTTAAGCCCTACAATGTTATGTGTTTGTGTTTGTGTTTGTGCTAGAAGGAAATCTACCATACCGGATTTATTTTGTCTTGCATAAGGTATTTTTGAAAATATACTTGTTTGTTCTAGAAGAAAATCTAATATACGATAGGTTTATTTCACCCTACAATATTTTTGTGTGCTTTTGTTTGGGAGAGAAGGAAATCTAGCATGTGTTAGATTTCATTCACCATGCAATGTTGTTATTGGTGACATGTTTGTGTCTAAGATAAAAGTACAAATAGCATGTTAGATCTAATTCACCTTGCAATATTGTGATTGGAAATATGCTTATGTTTGTGATAGAAGAAAATCTAGCATGATTTAGATTTCATTTACCATACAATATTGATGTTGACATTATGTTTGTGTATTGTGGGAGGAATTCTAGCATGCACCTAATTTTTTTTTGCAATGCAATATTGGTGTTAGAAAAGTGCTTATGTTTGTACTAGAATAAAATCTAGTATGCAATAGATTTGTTTCGCAATGCAATATTGTTGTCGGCAACCTACTTGTATTTGTGCTAGGATGAAATATAACCTGCATTGTATTTCTTTTGCAATGAAATATTGTTGGAAATGTACTTGTGCTTGTGATATAAGGAATTTTATCATGCATTGGATTTCGTTTTCACTACAATGTTATTTTTGGCAATGTGATAGAAGTAAATGAAGCATAGGTTATATATCTTCCACCCTGCAATGTTTTTTTTGGCAATGTGATTTTGTTTGTGCTAGAAGAAACTCTAGAATGTGTAATATTTCTTTTACTTTGCAATGTTTTTGTGAGTAACATGCTTCTTTTTACGCTAGAAGTAGATTTAGCATGTGGTGGATTTCAAATGCCTTACAAAATTGTCGTTGGCAATGTGCTTGTGTTTGTGCTAGCAGGGAATCTAGCATGTGCTAGATATATTTGACTGTGTAACGTTGCTTCTAGCAATATTCTTATGTTTGTAGTAGAAGGAATGATATTGATTGTTAGCTTTCATTTAAGGTGCAATGTTGTTGCTTGAAATGGGGTTCTAATTATGATAGAAGGAAAGCTATCACACATTATATTTCCTTCATAATGTAATGTTGTTATTAGTAATATGTATGTTGTTATGCTATAAGGAAGGTTATAATGTGTTAAATTTCCTTCATCTTGCAATGTTATTGTTGAAAATGTGTTTGTGTTTGTGATAGAAGTAAATCTTGCATCCCTTGAAATTTTTTCGCAATGCAACATTATTTTTGGAAATGTGATTTTATTTGTGTTAGGAGTTATAAAATGCACTAGATTTCTTTTTTCTTGTTCCAAAAGGAAAAATATCAAGATTTCACCCTCACCAAGGTTAGTGCTCTGAAATTATTCTTGGCAATGCATTTGTGATTATGCAAGAAGGATACCTAGTGATTACTAGCTTTCTTCTAGACACCATTACACTTATGCAACCAATGCTCTAGGCGTGACATTGTCTCAATAATCACAATGGTTAGAGTTATAGATTTTGATGTGCCCTTTTATTGAATTTGGAACAATTTATGGAGATCAATGATAGTACAAAATAATTGTATATAGATATATGTTGTTGTTGGCACTACATTTGTGCTTGAGTTGGAAGGAAAGATAATGGTATAGCTTTCCTTTTGGCACAAACACAAAAATCCAATCATAATTATTTGATCCATGGAGAATAATGTGATCTTTGTATAATTTTGAAGTTTATGAATAAATGTATTATTGATGTATACTTGCTTCCAATGAAAATGTATGCAACTTTAAAGTATTAAGAATAATTTTTTAACATGTATTTTTTTTTGTCTCTATTTTGTTGTATAGTTATGAACTTCCAAAAAAAATCACTAATGTTTGTATGCATAAGATAAGACTCTTCCTCATCAACATAAAAATCTAGGAAAACTCAAATCTACACTTTTCGAGGACCTAAAGTTAACATCCCTTTGTATCCATCCTCAATTATATGTCCTTAATGTGTATAGGTAGGGAGTGCTAACATTGGAACTAAAGATTTGTAAAATTCAATTTCTTTTCTTTTAGAATAAAAATGAGAATTATCTAGTATTTACAGTACCAAAAATTTTATTTGGAAGAAAACCTCTAGTTTTCCTTTTGATTATCAAGTTCAAACATCAAACATCCTCTCTAAGTGAATATAATTTCTCCTTTTCATGGGGCTTTTAGACATCTTATGTAGCATCAATATCATAATTTCTTAGATTTTACAATGGACCATGTTTTGGTTCTTCAACTTCTACAAATTTCTTATGATCATTATTCATACACAGACTTTAAGACTACAAGTGTCATTTCTGAATTTAAATAGGAACTTGGTGGTTTGATATGAGCTTATATTTGTCATTCAAATATTTTATTTGGAAGAAAACCTCTACTTTGGCTTTTGATTATCAAGTTCAAATAGCAAACATCCTCACTAAGTGAAAAAATAATTTCTCCTTTTCATGGGGCTTTCAGACATCTTATGTAGCATCAATCTTGGAATTTCTTAGATTTTACAATGGACCATGTTTTGGCTCTTCAACTTCTACAAATTTCTCATTATCATTATTCATACACATGCATTAAGACTACAAGTGTCATTTATGAAGTTAAATAGGAACTTGGTGGTTGATACGAGCTTATATTTGTCATTCTATGACACTATCTACATCTCTCATTGCATGGTCTTCATATATGTTTTTTTGTGTAATTTGCATGTAAAGTACTTTTTGGTAGTAGGCACTAGATGGTGGGGAACAATGTTTCATTACATACAATATGACTACCATACTTTTTAAATTATTGCATCTATATTACTTCTTGAAAGTTGTGTGCTTTTGCAAAAACATAAAATCACACTTTACATGGTTCAGCCTTTTAATTACAATTTATGGTTTAATTGTTGTTACAGAATTGGTACAAGCTACAATGGAAAATATAGCAAAAGGGAGGCTATGTTGATCTACTTATTAATGATCAATCCGTTGCGCTAGGAAGGGTCAAATCTACAGAGTCTGGAACTTATTATGTTGGAGAAAGGGTTAATGCATGTTATGTTGCAATTTTGATAATTGATGTCACTCAACCACATTTGATTGAGGATGTTGATGAAGGGGACATACATCCATGGAATATCAGGGATTTGAGGCACAACATAGGTAAATCAAAATATTGAAGCATGTGTTCAAATATTATTGATAGTACAATACTTTTTTTTGAGTAAATACTAACCTTATTTACATTCATTTATAGGTGAAAATGTTTCTTCTACATTTTCTATTGGAGAAAAGGTCGATTTTCTGCAACATGGATTGAAGGTTGGTGAGGGCTCCATATTCAATATAGATCTTGGGCATAAAGTGCATGGAAATATGGTAAAGAGAGGATGCATAATGGTTAAAATTGAGAAGGTTTTAAAGCATGATGTTGCTCTACCACATCCAACAGGATTTGAGCATACACTAGGGGGTGCATTGGAATCTTATGAGATTTGGGCAGAATCAAATTTGGAACCTCATTGTCATGATCATGCCATAAATATTCCCCAAGATAGGGTTAAATTCATATGTAAAAAGGTTTCTCTTACACATGAATGCATGGGAACAAGAATGTGCATTGCTAAAGGAATGCTAGTTAATGCCCGCGAGGATGACATTGTTGAAGGTGAAACACTAGGAGAAATGGACTTTGGTGTTTTTTTGGAAGAGATAGATGGAAATTGTGAAATATGCAGAATTGGGGATAAGTATATACATTTTTTGGTTAGATTACCAATATATAAGTTTGTGGATGACAAAGGTGTGATATTAAGGGTTAAGGAAAAGTTCAAGGAGCCAACCAAGGAAATGGTGTTATGGGATGTTATAGAAGACACAAATCCCTTAATCAAATGGGATGGGAATATTTGTAATGAAAAAGATATAAACTCAATTGATATGCATGTAACAAGGTCATATAAAAGGAATAAACAAGTTATGGCTACAACAAAAATTGGCAAATGTCAAACAAATATAGATGAAGAGAAAGAAATTTGACTTTTGGCAGCAGATATATGTTGTACAAAATATTATCTTCGACATGTGGATAGGAAGGCCATTGCAGGTGCTAGAAGGGGCATGAGACAAATAAATAAAAATGGTATTATGGAATTTGTCTTGAATTCACTCACGTCAAACACAGTCATATCAAGGAGCCATGGCCATGGCCATGTCCTACCACCTATTTCTAGAAATTTAAAGGACATGAGATTTAATGGGAATATTATTTGTAAGAAAGCATGGTATAAAATACATAAGATTACTCAAAGCACATTCTATAACTACCAACAATATTTCCAAAATGGATAGATCAAAGCTATTCATGGTAACACCAACACATGAAAAGCACGAGGACACATCGTGGCAGCCATAGAAATATTGCACAAAATTGTAATGGATAATTCAGATTTTTCACCAAACCAAACACGTCAAGTTGAAGAAGATGGAACATCTGCTCCTTTAAGATTGCTTCGTTCGACTTACATACAAAATTCTCTGTTAAAAGAGATCAATGAGGCTCTTCAAAGGCTCAATTACCCATGAATATCACAGTCAACAATGAGCAAGATATGGAATACTAAGTTTCGAGATGTGGCATTTTCAAAGAACACCAACTTCAGTAAATGCAGTTAATGTATTGTGTTGAAAGCACAGATGAAGTCAGCGACTACAAAAGAGATGGAAGAAAAGGCACGAGGTAGGCTGAACAAACATAACAAGATTGTTATGTGTGGAATATATTGCTACTATGCCCATAGAATTATGTCAGAACAGTTTCCAAAGGAGTATTTGAGCATTATCCATGATAAAATGGACAAAACAAAGACTTCGATCCCAAGGCTACGTGTCAAATCAAAATATATTGTAGGAAAAAATTTAGGTGTGTCATTGACAGGTATGCTAACACATGGGCATAACACAAGAGGTTTTGGTCATTTCTCCCTACCATTTGTACACATGGGATCGCAATTTACTATTACATCCCTTACAAAGTTCTTAAGGGATCTTGAAGACCCACAAATTGATATGTATGGTGATCTACTTTATGAGAGTGGAAGTTCAAGAAACCCACCTACAAATGCATTACTTGACACCTCTATTTACTCAAAATGTCAAGTTTACAAGGCTTATTTTATATCTCATGGAAGATCAAAGAGCCAAAATGTTGATTTTAAAGCTCTTCCTCCACATTTTTTGTTACAGTTGGACAATGCAGCAAGTGATAATAATAATCACTATCTTTTCATGTTTTTATCACTTTTAACTGCACTTGGTGTCTTCATCACTATTGAGGTTGGATTCTTGCCTGTGGGGCACACCCATGAAGACATAGATGGAACCTACGGAAGAATGTCTTCCAACCTAGAAAGTAAAGATATATATTCTTTACCTGAAATGATGGATACATATCGCAAAATTGAAGAAAACTGAGTGTTTCCACCTACACTTATTGACAAGGTCTATGAATTCAAAATTTTCCTTAATGGATATATCAAGGAGGGAAAAAATGCACTAGTTGGACATCTTAATGTTCAATAGTTCCAATTTCTTGTACTCAATGATATTCAAGTACTAAGGTCCAAAGAATCCATTAGAGATATTGAGTGGTCAGATCTAGTTGAGTTATGGAATATAGATGATGAAGGTCGACCTATAATTCCCATAGGGAACACATCTTTCTTAGATTCCAAAAATAATGATTCCTATTTCAAAGAACTAAAGGAAGGGATAACATCATACATAAAAATGTGGAAAGACACTATCGGGAACGAAGATTCACCAATTGTTACAGAGGAATGGAAAAATAAAGTAGTGTATTGGGAAAGAGTTCTTGATACATTAGATGGAATCTATAATGATCATAGAATAATAGATGGAAGTGATTCATCTTTTGAGGATTTCTGGCCCAAGACAATGCACGTTGTTGATGTTGATCGTAATGCACTCCATGTAATCTCAAGTATTATGGATGAAGATTTTGATAATGCAATAGATGAACCCATATATGCTGGACCCAAATGCAACAAGCCAAAGCCAACATTCAATCCAAAGATTGATGTTCAGAAAGGAAATATGTTGCTAGTTAGATCAGGAAATGAGGATGCAGGAGAGATGATTTGGATGGAAAAATCCATCTCAAATATATTTAGGGATAATGAAAGTGAGAATCTTCATGTAAAGGTTGATAGGTGGAAGCCTATTTCGGGGAAATACAATGGAAATTTTTTAGAGCAATATTGGATACCAAATCCTGATGGCACAGAACTTGGCTCTATTCCAATTAATACCATAGTTTGGGCATGGCTACCAAAGAAAGAACATTGCAAGAAGACCAATATAGATAAATATGGTCTAGAAGTTGTTCTTGACCTACTTGGGCGAATATCTTAAGATTAGGTTTATATGATTCATGAATGTGATTTTTTTTTTGAAGGATCTTTTAATATGCATTCAAACACACTTTTCAATATTTTTTGTGTATCAAATATTCTCTTCATATTATTTTTGGAGTTTTATATTATTTAGTATTTCAATGTAATCATGTGGTGATACAAATGACATGACTGTGCCATAAAATATTTAAGTTTTCAAAGCTTTGTTTGACCAACATGACTTGTCACCATATCAAATATGCATAATCAAATTCAATAATGCACTTAAAAACAACATCTTCTAAACTTGGTCTATTAAAACAATAATGGAGTAGCTAATTAGTATTCTATTTAATATAAACCATTTAAACACTTAATGAAAAAATTTTAGACATTTGTAATAATGTTTGAAGTGATTTTTCCTTAATATTCCTTATTATAATTGATCTAAATCAAATTTGTTGTTTTGTTGCACTCTAATTTATAAAAAAAATTGATTTTGATCATTGAACAACACAACTAGACTTATAAAATATTTCCTCTTATAGACTTTGAAGTGGTGCCAAAATTGTATTAGCATAATAAATTTGTACTCAACATAGGAAAAGTAGTTAGTGTCAATTTAAAATGGTTAATAATAGTAAGAAACACAATATTCATATATCGTTAAATAACTTTATAGGTAAGAATCTTTTTACAAAATCTATTATTCACGAGTCAAATTTAATACATAAATATAAATATTAATGATAATAGAAATAATGTAAGGAATCTAAGTTTTAGATGAATGTCAATATGTTCTTTTCAATATAATATCCTTAAACACTCCAAGAATAAAAACTAAACATTTGTAATAAATAGTTTAGTCAATTTTCTCTCTTTCCTCTTGGATTTGAAAATAATCAAATTGTATTACTTTGTTACTATTCTAATTCATGATTGATTTTGATAATTAAAATGATTAGTAGTTGAGTCGAGAGGCGATGTGTAAGTTCGACTATATTTTTTTTTGAAAGATCTATTAATATACATTCAGACACACTTTTCAATATTTGTTGTATATCAACTATTCTCTTCATATTATTTTTGGAGTTTTATATTATTTAGTATTTCAATGTAATCACGTGGTGATACAAATGACATGATAGTTCCATAAAATATTTAAGTTTTCAAAGCTTTGTTTGACCAACATGACTTCTCACCATATCAAATATGCATAATAAAATTCAATAGTGCACTTAAAAACAACATCTTCTAAACTTGGTCTATAAAAACAATAGTTTTTAACTTAGTTTTTAACACAAAAGTACAAATAATAAATAATAAATAAATTATACTACTACTCTCATTCAACATTTAATCCCTCTAGGCTCATGTTAAATATGTATTTAAGTTGGATCTATGCTGGTATATATTGGACACATTACTATGATAATTTGTCATTAAATAGCTTTATACTTAATATATACCTTGCATATTAATCTATTATTCATCAAGTCAGTTTCAATTAAGTTAGTTTTTAACACAAAAGAACAAATAATAAATAATAAATAACAAATAAATTATACTACTACTCTCATTCAACATTTAAATTGATCGTAAAAAAGTATTTTCTCATGTCAACATTAAAATGGTTCAAACTTCCTACAATAGTATGTAATGATGATGGTGATAATGATGATTATCATCCACTAAGACCAAATAATATGGTATATAAGAAGCCATAAAGATATTACTCTAAATTCTTAAGAATTTTATTGTTATGCTAAAAAAGCATTAAAATAAGTGTTTCAAGATCATCATAATTTTGTTTAGTTAAAAGATCAAGAAGGTTAGTGGTGCCACAAATATTTTGAAATTTAAATCCAAAATTGAGTATAAAGTCGATGATCTAAGAGGGTTTTTCATCTTCAACCATATTACTAGTGTTGCAAAGGCAATAGAATTTTAAATTGTGCCAACCTTGTCTTAGTAATAATTGTAATTTAACACATACATGATATTTACTATATCAAATTATAATTAAATGGGTTAGTAATAGTAACATACAAAACATTATTTTCATAAAGTTAATCATAATAACATACAAACCTTTATTTTCATAAAGTTAATAATAGTAACATACACAACATTATCTTCATAAGATAACTTTAACAAACTTAGCTTTTAGTACAAACCATAAAAAATCTTAAAAGAGATAATGTAAGGAAACCAAGATTAAGATGTTAAATATTTGTTTTTGCAAGTTTATATAAATTTGTTTTATATACTTTACCATGACAAAATTTTCACCAAAAATGGTGAATATCTACATTAAAAGTAGTAAACTAAGTGATTTTATAATTCCACATTTTGAAAAAACTTAATCTAGTTAAAATTTCTAAATTCTAGATCAACATAAACTTCCAAATTTAATGAAATATGTCTTAAATTGGTCGCATCGATATTTGTCCTTGTCCTTGGGGGTCATCTCATCCTAGTGAATTTGGTTCTACAATAGATCACTACATATTGGTTACATCTATTGTCTCTTCCTGTGCGGGTCCGTCACACTCTATAGGCAATTATGGCTCAATTTTTATGGTCGGGTTTAGGTGGGGTCAGTAAATACCATCTGGTCCGCTACACAGATCTGACTAGACCCTATGATTTAAATGGTTTGGGGGTTCTTGATCTAAACTTCTTTGGTAAGTCCCATATTATCAAATCTATGTGGAGATACCTTATTGGTTTTGGATTGGCCCATCAAATTTATATGCACAAATATCTCAGGGCTAGGCCGCTCATACACTGCTTTCGGACGCGGCAATTGGGAAATGCGGGAGGATCCATCATTTGGCACAGTTTCTTAAAAGTTCAGGACATATTTTTCTTCAGAATTAGATGGTGTTTTGGTCATGGCGACAGGATTATCATAGGGAGAGATGTGATATTGGGGGTGGCTCGGGGTGCTCTCCCGGATAACACACTGGTGGGTGCTCTACATCAAAGAGGGATCTTTTTCCTCATACAATTTATTCAGGGTTGGAAGGGTGGTGTCCTTGTCTGGAAAAATGTCGAGGGAATCAGATTATTGACTGATTTGGCCACTGGGTGGAAATATTATTTACAATAGCTGTGGGATGTGATCTTATGTCACGACAGTGCTAGGGACACACTGTCATGGGGTGGTCGTCTTAATCACAATTTGGTGCTAGTATTTGAAAATTATCATTTAATTTCACATTTGGACATGGGATATTATGCCACTCCTTGGTTCCTGCACATATGGAAGTTCCAGGTGCCTATAAAGATCATAATATTTACATGGCTGGCATGGAATAATAGAATACTCACTTGGGATAATTTGTGTAGGAGGGGAATGATTGGTCTGAGTCAATGTTATTTCTGTCTTTTTGCATAGCAATTGGTAACTCGCCTACTCTTACATTGCAGTCTCTTTATCTATCTGGTCTTGTATACTAACTTTTTGCAAGATACCAAATATCACCTTCCTATCACTGGAACACTACCTCCTTTGGGGAATCTCCCGGGGGGGGACTATGCTTATTCCATCATATACTATATGGGAGATATGGAAGGCTCAGAAATGTCTCATTTTTAATGGAACTCCTCTGTGTTCGATTTCTATTGTCATGAAGGTGTTGTCTTGGTTGGATTAATATACCCCCAAAAGTGCGACTACTACTGACTTATCACGTTGTATTAGTCCTCCTCAGATCAGCCTTCCTGCAGGATTTTTCAACTGGGAATCTCAACAGGGTTTATGCGGATGTGGAGCATGGATTTGGATTGATGTGAAGATAGGATATAAGCTATAGTGGCATGTAGGCGGGGGCAAAAATTCTCGTGCAGAATTGATCTCCATGTGGGGACTACTATGGTATGCTGTTTCATTGTAGATTAACACACTTCACATACATGGGGATTCGAAAACCATTGTGGAAGGCATCACGGATACACTAATTTTGATCCACTTAACCTTTGTGGTTGGTGTATGCACGTCAAGAACTTATTAAATAAATTCCACAACTACTCAATCCACCATATTTACCAAGCGTCGAATCGGGATGCAGATTCTCTATCCAAATGCGACATCAACGACCCGGTTGGATACATATTCATCACTGCTACAAAGGACAATGTTCAAATAGCTGTGGAAAAACTAGTTTATCGTAAGTCTTTACTGGTTATTAGTATATGATATGGTCATAGTGCTAGATACTATTTAGAAAATATTTTTTAAAATCATTTTTTTTGTAGTATCTATGCAAAACTTTATGGTATTTTTCGGCTAGTAAATGTATTTTGTTGCTTTTCTCCTCTAATATGACATCAGTTATTTTCCTTGGGAATGAATTTAATACTGCACTATTGACACTTGAATGATGTAACTAGGTTTTCATATAATAAAAAATACCATTTTTTTTTCTCCTCTAAGAAAAAATATGGATGGTCTCTACTAATTTTAAACTAGTACTATAAACTTAAAATTTTGTTATTGTCTCTATTGTTTCTAATCTATCGATTAGATAACATAAAATAGAAAGAAAGAATTGTAGAGACAACATCCCATGGACTAAAAAATATGATCAAGTTGAAAAAAAAATATTCAGTAGAGCCTAAGCCATGAATATCTTCATTTAGAGATGTTAAGGGTGTTATCAAGTGGGTGAGAGTCTCCGTCAGTGTCCGACAATGAGGGGTCAGTGCCAATAATTCTCTTGATCAAGGGATTTACTTTTTTGTTTACACTTTACATTTTCTTTAGGAGTTCGGCCATGTAGATAATGAGCTCATGTTGATGTTTGCTCTATCAGTGAGAGCCCTCCCCATGAGATTTTAACATACCAATACAAATTAATTGTATTCATGTAAGTATATGCTCTAGCCCTCACAAAATATCAAAAATTGGGGATCCACTCTATATTTTCTCACTCCACGTGAGTCTCTAGAACAAATATGCAAGCCATCCTGACATAGTCTTCAATGGCTAAGATTTCCCTCTAGATGACTTCATGTATAATGCTTCTATACTTCTCAATAATGACTCTGGAAAAGGCTTGATTGCGGGTACCACGTAGGGTAGGAGGGCTATAAATGGGAGGAGGTGGACCATCATGCCTACCTCAACATCCTCATATTGCGGGGCTAACCAATGGACAATGAACCATGGTGAAGGGAATGATTATAGGGGATACTTAGGAGGGAAGGATAAGGCGAAAATAGGTGGAACACTCTAAAAAAAATGGAGGAGGGCCTAGAAGCAGGAGAGTACAACAACAAGAAAATATCGACAACTACCGATGAATGCAGATCACAGAGAAGTAAGTGAAATAAAACCCCTGAAGAACATACAGCTGAGGAGGGGGATAAAAAGCCAAAACTCAAAATAACATGCAGGAGAAAATAGAGAAAACATAAAAGGATGTCAATCGTTAAAGGATTTGCAGGGGATGAGAAATAAGAGGCCAAACCTAGAAGTAAGAGAGATCCATGAAGACTAAAAACACAGAGAGAGCCTCAAACTACTGAGATGAACAACAAGAGTTAAATCTTGTGTTTGTATGTTTCCCAGATATCCCAAAGATGTAGCTCTTAAGAAATTGCAGCCATGGCTAATGGATTATAATCGAATCCAAATTCCTTTAGCTAGCTCAATAGCGACCTTGAGTTACACCATAATTAAATTAATTAATATTTTATAGAATATGTTACAATTAACTTAATTAGTATTTTTTTATAAAGTGAATAGAAATTTCAAAAAAAAAATTATATTACTATTAATTAAAATTAAAATGATTTTATTTGTTTTTGGTTTATTATTTTGATGATGATTTCTTACCTTAACCCCAAAAAATTGTAATACAATTTGAAAGGAAAGTATATTCTTTTATAAACTTGAGAACTCAATATATATTTCCCTAAAATAGAAAGGAAAACACCCAAAATGTGAAAAGAATAATAATAATATAAATATTCAAACAAATATTTTTTTATAAGTCTTAGTTCTTTGTATTTGAACATGAATAAAGAAAATTTACAGGGAGAGGAGATTTGAGAAGTTGGAAAAATGTACTTTCTTTTGGAAGGTCTCTTGTCATGGGGCACAACGATGTTGCTTAACTCTAGTAGCTCATTGAAGATGAGAGTAGACCAAACACTATCGTAAAGAGAATCTCCTCTTTTACCTTGTGATTCGTGACCATGAAACAAAGACTACTTTCAACAAAAATTAAAATTTATAAGAAACTAACATTTTTCTACAAGAGGATATGAAAATACTAAAGTAATTTGGGATGGCTTTTATTTTAATAATTATTACTTAGAAATTTGTAAAAGAAAAAGATGTTATTATAGTTTAATTTCTCAAATTGGTTTCCATCCTAATTCTCTTTAGTAGCTACCATCTTTAGTGCCTTAGAATGAGCTTTAAACTTAAGACTTCGTAGAGACTAAATCCAACACTAATACACGGATTTACACTTCATGAGTGATTCATTTTTTTTTTTTAATAATTAAAGTTTTTTTTTTTACATAATATTTTATTCTTATTTAAAAAATGACACATGTCAAATTGAATTTGAGTACAAAAAGAATTACACATCTCCCTATGTAATATAGGCTTATGGACAAAATTATATTTTTTCCTTTGATTAATTATAAAAAAATTCATTAAACTAAACATTTTACATTTATATAAATATAAATATTTAAATTATATTTATAATATGATATTTTCAAAAAATAATTATTAAACTTTTTTTTAATTATAAACATAATATATCCATAATTTAAATATTCAGAAAAATATATAATATAAATATAAAATCAAAACAATGTTTTCAATATTTTCATCACTTAAACAAAATCATGATTATAAACTTGCCCATGATCGAGGGCTTCACTAGGGAGCAATACCATACCAGGCTTCATTGGGGAGAAATACCATAACACATGGGTTCATATTGGGGGACATAATATATTGGGGGATATATAGGGGTAGAGGGTTTTTATATTGGAAGGTATAAAAAATGGGGCCCAAAGTTAATGAAAAAATATAAAGGGGTATAAAAAATGTTAATGATAAAATGAATACCTACAATATCTAGAGAAAGTAGGGGTTTTTAAATTGGGAAGGTGTATTTAGTTTGTATTGGTAGGGGGTTAAATAATGTGATTTTTAAATGTATTTTCCAATATGTTGTCAAATTAACGGTATTGTTTAATATGCCACCACTGTACGTGATATGTTAGAGGTTCTTTGAATGAAGCCCGTGCCTGTGATATGCTTTCTAGTTGGCCAAATTAAATAATCTACTAGTGAGAGCATAACCTCATGGAATTTATTGACTAAGGAGGGCAAGTAGCACAAGGAATCTATAATATTCATTAAATTTTATATTTAAAATTTTTTAATATATTTTTAATTTAAAATAAATTAATAATAATTTGATATATTTCATCATGCAAATTTTTGTGATTCATAATGTTATTGAGATAATTCTTGGGTTAAATCACATTTCAATATTTTTGGTCGAACTTTGCGGTATGATTGATCAAACAATGTAATTATCATCATCATAATGTAGAGATGCAAAATTGTTGTATGAACTGATCAAACAATGTAATTATATAGTGTAGAGATGCAAAATTGATAGAGAAATGAACGTTAAAAGATAATAATAAATTAATTAATGTGAACGTTATATAATTTAAAAAATAATATAAATGATGAATGATTTTATACTTAGAATAATAATTAAATCCAAATCGGAAGACTCCAGTTGAAGTAGTTTTTTAGAAAAGTGTTATCACGAGAGATGGAAATGATTGGTGGTAGAGATGCGAAAGCAAAAACCCCCGTGGAAAATATGCGCACGCGCACCACTAAGCGATCTCTGTCCATTAGGGTTGTGAAGGTGTTAGGGTTTTTACAAGAGCACATCTGAAAACGACTGCAGGCCACCGTTAAGCTTATTTTCCACCGTTGCTTTTGGTCGGTGTCTACGGCGACAGGAAACGGTCAGCACGGGATTCTCGGCTTAACTGTACAACCATGGAAGACGAGGAGGTAGACTACTCGTTGGACCTGTTAGAAGGCGTCGACATCTAGGGCTCTCCCATCTATCCTGTGCCACCTCATGCCTCGCTGGTCCTCAACATTCCTAAAGCGGCATCTGCTGGTCCTTGTTTCCCTCCTCCACTCCCTCATCCACTCTTTGAACCACCTCTAACCTCTGAATCTCCACCGTTTTCAATCGTCGACCTTCCATTGATCCCTCAGAGATCCTCGCCGGCATCGGGCCCAATTGTTTTCTTGCCTGACTCACTGAATTTCCTCTCCACCTTCCTTCAAGGCACATCCCTATCCCCGTCCCATGAACCCTCCAGCTCTTGGCCCTCCGTGATTTGGACCGTGCCTCCGGACCCTCCTCGAACTGACCTAACATCATCGGGTTGTTTTTCTGCCCCACCTGTAACCCTATTGCTAGATGCCCTAAATCCGATAATCTTCGGTTGTGATCCTGATCCCGACCTTGGACAACAGAATCTAATCCCTTCGTGCAAGGGAAAACATCTCTCCAACTATATCAAGAAAAGTAATAGGAACTTTGACCTAACCCTCGGGGTAGGTCTGCACATGGGCGAAGTGATCGATACAGCTGATAGGGTCCTCGTGGGACATGTGAGAGGGCACAGATATAGCCTCACACACTTACGAACTTGGAAAAACGAGATTTTGGGGCCTATTAAGGAAGAACTGCCATGGATTGTTATCCTCCCTCGTGGATGGTTCGCCCTTCGTTTCCATCGACCAGAGCAGGTTACATGGGTACTATCGAAACTATGGCATATTGAACAAGCTCTTGTTTTGTTCAAAAGATGGAGCCCCCTCTTTGACCCTGAAAGAGAACAAGTTGGAGCTAGCCCAATATGGGCGAGGCTACCAAGGCTTCCACTTCACTTCTGGTTTGAGGACATAATGCGGCACATCCGCAACACCCTCGGAACTTATTTGGATCCTTATCTCACCTCTGGCATCATGACAATGGCAAGGATACTGGTACACCTGGATACTAGAGATGGGCTAGAAGAGGCAATCATGCTGAGATGGAGGCATTTTGTCAAAATACAAATCCTAGATTATGAAAGAGTTCCCTATATATGTTGAAGATGTCATGAAGTTGGGCACCTATACAAGGATTTTCCACTCTTGATAGGTGAAAATATAGTTGGAGAATCAGATCATGCACAAACCAATGCGACCCCTATCGCTCCCCCTCCCATTAATACTACAGAGGAATGACGCAAAGGGGAGAAGACCGGTTCGGGGCCCAAGCCCTCCTCTGCCACTCACAGACCTCCCTCAGCTTGGATGACCAGGGCTCGGGCTGCTGCAGGCAAGCAGGCGTCGGGTACTTCTCCATCCTCCATCCCTGCATCCTTTAATTACTCATCTACATTTGTTTCCACAATCACACAATGCATATCATCCCCCTCACACTCTGACCCGTACTCCTTGGTAACCTAACCTGGCCCTTTCACTCATCCCATTTACTCGAAGATCCCTCCCTCCATCCCTGATCTTTCCCCCCCAAACCCTCCCTCTGTATCAAACTTCGGATTCATAAATCCCCCATCCCTATCAGCTCCGATCACTCTCTCATTCACTTCCTCCCTCATCTGAGACTAGCGGGCTCAGTCTGATTAATCAGATTCGAATAAAACCTAGTCGAGGGCGACATTCTACAATCTCCAAAGTTATAATACAAGCTGGTTTGGATATTGTTGAAAGTAAAAAAAATACAATTGAAGGGGTCCTTAGAGCTCGAACGACCCGACCCATGGTTACCTCATGAAAATTATTTCCTTCAACTGTCGAGCGTTGGCCAACCCTGAAAAGAAATTGGCCCTGTGTAGATTACTGCACTGCACTCCCACTGATGTGATTTTTCTCCAAGAAACTCTGCACTCCTCTGCACAGTTCACCTCTCCACTCCAAGCTATCTGCCCTGGTTAGATTTTCCAGACCTTGGATGCTTGAGGAAGATTTGGGGGGATATTAATTGGCACCAATCCTCGATCCATAAGAACCCTGAATCAATGGGGTGGGGAAGGATTTCTTGGGGTTGAAATTTTCTCATCCGATATCGGATCTGCTTACCATCTCGTCAACATATATGCGCCATGTACATCCCGCTTAACCTTCTGGCACAATATTCTTAGCACCTCTCTTTTATCTACACACAACCTCGTCATAGGTGGGGATCTTAATTTCTCTCTAGGCTTGGCTGAATCATGGGGTCCTCATGCAAATGTTTGTCCTCTGGCTGCTAATATGGCACAAATCATAGAATCCCATCATCTGATTGACATCCCTATGGCCCGACTTCATCCCACTTGGAACAACCACAAGACTGGGGAGGCCTAGGTTGCCAGGAGACTTGATCGATTCTTGATTCATGAAGCACTCACTAGCTTGGGTATATCTTATCGTCAATGGGTGGGCACCGGTGGGATCTCTGACCACGCTCCTATATATTTAGAACTTGCTCCTTGTCAAAGAAAGCCCTGCATTTTGTTCAAATTCAATGCTACTTGGTTAGCCAGTCCTAAGTACATTGATCTGGTAACCAAGTATTGGACTACTCATCCTATAGCACCTTCTGCCTCCCCCTTAGTTACTTTTGCTGCAAAGATGAATGCTATCAATAAATTAACTAAAGCATGTGCAGAGACAAAAGAAAAAAGGATGATGACACCCTGAATAAAAAAAAACAGGCTATTGCAGAGATTGAGGTGACCTTGAGGTCTGGGACATGCTCTAAACAAATCAGATCCCAACTCACACAATTAATATCAAATCGAACCCGGATCCTCGGAGAGCAAGAAGAGAGATGGCGCCTTTGAAGCAGTGCCATCTGGCTAAAATCTGGGGATGAGAACTCCAAATTCTTCCACCAAATCACAAATGGACGCAAAGCTATCAACAACATATGGTCACTAAAGGATCAACAGGATAACTAAGCCCAAAACTTCCATAAACTGGCACAAATGGGAATTGACTACTTTTGTGACCTATATAAAGCCCCTGCCAATACAAATTTGGCTGAGATAATCAGAGTGGCTAGGTTATTCCCGCGATTTGTGGATCAGGAAGCTGAATATCAGTTAATGAGACCAGTCACTCTATAGGAACTTGAGGACACCTTAAAATGGTTCCAGAAAGACAAAAGCCCGAGACCGGATGGATGGCCAACTGAATTTTACTTGGCCTTTTTCGATGTCATGGGATATGACATCCTCAACTTGGTCGAAGTACGCCGAACTCATGGAAGATTATATGATGCCTATAATGCTACATTCATAGCCTTGATCCCCAAATCTGATGATCCTCAACATTTCTTCGATTTTCATCCTATCTTCTTATGAAATTGCATCTACAAGATCATAGCCAAAATCATCGCTAATTGCATCAAGCCCATTCTCTCTGAGCACATTTCACTTGAACAATTTTCCTTTCTGCACCATTGCCAAATTCATGAAGCAATTGGCACTACACAGGAGGTGTTGCACTCTATCAAACACAAAAAGCTGAAAAGTATCATCCTCAAACTGGATCTTGTTAAGGCCTTCGGCCAAGCGAATTGGCTCTACATTTGAATGATTCTCACACACTTGGGCTTCCCCCACAATTTCATAAAATGGATCATGTGCTGCATCACCAATGTTTCCTTCAGTCTACTCATCAATGGTTCTGCATCTCCTTTCTTCCACTCAGAAAGGGGACTTCGTCAAGGATGCCCCCTCTCAACCGTCCTTTTTCTTCTCATTATGGAAGCACTTAGTCAACTGATCATGAATGAGAAACAATTGGGATGACTACAGGGTATCAGAATAGCCGAGGGATGCACTCTCACTAATCTTCTATTTGTAGACGATGTCCTCATTCTACTCAACGAATCTATTGGTGATATACTATCTTTTGTCGTCGTACTTGCAGACTTCAGCACAACCACAAGCATGATGTGGAATGCTTTAAAATATACCATCACCATTAGCAAATGCTCCCCCAATAAAGAGGACTTTCCATTAACAAATTTCCTTTCCCCTCCTTGAACCTTCAGGATGGTCTCAGATACCTCGGGTTTAGATTGAAACCCTTGAACTACAGCATTGCAGAATGGAGCTGGCTTATTGCCAAATTGGAAAAGCGCATAGGTATTTATCACTACAGGTGGTTATCTCGGGCTGGCCGACTAACTCTTCTTAAATCTGTTTTGGAAGCCACCCCTATGTATTGGATGTCTCTGGCTTGGTTACCTCAAGCCATAATTTCCCGCATTCAATGACTGTCCAACAGATTTCTCTTGAATGGAAATAGAGAGGGTTGAACTTTTTCATGGGTTAAATGGGATAACATAGCCCTTCCCAAAAAATGGGGAGGATGGGGCATAAAAAATATGGACATATTTGAAAAAGCCCTTGCTACAAAAATGGGATGGGCAATCATGACTACTAAGAATCTTTGGACACATGTGGTCTATATGAAGTATATTCAGCCTATGAACATATTTGATTGGATCTGGTTGCCATCATGGAACTTTCGCAACATATCATCCATATGGAAAGCGGTCATCACTTCCTTGCCTCATATTAGGAATGGAATTTCTTAGAGAATCAGATCAGGGAATAAAGCTCATATTGGAATAGATCCCCGGTCAGACAGTGAAAATACACACACACTTCCTCCGGATGTCATTAATCATTTGGCTGAACAAGGCCTTCTTTACATTGCTCAGATAGCTGAGCCACAAACCACGAATCTCTTTACACAAGGATGGAAATCTGCCAACCAACTTGGTGTACCAGGGAATTTGCAACAATATTGGAAGATCTACACATCAGCATTGGCAGAATGTCATATTCACATAGGCATAGGGGATGATGAAATCATTTGGGCCCCAACAAAATCTGGGATCTATACACCAAAGGATGGATACCTGCATATATACCTAGATCATCTCCCTCAAAGACGAGAATGGTGGTGGCACCTCATTTGGAAGCTCCCGCCCCCTCTACGCACCCGAATATTTATGTGGTGTTCACTAAACAACATTTCACCTACCATGGATAACCTTCTAAAACGATCCATTCATGGACCCACTTGGTGTACTCTTTGCAGAAATGACTCTAAATCCATCGAACACCTTCTCCTTCATTGCAGATCCACTGTTGCGCTCTGGTCATCCATTATACACGATCTGGGTTTCAATATATCTTGGCAAGGTTTGAAATTAAAAGAGGTATGGGAATCATAGTAAAACTCTGCCTCTACAAACAAAGCCAGGAGCCTCCCACTCCTCGTCTGTTGGGGCATATGGCTAGCGAGGAATGCATCTATATTCAATGATCGACCCCCACGCTAGCATTTGATAAATTCCAACATCTTATCTATCTTCTCTTGCATTCTTGAAGATGACCCCCCAGACCTCCTCAGAATATCATTCCTGAGGTCATCAATTTCAATTTACCTTGGGCTTATTTCGATGGATCTGCTCAACCATCAGGATGTGGGGGAGGCACTCTTCTACATCTCTCTCATCAACACTCCTAGATAATCACGATGGGTCTAGGACCCGGAGCTAGCAATTTTTGTAAGCTTATCACTCTTCACCATCTACTTCAGTTTGCATTAGAGCATAACATCCTACACCTTAAAGTGTTTGGAGATTCAAAAATCATTGTAAATTGGTTCAACAAATCTGCATCATGTCATGTACACACATTTCTTTCTATTTGGAAGATATTTGGCGTTTGATAGAACAATTCTCATCTATCTCTTGCTATCATATATACAGGGAACACAACAACATTTCTGACAAGCTTTCCAAGGAGGCAGTGGTCCAACATAGGGGGCTTTGGCACATAGAGGAGTAGATTGACACACAACACTTTAGTTATTTCCACCATCCATTCATAGAAAAACCTAATAATGCAGAACAACAGATGTGATATAGACTGAATTTTTGATGGTTTTTGACAGTTTTGATTGATGATATGGACATATCCGGTTTAAATATTGTAATTATTGTAATTATGCTACTTTATAGACTTTTATGTACACCCCAATGGGGAATTTTGAGGAACTAAATGTACATGACAATAGTCACAACATGCATATGTAATGCATCTACAACATGTAATTTTCAAACTTAATAAAAGTTATGATTTTTCCTTGGGGAAAAAAAATAATATAAATGTTAAACCATTTTTAAATTAATTAATATAAAAAATGAGTTACTAAAGTTATTCTTAATTTTAATAAAATATTGTTTATAATAATAGATTATTATTATTTTGATAATAACCATTTATAACTTCATGAAGAAGTAATATTAAGAAATATTTGTATTTCAATGAAGAAAAAAACAATAAAATAAAATAAATAAAATAATAATAAACAAAATAAAAGTAAATAAATAAAAATAAAAGGATCATTAATAATAATTAAAAAAAACACCATTGAGAAAGAAATGTGTAATAACCCTCGTGAAAATTCCATGTAATAAAAGTTAATAAAGGTAAAAATAATACCCATTGTTTATAAGACACTTTTTCTAAATTGAATGTTGGAAAACAAATCCTAGTGGTTGTTCATTTCAATTAATATGGTTAAGGAAATTGGCAAAGGCAAATGTAAAGGCTTTGGAAAGACAAAATGACATTTTTGACACAATTATTTATGAAAATAATGGAAAATAGGAGAAAAGGAAGGTGAAAGGCCATACGTTGCATATGAGGAGGAAAATGAAGGAAATTAATGGAAAATGAAGAAAATAGAGACCTAATTGATAAAAATACTTTTGAGGATTAGTTGGCAAGCTTTCACTCACTTTTTCTCAGTGCATTTTTGAAGCTCTGTCATTCTTATCTCTCTTTCTCTCTCACTCTTGGACACTTGAGTTTTTGGAGCACTTTGGTATTGGAGCAAGAAAGGAAAGAAGGCAAGAAGCAAAAGGAAGCAAGCAAGGAGGAGCAGGAATGAAGCAACTACAACAAGATTCTTTGTTGGTATTGATTTACATGTATGATTCCCTTGCTATATTTGGCATGCATGGTATTTCATGTGGTTCTTTGTTGTCTTAGCATGGGTTTTTTTCCAGATGTGACAATGTATTTAGCCTAGCCTTGCCATTTCCGGATAACCATCGCATTATGGAGTTCTCATGTTTAGGTTAGCTATATTGTCGAATGGATTCAAAGCTAAGTGAGGTGGATCTTCGAATGATTATGGAACCGGTTGATTTGTTGCCTCGGTTTATGGCCTAGTAATCTGGGTTTTGATTGTGCTAAAGCCTGAGAGGTAGTTTTATATTCATTTAGGCCTAGGAATCCTGGGTTTGGGATATATTATAGATCTTGGAGAGTATGTCTCGGTTTAGGGCCTAGTGACCCCTGATTCGGACTATGGGTTGCGGTAAATCCTGAGAGACTAGGTGACAAGAAAATTTCTTACGGTTTAGGCGGAGAGAATCTGATGATATCCATGCTTATGTTGGCCTAGTGATCGGGTGTAGATCACGGTAAATCTGGTTATGACATGTTTGTTGTATTGGCCTAGTGATCGGGGTGTGGATCACGGTAAATCCTGATTTCTATTTGATGAAGGTAAGGTGGTTTAGCCTCAGGATGCCCTGGTTGGTTCTTTTGGTTTGAGTCCCACATTCATGCTTGGAATATGGCATTGGGGTGATTGGCTGAAGAGAGATTTGGCTCAGCCAATCTATGGTCAAATGGAACGTGGAAGTCCCATCTGTGGTTGGTTTTTACACTCATTAATGAGAATTTCATTCCTTTGGTATTTGGTATGCAAATGTATTGGTTCCTATGTGGATTCTATTTTTGTTGTATCCATCGCATTTCTGTGGTTATTGTACTGGTTACAAGCATGTATTTGATCAATGACGATGTATGGCTCTATCGATGTTTAAATGAATGCACAACATATCTATGGTCAAATAGATTGTATGGAAGCTAGTGATGTAAGGGAGCAATGCTTCTTAGCAATTCTCAGATAAGTATGAGACCCTTATTCTTAAATATGTTGTTTACACCTGTAGATTCAATGTTTGTGACATGTTTGACAAAATTCCTGTCATGGCTAGGAGGGGTCCAGATAAGTTCTTATTGATGTGATTTCTTATGTATCATTTTCCTATTGTTATTTATCATCTCTTAATTTTTCATGAAGTTCTGGATAGTGACCTGGGCTCTGGGCTTGAAAAGGTGGCTCAAATCCTAGATCCACAAGCACAAAACTGAGCATTTGGGGCCCTAGCCGCTGGAATGCAGTGTTATGCCTATGTCTATAGCCTCATATCCCTTGGAATGCACTGTTATATCTGTGGCTATGGCTCAAAGGGGGTCGAAATGCCAGTGTAACCTAGGGGTAAGAGGCCTAAATGGTTGGGTTACCTCCTAGGGGTGTTGTGGTTGTTGTACAAGGTTTGTAGGTTGTGTTTTCCATTGGTTTCACTTCCTTAAGGTCACATAGGAGGTTGAATCTCATTATAGTAGCCTCTCATCACATTTTTTCCCCAGTTGGTCATTTACTTGGGTAGATGTGGGAAGGGGGTGTTACAAAGTGCTATCAGAGCCAAGTTGTGCTCTCCTTGGGTGGTGTTTGGTTTATGTTCTCTTTGCATGATATTTGATACCACAGAGTGGTATCAGAGCATGGTTCAACCCTTGGTATGGATGGGCAATGTGTTGACCATGCATATTTGTTTAGTATGTTTGTGGTCTATATGTGCTTGTTGCATTCGTGTTGTGTTGGCCATGGTGGTAGTGGTGTTTCCATGGAAGTGTTCATGGTGTTGTTGTCAACATGTTTTCATGAGTGTATGAATGGTTATGTGTTGCTCATGCTTGTGTATTGTTCGTGCACACTTGATTACATATTGTTACATATTGTACATTCATTTCTTTCTTATGTTAAGTTTACATTTTGGTCATGCTTCATTATTATCCATGTATGCTTTCTTGCGTGATGTCATATGTTGAACATGCATTGGTCATTCACGATTGGTTATACATGTCAAGAGGGTGCATATGGTCAGGTTTGCATCAGTTGATTGAGGTTTTTGTGCATAATTTCATTGTATGCAATTAGGTCATCATGATGATATTGGTATGTTATGATGCTAATGTGTTGGCTGAGATAAAGTAGGAGATGCAGATCATTAAAGTGACGTGGAAAAAATGGACTTTGGAGTAAGAGCAAATTGTCATAAAAGTTTGTATGCTTGGCATGCAGGTATGTGATTCATGGTTGTAAGAATTAGGGTTAGTAACATGTTTATCATTTTATTATTATTATGGTTACATATGTGATAAATGCTAGTTGATTAGTGTAGTCATATGCATTATGGTTATGTGCATGCCTTTCATTCTATTGATTTTATGGTTACATAAATGATAGATGTTAGTTAATTAGTGTGATCATATGTATATACGTTGGTTAATCAAAGATGGTATTAACTTGATGACTATGTTATATGTTGTTAATGAATATGTTATATGTTAACTTGTAGTTATCTCAATTATTATGTTATATGTCGTTGATGAACATGTTATATGTTAGCTTATTGTTGTTATATGTTAGTTAAATTTATTATTAGGGTTATATAATGAATATCTTGATGTTATATGTATCATGCTAAATTGAATTGGCTTATGCATATGGTTAGGATTATGACATTTAGATATGATTCGACCTAAATTTGATAGCGTTTTGTATTATTTCTAGATTGATTGTGCATATGTGATTGTTATGTGTGAATAACAATTGTTTATGAGCTTATGGTGTGAATATGTTAGTTAGTTACTATTATGGATATCATGATCTTATTTATGTTTAAGTTGATATGTTGTGAAGTCATCTCATGCTAATCTGGATCGATTGTGCAGACAACATACCCTCCCCTGAGATACATTAAGGTATGAGTTTTCTTATGTTGTATACTTGGTGATTAACTGTTTGATTATGTCAAGTATCTAGCGTTGAGTGTTTGGTGTCTATTATGTCTTCTAGTTGATTTATTTAACATGGTATGTTTGTAAGTTGTTTGAATGTTTGATTAATTACATTATATGAGTATAAGGTCGATAAGATTGCATGAACAAATGATCTTGTCTTAATATGGTTGTGCTACCACATATGTGCTGAGATATATGGTATATACTTGAGTGTAAGTAGGTGATAGTTGTAGCATTATGTATTTTGACCAATGAATGTGATTTGATTGTTGATTATGGAATGGTTGTTAGTCTTGGTAATAGTTGATTTCAAATTCATAGATATGTTGTATTGATGTTGGTACATATGGCTAACATGTGTGTTCAGTTACAGGTCAGCATGCTTGGTACGACAAGGTAAGTAACTAGTATATTGTATTATACATTGACAGTTTTATGTTTATAGCAGCATGATGTAGGCGATTTCATGGCAAGAGACTGCTATGAAATCTTGAAGAAGGCATGGGTTGAGCTTTCCTTTGGGAGTATTGGAAAATGGGGTTGAGTCATGGTGGTTGTTGCTAGTCTTGTGATTTTGGTCTTTTATGATTTGTTTGTGGTTGATTGCCATTTTGTTTACGTCTAGTGTATGACCATACCTCTTTGTTGTGGGGTCGTATTGCTTTTGGTTTTTCATGGTATTCCTCTTGTTTGTTCTCATTATTTCTTTCTATGTTTTGAGTCTTGGGAATTTATTTAGGAAAGAGGAAAGTTAATGAAGCTTAGTGCATGAGTAAGTGCAGTGGAAGGTAATAATATGACATCCAGTTGGATTGGTTGAGTCCATTGGGTAAATGGACAATGGAAGGGTAGGTAAATTGAATGGATCTAAGATGTTAGATGCCTTGGCTATGTCGGGAACTCTTGTTCTCCATGGTGTGTGCGTTGTGCATGGATAAAGGAAGTTATCTTAACCTAGACCTTATGATATATGGTAATTATGATGTGATCATAATTATGATGGTGTTTATATATGTATGCATGTATGTATGTATATCATGTTTGATAGGATCATTATGGATCATGATTGTTTAATGCTAATGTTTATATTTATATATGTGTGTATGTGTGTCGTTGTCTCACAAGATAATGATTGGTTTATGCTAATGATGATATATATGTATGTATCTATGTCATTACATGATAGGGTTTTCAAGGATCATTCTTTGTGGAGGAATGATTGTTTATGCAGGTGAATGGAATGAAGAGGTTCCTAGCTATAAGGAATAAAGTGGCAGAGTATCCTTGACATATCTATGAGGTTAGTATCATGTGGATATGATTTAATTTTATATGCTTGTACTATTCCTATGTTTATGTTATTGACAAGTAATGCTAAGGGGTACATCAGCAAAGCGAAAGTAGAGTGATCTGTGACATGCTACGATAAGCATGGATAGTGAAAAGACACTGGAAGCAAGGTTTCTTCTGGGGTCAGTATGTGGTCTATGGATGTGAAATACTAATGTTGTGTATATGTTGCGCATGTTGTATATTCAGTGATTGTACTATGGTGATGTGTACATGTAACATATGTAGTATTGTGTACATGTGATGTTATATGCATGTTGTATATATAGTGTTGTGTATATTTCATATGCAGTGCTAGGTATAGGTGGTGTTATGTACATGTTCAATATGCAATGTTTTGTACATACCATATTGTGCGCATGTTGGATATACGGTGTTGTGTGCATATGGTGTTGTGCACATGTTCGATATGCGATGTTGTGTACATATGGTGTTATCTACATGTTGTATATGCAATGCCATGTACATATGGTGTTGTGTGCATGTTGTACATATGGTGTTGTGTGCATGATTATACGCGTGGTTCTATGTGCATGTGGTGCTGTGTACATGCTGTACATGTGGTGATGTGTGCAGGTGGTGTTGTGTACATGTCGTGCATGTGGTGGTGTGTACATGTGGTATTGTGTGCACATTGTATAGGTGGTGCAGTGTACATTTGGCATTGTGTACACGTTGTGCAGGTGGTGTCGTGAACATGTGATGTTGTGTAGGTAGTGTTTTGTACAATTGCTACTGTGTACATGTTGTGCATAGGGTACTTGTATACATGTGGTATTGTGTGCATGTCATACATGTTGTGGTGCAGGCATGCGGTACTATGTATGTGCATGGTGTATTCATGGTATCATGACATGCGTATTCATTGTGTTGTACTATGTTTGTATATGTATATATACTATGTTGTATTGCACATCGGATGTAGGTGTATGTGTTGTATGCCGATGTAAGCGTATGTATTGTGTTGTATGCCTGGTGTAGGTGTATGTATGTGTTTTGTTGTACACCAGGTATAGTTGTATGTGTTGTGTTGCATGTCGGGTGTGGATGCATGTATTGTGTGGTGTTGTATGCTGTGTGTGGATGAATGTCTTGTGATGTACACTATGTTTTTGTGTACATGATTGAAGAGAATCAAGGGCAATGGGTGCTTGTCGGGTGTGGCAACCGATCTGGTGTGTGTACATAAAGAACAAAGGCAGAAGTAAGGACCGATGATGGACAAGTATCGATATTTTATTTCAGTTTTATTATGCATGTGATCTACGATTCTGACTTATCATGGTTACATGTGATTTATGATTATGGTTTATGGTGATTTCACACGATTCATGATTTTAATTTATGATGGTTGTGTTTTAAGCTATCCAGTTGTGATATATTTATTCATGATGATTTGATCAAACAACTAGTTCGACTTGTGTGACAAGAAGTAAAAATGATTACATGAGTACCTTGTTAACGGGACACCAATGAGGTATGATGTGAATTTATTTCAATTTATTTTGAATCTAATGGAAGTTATGTGCTTGGTACAGGAAGCATGGAAATTCATGGTTGGGTGGTTGAAATTGATTGCAAGCATTAACAACAACGGAAAAAGGAATCAAAGAGGTAGAAGTATACTTGTATAGCACTTCAGGAGCAAGGCCATTGTGGGACACTGGTACCCAATAGTGTCCATTGATTTCCATGAGCATGCTATGACCGATATGATGGTTGAGGTAGGCATATTCCTTGGTTTTTATATCTTCCGATGTGAGGCAAACTTTCCAAGGGATGGATCGCTTGGGATAGAGGATGTCGGGGAACTTGGAAGGTGAGTGAAAAAACATAAGGGGATTACCGGATTGCCCAAGGGACTATGTAGCAGAGAAGGGAAGGTCGGGGATGGATTTTTTTTTTGTTATTAGCATTGCCATATGGAATCAGATGCATAATGGGAGTGTTCCCTGGAACAATGAGTCATTAACTGTTCACTAAGGGGAAAAGTGGCGCAGGTTTGTAGCGCTAGACATTGGATGCATATTTGACTTTGGCGGAGGATTTTGGACTTTTTGTGAAGCAAGTGAATCCTGGTACTCCTTTGAGGGTGGAGGTGTGAGCCTCTAGATTCCTTTTTTGTTGATATGGGTATCGTATCATTTTATTTACTAGTTGATAAAATGTGCATATGTGTGTGTGTGTGTGTGTGTGTGTGTGTGTGTGTTATTGTAAATACTGTAATGAGTTGTGCTATAAAGATCCAGTACACTGTATGATTTTCATGATGGTTTTTTCTTTTGAACAGGTTGTATATTGTAAATACTCCAACGAGGTGTGTTATAAATATCCATATGTAGAATGTTCTATTTTTAGCTATTTGTTGGTTTGTAGGTTTCATTGAACACCAAGGATGGTGTTCCCCCAAGGGGGAGGGTTCTGTAACAAACTTGGTGAAAATTCCATGTAATAAAAGTTAATAAAGGTAAAAATAATAGCCATGGTTGATGGGACACTTATTCCAAGTTGAATGTTGGGAAAAACATCCCAGTGGGTGTTCATTTCGGTTAATATGTTTAAAGAAATTGGCAAATGCAAAGGAAAAGGCTTTGTAAATGAAAAATAGCATTTTTGGCACATTTATTTATGAAAATAATGGAAAATAGGAGAAAAGGAAGGTGAAAGATCACAGGTTGCATGTGAGGAGGAAAATGAAGGAAAATAATGGAAAATGAACAAAATATAGGCCTCACTGATAAAAAGGCTTTTGAGGATCAGTTGGAAATATTTCACTCACCTTTTCTCAGTAAATTTTTGGATCTCTCTCATTATTATCTCTCTCTATCACTCTTGGAAACTTAGAGTTTTTGGAGTACTTTAGATATGGAGCAAGAAAGGAAAGAAGGCAAGAAGCATGAGGAAGCAAGCAAGGAGGAGTAGGAATTAAGTAGCTACAACAAGATTCTTTGCAAGTATTGATTTGCATGTATGATTCCCTTACTAGATTTGGCATGCATGGTATTGCATGTGGTTATTTTCTGTTTTGGCATGGGTTTTTTCCAGGTGCAACAGTGTAATCAACCTAGCCTTGTCATTTCCATATAGACATGGTGTTATGGATTTCTCATCTTTGGTTTAGCTGGATTACCGAATGGATTCAAAGCTGAGTGAGGTGTATCTTCTAATGATTATGGAACCGGTTCATGTGTAGCCTCAATTTAGGGCATAGTAATCTGGGTTTGGATTGTGGTAAATCCTAAGAGGTGGTTTTCTCTCCATTCAGGCCTAGGAACCCTAGGTTTGGGATATACTATTAAGCCTGGAGAGTATGTCTCAGTTTAGGGCCTAGTGAACCTTGATTCAGACTGTGGGTTGCGGTAAAGCCTGAGAGACTAGGAGACAATAAAATTTCTCATGGTTTAGGCAAAGAGAATCCGATGATATCCATTCTTGTGTTGGCCTAATGATCAAGTGTAGATCACGGTAAAGTCGGTTATGGCATGTTTATTGTGTTGGTCTAGTGATAGGGTCTGGATCATGGTAAAGCTCAATTTATATTTGATTAGGACGAGGAATTTTAGCCTCAGGATGCCCTGGTTGGTTCTTTCGGTTTGAGTCCCACATTCATGCTTGGAATATGGCACGAGGGTGATTGGCTGAAGAGATATTTGGCTCATCCAATCTATGGTAGGATGAAACATGGAAGTCCCATATCCGATTGGTTTTTAAACTCACTAATGAGAAGCTCATTCCTTTGGTATATGGTATGGAAATGTATTAGTTTCTATCTGGTTTCTATTGATGTTGTATCCATTGTATTTATGTGGTTATTGTGTTGGTTATAAGCATGTATTTGAACAATGATGATGTATGGCTCTATCCATGTTTTTACTTGTAAATGAATACACAACATATCTATGGTCAAATAGATTGTATTGAGTTAGTTATGTAAGGGAGCAATGCTTCTTGGAGATTCTCAGATAAGTATGAGACCCCTATGCTTAAATTTTTTGTTTATACCTGTAGATTAATTGTTTGTGACATGTTTGAAATTTTTTTTGTCATGGATAGGAGGAATCCAGACGAGTTCTTGTTGATGTGATTGCTTCCATATCATTGTCCTATTATTATATAGCATGCCTTAAATTTTCATGAAGTTTTGGGCAGTGACCTGGGCTCTAGGCCTAAAATGGTGGCTCAAATCTTGGGAAGGCACATAACTGAGCATTTTGGGCCCTAGCTGCTGGCATGCATTTTTATGCCTATGGATATAGCCTCCTAGCCCACGGAATGTAGTGTTATGCCTATGGGCATGGCTCAAATGGGGTTCGAAAATGTTAGCGTGACCCAAGTGTAAGAGGTACGAATGGTTGGGTTACCTCTTTATGCATGTTGTGGTTGTTGTAAAGATTTGTAGGTAGTTTTCCATTGGTTCCACTTCCTTAAGGTCACATAGGAGGTTGAATCTCATTATAATTTCCTCTTGTCACATGTTTAACCCCGTGCAGCCGATTACTTGGGTAGATGTGGGAAGGGGTGTTACAAAGGAGAGAGGGAGAAAGGCACTAAATTAGGGAAAAAGACGAGATCCAACAAGTGTTGATCTTCCACCCATCATCTATTGATCAAGACAAATATTTTTCAATTTCTATAGCCTCCCTAAACTTAGGTAATGGAAGTGGTCGATCCTTGAAATGACTTGAAATTTTTGAAACAAACATGGTGTTTAGTTTTCTCGGCATGTTGCTAAATGCGAGGAGCACATCCCCTGATAACGTGTGTGACATGCACACAAATCCTTTGATTTATAGAGCGCATGTTTCTCCAATGTAGGGAGCCCACATGAACATGGGATTAAATTAATACCTTTCATGTATTTTGGATCCAACGAGTCTTTAATGGATTTGAGGGAGCTAGGAATGGTGTTCAAGGGTCTAATGGTGGAAGAGATCCTTTGCTTCCTTTAAATCTGAGCGATCTTGTCAATGATTCACGAAAAATTGAAATATCTCAAAGCCAAAATATAATATATTCCACAATAAAATTGCAAAATCCATGTTTTCCTCATATCCCAAAAAATGGTGATTTATAATTTAATCTAAGACAAATTTTAGTATATAATCTTCTTTAGGAAAATACAAATGGAAATATTCATTTCTATAGGAACAAATTTAATAATTATTTTCCATGTAAAAAAAATATTCATTTTCCATAGAAAAATAAAAATAAAAACATAACTTTTTTATTTATAAAAAAAATTCAAATTGTTTTCCAAAATAATAAATTTGCTCCTTAAACAAAAAATATTTATTGTTCCCACTTCGCACTCCATACTTTACACTTCAAACTTTTTAATCTTCAGATTTGTTGTTATGATTTCAATCTAATATTTTGTCCAAGAATATATACAACTCTTAGCTGAAACTATAGTACATTGAATAGATCGTGTCAGTTTTGAAAGGATTAAGTTGGCCAAGAGTTTGAAAATATCTCGGTTGAGAGTTCTCTCAATGTAAACTCTAGCTTGAGATATTTTCAAACTCTCAGGTGGGCTTTCTTTTGAGTAAATATTTTGTGGTTGAACTCTTGGCAAAGAGTTTTAAAAAATCTCGACCAAGAGTTCGAAGAACCCTTGGTTTTAAAGTCTCCTGGCTGAGAGTGTTTTCAAGGAAAAATCACCATGGTTAAAAAAATCAGAGTTGCGAAAACATTTTGTATGAGAGTTTTTAAATTTCTCGATCAATAATTTTTAAATCACTCGTTCGAGCATTTTTCTAGGCCAATATTTTTTGGTCAACGAAAATTAGGAAATGTTTTGCAATTTTCCACAAATGACAATGTTGAATCGAGGAGAAGCCAAATCCATGCAATTTTTTTTGGCCCATAGTTGTTGTAAATATAGCATTATATATCATTCATAAGAGGAGAGAATGAGCTTCTTTGTGTAGCAAAGGAATTTTAAGATCTAAATTTTTTAAAAGGGCTAGATTTAACATTTTCACCTCTTTCGAATTTATTAACTTTACAATTTATAACCATATGTCAAAAGTTGTGACAAGTACATAAGTTACCATAAAACAACTTCGGGTTCATGAAATAGTGTTGTTATTGTGTCTGGATAGATCGATTTGAATTCCACTGACTTGATTTCTGATACACAAGTATGTTCTGAGGAATATTTGCATTTTTGATAGATTTGTTGGATTTTCTATTTCTTCCTTGATCTATCTTTTGTTTGTCTCCACTAGCTTCCCCTTGAAGTACTTTTGCATAGCTTTGAATGCCTACGCTTCCTATGGACCTAGTGTTAGCTACTTGTTTTAACATTTTTTGGGGATCTTTGTATCCTAGTCCTTTATATGCAAGGGATCTTTGAACATTGAGGATGTCGTTCAAGGTTTTTTTTCATTTAGTAAATTATGAACCAGGTCCAACTTGGCTTTGGATTTTTCAAGGTCTATTCTCAGAGACACAACCCCTGCCTTTACTTTATGGCAGTTCTTTTCCCATTCAACCATTTGAATAATAAGTATGTCCTCTTTTTATCTTGAAAGCACGTATTTTATTTTCATAGAAATAATCTCATTTTTATATAAATTTGGGACCATCTTCTCTTGTTTCTAGGAAAAATATGTTTTAAGAGTTCATTCTCATCCTCTAGCTTATTATGAATTTTTTTCTCTTTTGCTCTTGTACTAAAATATCTTTAAGTTTAACAACTTCCACTAACTTTACATTTTGAAGATTAAATTCTTTAGTATCAAATTGATACAAACATTTTTTTTCTCTTAAAAGTGGGTCTTTAAATTTTTTTTTTCTCTTTATAGCCTTCTTTAATTCATTCAGAGCACTAATGAGATCTCCTTAAAGATCAACAACATCTTATACTTATTCTTCGAAGTCTGAGTTACATTTGAAACTTGACTCAAATTCCAATGCCATAAGTAGGAATTCATGATTCTATCCTTCATATGATTATTCATTGTTGTCTTTTGATGTGTGGTTTCCTTATTTAGAATAGAGGCTCTGAGGATTTATTTTCCAATTTTTTTGAACTTTATCTCTTAGTTTTTTATCTTTTTCCTTGTCTAAATTTTATGTTTTAGTATAAAGACAGTTGGAGGAAAAGTGAGAAACTATACTACAATCAAAACAATTGAAAGGTAGCTTTCCTTTGTACTTACATGAACCTCTCTTTAGTTTTTCTTACAAAATACATACCATCTCCTTATTTGAGTTGAAGTTGGAGCAATATTAGTGTTCTCTATGCTTTTTAGGCTTCTTTAGAGGCTTTGAATGTTGCCTCCTTTTGCTCTACCTTCTCTTTAAATTCTAATCTCATAGGATGTGACAATTCCTTGAAACTAATCCATTTTGAGTTATTTCAAGTCATCTCTTCATGTTGAGATCTTAGCATTAAAATCTCATTGGAAGAGATCTTATTACTTTTGGAAAACTAATTCTTCCTTTAGTTCTTCATTGAGTCCCATAATCATATTGGAAACCTTTGTCAACCCTAGCAAAGTATTATGTAATACTTTAATCCTCATTCATCCTTATACTTTCAAATGTCATTATGAGATTTGAGCTTGGCTTGTCTTACTTTTTCATCTCCCTCATGGTGTTCTTGAGTTTATCCAAACCTCTTTGGTTAAATGATAGTGCATTAATTTCACTATTTCAGATTGGTTAGGGCCAAACATAATAGCATTCCTATATTTTTCATTATTCACATAGGTTATTCTTTTATTGTGATTAGTTGGAGGATATTTTGGAACAATATATCAAACTAGTACATAACCCAATACATCCACTCCAAGATACATGAGCTGGTAGGAATAAATTATAACCTTACATAACACATATATTTTTCCATCAAAGACCGACACTTTGCTCTGATAAGCATCATGTTTTGTTTTACTTTGCATGATTCCTTGTAGATATACCTTCAAGTGGTTAAATTGTTCTTGAAGGAACTTGCTCTAATACCAGTTGTTGGGAATCAAGAATTACTTTGGGGGGGTGGTGGTGGTGGGGGGTGAATTTGTAATTATCATATGTACACATGTTTAACCAATGATTTAACTATTTTCAACTTACACAAAACAAGAGAACATTAACATCATAATCGTACACTATGGTTTTAACATGGAAACCCTTCCAGGAGAAAAACTGCCAAAGCTTGTTTTTATTATGATGTAAATAAAAATCACCAAATTTAATCCACAAAAATATTTGTGAGGAGCCCCACTCATAGGAGGCCAATAACCCCCTTATATCAACAATCACCAACTTGCTATAGGCACCAACCCGAGTTCTGTGTAGAAACCAACTTGTTGTAGCTAGTCAGATATATATTTCATACATTTTCAAACTCAAACCTTTGACATTATTCTTCAATTTTGTTTCAAATCAGTTTCAATTATCTCATATATCTACCTCACACTTAGATTCTCTTTTCCTTGAGGCTCTTTTTTCTTCTGTAAGCGCAACTTCACCCTATACACACCACCACACTTCTACAATAATTTAATACACTTGCTCTTAGGCACAACTACTGCTCTAACCATGCACTCTAGCTCCTCCTATTCACTGTTCTCTCTATTCTAACATAATCCCTTTGACACTATTGCTTCTTGTTCAAATCAAATTACGATTTCCCAGAGCAAGGGATTTCATTCAATTCAAATAGGTCTTGAAGAGGCTTTTCATTAATTCTTCTACATCACACTAAAAGGAAGCACTTATCATCACTACAATGCACCAGGTATAAGTTCACCTTTGTTCTTAGTGCTAACTTTTTATGCTCTATACTAGCCTTAGAATGTCAATCCATGCAAATAATTTTCACCTACCATGCTTTTATTTATAAATTATTTTCCCTGAGTTATTATTGTTCCAACACACAATATCAATATAACATTGCATTCTCTATAGGTTATTATATGTCACTTATCACCAATGATCAGATTTCTCATTAGACACACCCTGCACTATCCAACTTATGCAACCAATTATTTTGTTTTCATAACTAACTTTTGTACCATATATTAAATGTTTGTGCCTCTAAGCTTTAATACCTTTTACCTCATGCCACCAATTGATATGACCTCATCCTTATCCAATGGGATTTTGATATATGGGATTTCGGCTCATTTTGAAATGTACATCACATCATAATTCTCAGATGCATGATCCTTTGAATGAACTCGTGTTTTGGGGCCACTGCTATGATTTTACCAGATTTTCGATGATTAGGTGATCAAATTTTCACTCAAAAATGAAAGTGCCCAAAATTTGTTGCAATGAGCGTAAAAACGAAGTGTTCGTCGTTATGAATCCAACAACATTTGTTTCACCTCAATTTGACACCAAGAGCTCAAGTCATAACCCACTGAGCATTTTCCCAATCAGGTAAAAAATGGAAAAATTGGGTTTTGGTAGCTCATTTTGGGTTTTTGATGGCCAATGGCGAGGCCTTACTTGGCATCCCTCCATTGGTCAAAATTTACAGGTTTCTCATTAGTCAAAGATGAACCAATAATAGGGAGCCTCATGGGCTAATAGAAGGCAGCCACGTGGCCTACCCACATTGTTCCAAAATGTTATTATGGAGGCTGAGCGCAACCCACAAGAGTCGAACTCATGACCTCCCACCAAACAACCACAAGCATTACCATTATACCACCGCATAACACTTATCATATATATTTTAAAAAATTTATTTAAATTTTGCTGACGTGTCATTTGGGGGTTGGTCGAGGCTAAGCCCCAACCATGGTCACTGTGCCCACAAGAACCAAGGGGCGGGACCAAGGGTCAAGTATTATCCCCAACCCCATGTATGACCCAAAATTTCATCCATATGCGTTAGAGGGTGAATTAACTATCCAACAGAATGCACCAACAGTTAGTGAAATTGTCATTCCGTTAGCGATTTTTTGGGGCAGATTTTTAGGATAGTTAGCCAGAAGGGCAGATTTGTGGGACGATTAATTGTAAATTCATGAGAGATCTTGTAGCTCATAATTTTTGGATTTTTTTGAAAAATGTATCTCATAAAAAGGTTTCTTAGGGGTTGCTGGATGCTCTAAATCCAATGTTATCCTCTAGTTTCTAATTTTAGCACATCTATAGAGTCTTTTTGCAGGTGGAAGACCAAGGGTGTATGGATCAATCAAGCTTTTAAATGAGTTTTTATCCGAATTGATCTCAAAAAGAGGTTGCTTAGGGGATTTTGGATGCTATGAATTTAATGGTGACCTCCAATTTTTGTTTTTAGCACATATAGATGACATATTTGTAGGTTGGACGCTAAGGGTTGTATGGATCAAACAAGTTTTGGTAGCAATTCCTCAAGGTGTTGAGCATGAAGAAGACATTGTATGGGTTTTCTCACCTTCAGAATTCATTTGCAGTAGTTGTAACTAGCAGGTTTTAGCTCAGGTTTAACTTCTTTCTTCAAAAAAATTTCATTATGTGCTTCAATGTGGAATTGAAGGGTGCACGTGATGTTTTTAACTCATTTCAGTTAAAGTATGCCATATTTGTAGGAGATATTTTGAATTTTTGCTATTGTGAGAGTTTTACGTAGGAGAAAATTACCTTGGAGGTAATAACCGCATGTTTTATTTGTAGCAAAATTTTATGTACTTTATTGATCACCGAATATATATGAGTGGTCTAGCCATGTTGATAAGCCTGAAGATGTGTATCCCGGGGAGGGGTGAACTCGATCGATAAGCCTTTTTGTCTTGCTATTCTTTATGCATACATTGATTATGTGTTTTATGTTCATTATGTTCAATTACATATGAAGACTAATTCTAATGCTTGAAGGGACACTAAAAAAACACGTTGATTTTGAGGAATACATTTCCCATGCTTGCAAAGTGTCGACATGGATACTGTTTTTTATGTGATTCTCGGGAACGAGGAAAGACACCTCCTCAATTTGAATCATTTGATCTCATGCTGTATAGAAATCAATTAAAAAATGGCCCCTAGAATGAATCCCAAAGTTGTGCCACAGTTGTTGACATCACTCTTACATCATGATGATGTCATCATGCACCACTAATAGTGGCCTCTAAGTGGCACCACGTGTCATACGAATTTGTCCCACTTGGCCACCCAAAATATCCAAAATATCTTGCCACATATCACACTGACAAGTTGCCATGTTACCACTCTAGTCCAGTTGGTGCAACATGTATGACACATCACTTCCTTGTCACATTACCACATCATCAACTTGTATGGAGGGGATATATGGATCTTGGATGTTTTCCTTTATTAAATATTTATGGGATCAAAAGCTTGGATTACACTGTAACCTTGACTAGTGATCTAGGTCTAGGCTCATTCCTCACTTCTTCGCACTTTGCACCCCTGAATACCCAAATGTCTAGACTAGTATGGGGTCTAACTCATTTAACCACTTACTTCTTGTTTCCGTCCTGAAAATTCCAGACTCCTAAACATCCCCATATTCTTGAAAATCCCTAGACTCCTAAACATCACAAAATTTCTTTTCTTTGGTTTTACTGCCAAGTTTAAAATTTATTTTCTCATCAACACTTGGGATTTTTTCAAAGTGTTATATACCATTAGAAATGTATCTGAAAGGAATATCCAACTATGCACCTTTGCAAAGGGCATGTGACTTAATATTTTGTATAAAATTCCTTATTGTAATTCTACCACTCTCGGAAGACTTGTTTAGAAAATCATAGATAACTGAGAGCTCTTAAAATGACCTCAACCACTGTATTATGATCATAATCATAGTTTTTTAAAGATTCATCACTTATATTACTACTTTGGTGGTTCTCGATTAAAGACCTAAAATTCCAATAGAATCCCCTCGATCTTGATACTCCTTTCACATCAGTAATACCTTTGTGACATCAATGAAAATACTACACTCCATGATATCCCCCTTTGGCATTGATGAAACAATAAAAAATGTTGAGAAATTGATGGCAACAACATAACAACACTCTATTTTATCTTACTATTCTCAAGTTAATTCCTTCATTTGTGTGGAATTGATCTACATACCTTCTCCCCTTAGATGTTGTATTATTTCTTGGTTGAGTGTTTTGGACAAGGCTCACCTATGAGCCCCTTTGCTTTCTGTAGTTGTTCTCTTGTTTCATATTTTTAGTTGTTCTCCACTGTATCACTAATTTTTAGCTATGTTGTTGGCTTTTTTGTTGTATTTCATTAACATTAATGTTTGGACCAATGATATTCTCGCCATTTAAAATCAATGGTAAAGGGTAGACTAGATTGAAATATCTCCCCCTTTGACGATGCATCTCTGGAACAAGATACATAACTATTGTGAATTTGTTATGCCCTCACAAAATAGACATACACTCAGCATAGAACCTTATACTCATTCATTCTTTTAAAGCGGAAATGATTATTTAAATATAGTAAGGAAATTTGAAAAGGTAAGTACAACGATCACAAACAAAATGAGTCATTTTTTCAAGGGGTAAATCACTCCCAATTTATGTTTAGAACTGTACTCAAATGGTTCCTAGGAAGTTAATTTGTAAAAATATTTGCAATCTTCTCATTAGTAGCCACATATTCCAATCCTAACAAAATGGTCGGCAATTTGATCTCTCAAGAAATGATACTTAATTGCAATGTGTTTAGTCTTGGAATGCATAACCAGATTCTTGGAAATAATAATGGGACTAGTATTTCACTCATAATGGGGATCAAATCATCAAACTCAATTTTTATATCCTTGAATGTCTGCCTCATCCAAATAATTTTAGTACAACAAGTAGTTGCAGCTATGTACCTCAACTATTTATAGATAAATAAATTTAAATTTTCTTCTTTCTTACCCACGACACCAAAAAATTTCCCAAAAATAATGTTTCTCCACTTGTAATTTTCCTTTCATCAATTTTTCCAGCTCAATCAATGTCAATATAAGCTCTTATAGTAAAATCCTTACCTATTTCATACCACAAACCAAGGTCGATTATGCCTTGAAGATATTTGAAAATCATTTTCACTGCATTGGCATAATTTTCTTTTGGATTTTCCTAAAATATGGCAAGCAACCATGTTTTATGGAAATACGAACCTACATATAAGTATGATTTCCCTAAGTGGGTGGTTCACTTAGAACAACAGAAAGAAAGATATCTGATCTTTTCCTTAACATGAATAGATAAAGGGAGAGAAACCTACTTGTATTCTTTTCCCTCGCCTCCCTTCATCGCTTTCGTCACTCTCAACCCAACTTAACTCACTTGATTGATACCTACGATGCCAAACATAAGACAGAGAAAAACATAAAGGAAATATGATCTATTCAAAGTAAACAAATTAAATCGATTAAATTCATTAATACAAGTATGACATCATTGACGTGTATATTAGGAAAGGAACAAATGTATTTATTATGAAGTAGAAGGAAGAGTACAATCAGTTGATCAATTCGTCGTCACTCATCCAACTTTAGTTCCATCCTCATCACATCCATCATCAACAATCCAGCAACATCACATTATATACACTACCTCCAAGAGTTGATATCTCACCAGCCTTAACTCTGCTTAACACAAATTCTTGCTCTCCTGCCCCATATTCGGTGCTGTTATAAGTAGATGAAGGTAGTTTGAAATAAATAAGATAATTGAATGACTTTCCTAAAAGTGGATGAAGAGGTTTCTTTGTTCATGGGAATAGGAGGATAAGAGTTTTAATGAATTCATGGGTTCCAGATTCGAGGCTATCAGATGAGGTGAGAGCTGGAACAACTTCTAGAAGTCACTAGAAGTCGAGGAGATTCCCGGAATCTAATGAAAAATTCTCTCCCAGTCAACCAACGCACTCCAAAGTGGGGATAGGCCCTCTGCAACACAGCCTTCTATGGGAGTAGATGCTCTGCAAAGAAGTTACAACTATCTAGGGGTGCGTTGATATTTTTATAGGGCACTTCAACTAGCATCTAAGAAGTGAAAATTTCATGAAGGAAGACCATCAATGTGATGACTTATTTAGTGCATGTAGCAACCAATTTAGGGCATGATATATCCTAATGAATACTGATTTTTGTTTTGGAATGATGCCCAAATCGACCTGTAACAAACCCTACGACTTGCGTTATATCAGGTCGTGATGAATTTAAGTACAACAAGCTTCCAATCATGGGCACATGGTTGTATGATTTATAGTGGGGGACACATCCTCTTTTATCAATTTGCAGCAGTCACCATATGTGCACAAACAAGTTTGCAATCATCACATTCATACCTTTTCAAAGTTTTTTCAAATATTTGGATTGGGAGATAAAAATACCTTTTCTTGGTAAGTATAAATTCACATTGAAAGAATGAAAAATACATAGTGCATTTCAAACTCCTTTTGCATTGCTACAATAAATTGATGACCTAATTTCTATAGATCACTTCCAAAAATAATGTCATCCACACACACAACAATTATCAACAAATTATCATTTATTTATTTAACATATATATTTATGCAAGTTGTTCCTCTCTTAAATACATGTTGTTGTATATACTTATCTATCCTAGCATACCATGCTCTTGGAGAGTTCTTTGGCCCATACAATTATTTTCTTAGCCTGCAAACATGGTTTCCATCTTCACAGAGCTGAAATCATTCTAGTTTTTCAATATACACCTCCTCATTCAAATCACCATTGAGGAATGCTTACTTGACATCCATCTGATAAACCTTTAATTTCTTATTATTTGAAAATTCTAGAAACATTCTTATAGATTCTAATCTTTCTACAAGAGAAAATTTTTCTTCAAAATATATACCTTCTACCCACTCATAGCCTTTGAAAACCGACCTTTCTTTGTTCCTTACCACTTGGCCTCTTTGTTCCTTACCACTTGGCCTTCTTCATTTAGTTTATTCTTCAAAATACACTAGGTACCTATAACATTATTGTCCTTTGGTCTGGGGACCAGTTCCCATGTGTTATTTTTCTAAATTTGGTCTAGCTCTTCATCCATAACTTTAAACTAGAATTTGTCTTTGCTTACTTGGATGATTTTTTTGCGTTCTATCTGGGACAACGGGGAAAAGTTTACATGTCTTGGAATGCTTGTGAATCTTTGTCTTTTCTGAACAACAAGTTCTCTGTATCAATGATGCGGATCTCAGGTAGTTTCTTCTAAACATGTTTAGATGGAATTTTGTACCTCTGAGGTGTTCTTTATTCATCCTCATCTTCTTCTTCTCCTCCTTTTGCTTATATCTCTTCAAGTTCTACATATTTTAAATCACAATCATTTCCCTCATATGATTTCTCCTAAAGTTTTTCTACATGAGGTACAACTTCATCCACTCTAATCTGAATTAATTCTTCAATATTCTTGGTCTGTTTACTATAGCATTTATATCCTTTTCTTATTATTGCATATCGAAGAAAAATTCCTTCGTTTTCACAAGAATTAAAGTTACCAATATTCTTATCATTTTTTCCCTTTTGTATAAATTTACGCAAAAAATTTAAGATGCTTCATTGAGTTTGGTGTTCCTTCCACAAATCATATTAATTTTTATCATTGGTAGGCCTAAGATGAGTTATGTTGACCAAATAAACAGTTACTGCTTGAGTGGCTTCTCCCCAAAAGGTGTTTGCAACCTTTCCTTCATCCATCATGGTTCTATCGATTTCTTTAATGGTTCTATTCTTTCGTTTAACTTTCATTTAACTACACCATTCTATTGAGGATTTCTAGCCACTGATTATTGCCTTTTGATCCCGTGTTCTTCATACAACTATTCAAATTCTCTCAAAGTATACTCTCCTTCTCTGCCTAACCTCAATCATTTTATTCTCATATATTTTTTATTTTCCACCCAAGCCTTTAACACTTTGAATTTACTTAGTGCTTCTAAATTTCCTTTGAGTGGCATTATCCAAGTAGCTTTAGTAAAATCATCGATGAAAAAGATGAAGAACCTCTCTCCTCAGGGACTTTTTTTATTGTAGGACCACATATATTAGTGTTGACCAACTTTATAGGTCTTGATGATGAGTACTCATTTATTTTAAAATGCACCCTTTCCTTCTTACGAAACTGACAAGCCTTACATATAGGGTTTCTGGCTTTTACAATGTTGGAAATCCTTTTACCGCCTTTGTCTTGCTGATCATTGCTCCCAAATTTGACACTACCTTTCCCATTCTCTTTCAAAAATATGAACTTACTTCTATCTCCATTCATGTACTTGGAACATTTGTTGTAAACATACCACTTTTATTCTTGATCGTGAGCATATAAGACAACATTGCATTCCTCAGTATTTTTGGTTTTTTGTTTCCATTTATTCACATTCTAATAAGGAGTTGTCTGTTTAGAGATATGTTGTCTAGGATGGTATAAAAATTTACTTCGACACCCATTTTCTTTGTGCCCATAGTTGAGGTGAATATAACATTCAACCTCATTCATAAGAGGAGATAATGAGTTTTTTGGTGCAGTAAAGGAATTTTTAGATGTAAAATGTTCAAAATGGCTAGATCTAACATTTTCATCTCTTTCAAATTTATTAGCTTTAAAATTTACATCCTCATGTCTGAAGTCCTAAAAAGTACAGTAATTAACATAAAACAACGTTGGGTACCTTGAACAAGGACTATGAATGTTTCACAACACTCAAAATGGGTTGTTAATTTTCAGGTTCTTTCTTAGACATCCTCTTTAGTTCTTCATGATCCCTTGATTTTCCCTCTAATCTGACCTATAATTTGGAATCTTCATCTTATTCAATTCCCAACTTGTTTAGAAAATCTTCCATATTGAGATTCATATTATGGCTAATATATATGCCTTACCTTGAGAACCTCAATTCTATCGTATCTTAAGGATTATTAATATATTTGTTAGCCATGGCTTGGTTTTTATGAATTTATTATTATATTTATCTTGATTCCCTACCAATTCCCACAAAATACCCAAAAAAACCTTTCCTAATACAAATATAATTCGTAAAAAATCATACATGTTCCACTAGATAGTTTTTCAGAATAGATCTGATAAAATTACCTTAAAATCTAAAATTTATATTTTGAGGGTTATTTTCCTTAAACTTATGTATTTTCTAATTTACTATTTTCATATATACAATATATAAAATGTGGTAAGTAGAGAATAGACAAAAACACAATCAATTTTAACCATAATAACATAAGATATGATCTAGGAAACCCTCACAAGAGAAAAACTAACTAGAAGGCGAGGTTGTTTAGATCTCATTTTCTTGGAATGGAAATTGATGCATGTTTAAAGCAATGAGACTTGTAGCCTATGGAATCATACAATTAAAAACCCTCTTATTTTTCTCTCTCTATCCATTTACAACTACTCTACTCTCTATGGAACAAAATGCACTCTCCTAGAATGGATCATATTTTCCTTCTAGTCACCTTATTGTAAGACAACTCGATAGCCTATTAGTGCTTAAGTTTGACTCCTTAAACTATTAACTAGAGCTACAATATTGAATCTTCTATATTTTTCATCATGATCATGTGGCAGAGCCATTTTTTAGGAATAATGGTGGACTACATGGCATCGTCTTGAATCATGATGGTTAAAACAAGAAGGTAACTTCTAGGTGGCATAAGTATTGCATGAACTCTATTTGAGGTATTTCTTATGCCACAGAGTAATACGGAGTGCATAATAATGTTTGGTGATGTTGCATTAAATCAAAATATGTCTATGCCCCAAAAAATGTTGTTTAATGCCTCAAACTATTTGCAGAGTCTTCCGAGACCCGATTCCACCAAGGTGGGACACACGAAAAATGGTCCTATAAGCTTATTCTCCATTTTTTACTTGCTATGGAAGGATCAACATGGATGAAAAAAATTATAATGATCCAAATTGAATCAAGAATTGTTGGTGAATCCCAAATTGATTTTGGTGGCATACATATTTGTTGTGTAAGTGGCTATCTCGAGGTTACTATTTATAGAGAATTCGAGCTCTCATGACTTCTAGTTCATCGAATGTTTGAGATTATTTTATGTGATGTAGGGAAAATTTCCGAGTGGCTAATATTCATATGTGGGCCATTTTTTCATGATTTGTCCAAAAATATTTGCCAATTTCCATTTTTTCTAAAAATTATTCACCCAAAATTTATAGTATAAAATGATTACACTTTAAAAATCACCAAAATTTCCACCAAAGGACTATAGTAAAATCATTATAAATTTGAATATTTTTACAAATATGTCACTAAACATTTTACTATTTTCCTATGTAGGACTAGTAAGATTCCTGAAGGTTTCCTAAACTTTAAGATAATTTCCATCCTTAAAATTTCCATTGATGTGCTCATCATGCTTGGGGCTACATAAGGCATCCTTAGGGTTCTCTAACTACCCTCCCTCAAGTTTGGAGGAGCTAGAAGGTGGTTTGGAAAACATTGTACTTTTGGACCTCATAGGATCTTCATGTATCTTTCATTGTTGCTTAAAGAGAAGTCACTTTCTATGTATCCATGTGGTTGTAAAAAGACCAATAACATGAAGCCAAATAAAATCTTGAGTGCTGAATTTGCGTGGACTACTAAAAACCCCAATTATTATGTTTAGCTGTTGCTTTAGTTGTATTAATTAATAGCCTTGGGGAACCTTTATTTTGTTGATTTAATGATGTCTTCTAGTAATCACCTATATAGTTGCATGAGAAGACTGGTATTAACAATCATAAACAACATAAATCATTAAAATCATAACAATTATGTCATATTGTTAAAACATCACATAGATATCATAAGGAGGTCATCGATCCATGCAACTATCCAAGCCAAATTATTAAGTTCTAAGGTACCTAAAAAGTAAAGTCTAGCCATGGGTTATCACATACTATATTGACAATATTTCATTGGCTATTTGTATTCTCGATGACTCTCTTATTAATGATACATCTACTAATGATCCTTTTGTTGATAAATAAGGTGTTGAAGCTCTCCTCATTGATGACCCTTCTATCAAACACTTAATTACCACTCTATCAAATACTCTCAACCACTACATTATCAATGGCATCCCCCATTAATGATATGTAAATTGTTGTGTCTATTCCATTAGACGGTTCATTAGAATATATATGTGAGAATAAACCAAAATCTATACTATGAAGGGTTAATTCCTTTTTAGATTCCAAATTTGTTATTAATGTTTTGATGATTATGCATGTAATGAATAATATGTAGAAAATGAAGAAGAGGTAAATACAATCACTCACAAACACATTGCTTCAGATCTACTCTAGGAAACCTTTATAGGAAGAAAACCTAATTGGACGAGGAGGTTTCTTTACTCTTTTTTATGGAATGAAAATGATGTAAGTAAAAGAGAGAAGGAACTCTCTATGGATTTTACTAAGACATGTGGCCTATGGGTTGCTACAGATCATATGCCATATATATTGTTCTCTTTCTCTATCCACACATAGCTACTATGCTCTACTCTAGAATCAAATTCACTAGAATAGAACAAAACCCATTTCCTCCTTGTGGCCTAGTAATAACACAGCCTAATAGCCCACTAGGGGTTAAATTTTTCTCCTTCAACTCTTAGTCAGAGTTAAAAATTAACCCTTCTATAGTTGTCTTCATAGTCACCATGTGCCTAGCCATTTTTTCATGAGTAATGGGGGTTGATGTTGCATCATCCAAAATTATGGTGGTTAATCATGATAGGTCAACTTACAAGAGGCACCACTTTCACATCAAAATTCATATTGGTGTGATTCTTCCTTGTTACCAAATGTCTTCAAGTGTAGAATAACATCATAGATCCCGGCCAACAGGAGAGGAATTTTAACACCCAGCATCATTTAAGGCTTCAAACTTACCTTAGAAGGTTTGAAACTTGATTCTTCTGTTAGGTTTCTGATAAAATTGATCCTATAAGTTGATTCCTTCAATTTTTCCACTTTGAAAGCATCAATATGGATGAAAAATAATACAATGATCCAATCTCGATCAACTAACAATGACAAACCATTGCTTCTTGTTAACCGCTTAACATCTTGACTGCATTTACTAAAAACTTCACTTTATTAACCATATTCGCATTCTTTTTTTTTTGCCATTATTTGCTTTTATTGATATCCATCTAGTATGTGCTACCATTTCTCAACTTCATTTTGTTATTCTACCTAAATTTTCATTTTCACCTCTCTTTTTATTGCACTCTTTTTCTTTCTCTAACTTACATACATCACCGCACTTCCTCTCCTTAAATAAGAAAACAAATTAACAAATATTCTTTTCTCAATAAAGGGACCAATACTTAAAATATATACAAATATACTTATTCTTACAATAAAGGAGTACAATATTTTCTTGTTGGTTTTTCATTGTTCAAAACATACATGAATTTCTTTCTAATGACATGGATACATGGATGTATTTCTAATGACATGGAGTGAGCATGGTAGAAACACATTGAAAAGTATAATCCTTAATGTGTTAATGGGGTGTGCTCCATTAAGAGCATATGTATCTTTCTGATGATATTGAATGGGCATGTGGGTATATATATATATATATATACCAGCCTAGATCCATCTTAACTTTAGATCTACCAAGCGCCGAGAGGGATCAAATATCTCAAGGTGCAAACCTCTTTTTAGAGTGCAAAACTTGAGGAAAGGTTTGCACCTCAAGATATTTGATCTCTCTTGACGCTTGATAGATCCGGAAGTTAAGATGGATCTAAGTGGATTTCAGTCATGTACGGCCAAAGAAAATATATCGAAGATATGATTTTTTTTATCAATAATAAGTAAATATATCTAATATTAATGTAATCATTTTAAATATGTTAAATATGTCTAAGATTAACCTCGTTATTTTAATTTTAAATTTTCTTAGTTACCTCAATTTGTTGAGATGATAAATATTGTTAATAATTTTAATGATGAAAAAAGATGAAATACAAATTTTGAATGCAAAGTGACAATAATTGTGTTGAATGGTAGAAAATGTGAATAATAAGAATGTTGTCAATTACAAATAGTATTCATTGTGATCAATTTCAAACTATTTTCTTCTACTATTCTTATTGTCACCCTTGTTATATTTGTCATATTTTCATATCGTAAACCATTTAAATATATAGCTCGAGTTGTTGTAGTAAACATCATACCTTGTCTCTCTTGCTCTCAAATCTTAATAGGTTGAATTACTATCACACAAAAATCAATGTACATTGTCAATAATTTTTTGTGCTTACACTGAAATCAATACACATTGTTAATCCAGTCACTTTAAAATTAATGTATCATCATACATCCAATTACATCAAATCAAAAATCAACATCTACATTGAAATCAATGCATCTAATGAAAGAAATAAAATAAGATTAGGAAACAACTACTACTGCTTTGAAATAAATGCATCTAATGCACTTGATCAAATATAATTAGAAATCAACATTTACACTCAAATAAATGCATCTATTTGTTGGGAAAAATATTGAGAAGGGGGGGGGGGTGAATCAGTATTTTCAATAATCACAATCTTTTACTTTTCTCTTACTGATTTCTATACGCGACTTTGAATATCCCAACTAGTGTATATACATGGATACACTAACAGAAACTTGTGTATACTGAGATAATGTTATTGTTAGATAAACTTTCAAAAACATTCTTAACCCAGTTTATCAGTTATGCATAAGATAGTTAAGCAGTAAATATGTGCAGTAATAACAGAATAAATCATCACACAAGAGAATCACACATGAACACCAATATTTAAGGTGGAAACCCAATTTGGGTGAAAATCACACTAACATCATCTCTGTCTTCAATATTTATTGTATGGAAAACTTCTTACAATATTGTACGTGCGGACTCATATCGATACGCATGCATCTACCTACGAAGGTTGCAACCTTTACGATTCTCCAATTGCTATTGGAAGGGAGCTCCAACCCCACGATCTTGTTTACCAACCACTACGGAAGGGAGCTAAAACCCACGAAAAAAACACCGACTTCTATTGGCGAAAGCTTCTACTTCCACCTTTAAAGGCTTGACCCTCGGAACCACCTCTGAGACCACGTTTCATCGAGATTTTCACACTAGATCCACAACTTCAACACAACTCATTATAAATATCATCAATAATAAACTTAACAAAAACTTTAATCGGAAACGGTGAGATCACGTAACCGAATTTCTGATAATAAACCCAGATTTTAGAATCAGTACTTCTTAGAATAAATCTCAACCCTAATCATTCATTGCCTTAAAATACATACACTACTTCACTTTATTGATCCCGCATCTATACGCGCTTTCCTTCACACCAACACCATGTATAGATACGAGAATACGCAATTCTGAGAATATGATCAGTCCTAGGAACCAAATACGAAGCTTTCGGTCATATATCTTTCGGTATTTCGAACCACTTATTCAGTCAGTCATCATTAAACATATTTACTCACTCATTTAGCAACATATATAGTATTCAAGTAACCCTGATCTACATGAAGAATTCATTGACAGACAACAGAAATACAACAATAATAAATAGATAACCTCTCCAGTAAGCTTCAGAAAACCTTGACTTCCATACGCTCTTCTTATGAGACAAAGCCGCGTATATACGCGCTTTCACCAAGATGAACTAGTGTATAGATCTGTAAATATTAATTTTTCAGAATGTTTCAGATCTATAGACTTACCCAGTTCTTCACTTCACTTTAGCAAACATGCGCCAAGTCACATATCTAATCATATATTCAATAGATCAAATACATATTCATTTCAGGTCTAGAGATCTAGATCCATCATTGTATCCAAGGGTGCATCATAGTTCCATATCTACCAATAAACAGAGTCTATCCCATGCAGATATACTTGAGAGGAGTATTCGGTAACAACCACACACCCTCACCACCTTGCACTATGATCTTCTTCTCCTTATATAGATTTAGCCTTTACCAATCGCAGACGAAAACCACCTTGTTAGCTGATGGTATTCTTGGATGGAATCAAATAGACAACACAATGCTCAGTACTATGGACTAATACCATGGTAAATCCCCCTGGTATCATAATTTTAGAGCGCAAAACGTATATGCGACTTGGATTCTTTATACCTGCGTGTATGCACGACTTCTCTTCATAAAAACTGAGTATATACTGATTCTGGATGTATACACAGGTTTCCTGTATACCAACCTACATATGTACGTTGGTTGCCTTCATAAAACCTGCATATACATTGAGAAATATTTCTTGTTCCATTTATCTAGAACTTACTGGAATTCCTTTCTTTGTCACATACGAGCGACACAACCCAAACCTCATTTTTACATATTTAACAATAGGTTGCTATCAAAATGCCAATCATAAAATAGGATTCCATCAAAGACAACTTCATTGAGTAGGTTTTTTTCACATCAAGGACAACATATTACATCATAATTCCAACAATCTCCCCCTTTGGACTTGATGGAAACCATGTTGGTGTTTGATCACAAAAGCCTATAGATACCTGATAGATGTGTTAATCAAAAACATTATTATTCAAACACCTAGTTACTCTCCCCCTTTGACATAAAGGGAAAATGGCATATCAATACCACACCAAGGTTTCTCTTTCCTTGTAGAGAGAAGAGCTTTGCGGATACGATGTGCTTGTATTGGCTATACTCCCCACAGGTTCATGGTAAATCTTCAGACATATTTTTCAATGAAGTACATGACTTTATAACTCAACCGAGTATGATCATTCCTATCACCAAGGACTCATACTTACATCAATGATCCAACCAAGTGGAATTACATATTGACTCAACTACCCAACCAAGTGGGTTTACAAATTTGAACAAGTCCTTACATGACTGAATATAACAAATTTACATCATAGGTCTCAACATGAAATTTTCATCAAATAAAAGATATGAATTTGTATAACCAAGACCAAAGAATCTCAAACAGGAGATCATAACACAACAACCTATTAGAATGCCAATAATGCATCCTTTTCAACATGGCAGGTGCTCTCCCTAAAATTGTGCATCTTGAACACCTTCAACAACCAATTCATAAAAGCATCTTCATCAAGGAGATAAATATCAAAGAAAGGTACAATAAGATGAATAATGGAACAATAACAGAGATTACCCAACAAAACCATAGAGCATTAGAAAGCCCATTGAAATAATTTCATGTGACAAAAAACACACGCGGTGTTATGCACGAAACTCGCATATATACGTGATTCGCCTTTATGAAACTAGCGTATCAAATTTATTCTTCGAAATTAAGCGAGATTTGATAAGAGAGGTAAGAGACAACTCTGACTTCTATCTGAGATATTCGAATGCTTCCCTGGGAAGAAGTTTAGTAAATATATCTACAACTTATTCTTTGGAGGGAACATACTCCAATTTAACCTTTTGTTCAAGCACTTGTTCACATAGGAAGTGATGATTGATAGGAACGTGCTTGGTCTTGGAATGCATAATAGGATTTTTCGAGATACTAATGGCACTTGTATTATCACATAGAATGGAGATGGGAGGTGAAAATATGATTTGAATATCTTGTAATGTCTGCATCATCCAAAGAATTTGTGTGCAACATGATGCAGCAACAACATATTCTTCTTCTGCGGTAGATAAGGCAATAGAAATTTGTTTCTTGCTAAACCAAGATACTAATCAGGGCCCCATATAGAATGTACCACCACTAGTGCTTTTTCGATCATCAACATTTCTAGCCCAATCCGCATTTGTGTAAGCATGAAGAGTGAGATCAACATTCTTTGGATACCATAGACCAAAGTCTTGATTTCTTTTTACAGCCTGAAGGTGAGACTCTTTTGGATTAGCTTGGAATCAAATTAATCTGTTGCATACATAATGTTTGATCTTGTCCCGATTAGATAAATAAGACTTCCAATCATGGATCTATACTACGGATTTGATTCACCATGGGAGAATTATCATGATAGCGAGGTTACATCCGGTTACCATTGGAGTACTCACGGGGTTTGCAGTCTTCCATCCCATACTTCTTCAAAATTTGCTTGAGACATTTTGTTTGTGATAGAAATATTCCATCTGTTGCTTGTGCAATTGTAAGCCAAAAAAATATGTTAGTTCCCAAATTAATGACATTTCAAATTTCTTGTTGCGTAACGAAAATTTCGACTCATGGACTCTTCATTACTTCCAAAAATGATTTCATCGACGAACCTGACAATAATCGGTATTTTATCATTCTATTTTGTGTATAAGTTAACATTTGCAGAGATCCCTTTGTGAAACTTTGTTGTTGAAGATATTTGTCAAGACGATAATCTTGTGCCGGGAGCATGTTTGAGACCATATAAAACCTTTTAAGTTTGCAATGAAGTTTTCATCATTTCCCATAATGAATCCTTGGTTGTTCTATATAAACTTCTTCTTCTAGATCACCATTGAAGAAAGCGATTTTTACATCCATTTGATAAAATTTGAATTGTTGAAAACTTGAAAAAGCAAGAAACATTCTTATGGCTTCAAGTCTAGCTACGGAGAAAATGTTCCTTGAGGTACATACCTTCTTGTTGAGCATACCATTTTACAAACAAGTCTAGCTTTGTTTACAATAACATCTCCATTTTCATTTAACTTGTTTTTGAATATCCATTTTGTTCCAATAATATTTTTATCATGAGGTCTTGGAACCAATTCCCAAGTATGATTATTTTCAATCTGATCAAGTTCTTCATTCATGGCTTGAATCCAACATTCATCTTTACTAGCTTGATTTACATTTTGTGGTTCAATAGTGGATAAGAATGCGAGATAGCTAGGGGATCCTACAAGAGTTCTTCTTGTTTGGACACCTCATCCCTTTTCTCCCAGAATTTGAGATTCTAGCTGATTCTTTTGAACATATCTGGATGAAGCCTTTTCAGATATATCTTCTTCTGGTGCTTCATTGGGTTCCCCTTTTATATTGTTTCTATTTGATGAGGGAAAATATACATCATCATCATCTTTATTTGTTGTTGTTATTTCCCTTTTAGGATCCGTGAGAGACTCGTCAATTACAACATCAATACATTCAAAAATCTTCAGAGTATTTTATTGTAGCATTTATATGCTTTACTTCTAGATGAATAACCAAGAAATATTCCTTCATCTCCTCACAGGCTCAAACTTACCAGAGTTTTTATCATTGTTCTTGATAAAACATTTGCTTCCAAAAACTCTAAAATGATTTATAGTCATAAGATTATCATACCAGAGCTCATAAGGAGTTTTATCATTGTTCACACGAACACAAGCCTTGTTAATAATATTTATTGCAGTATGTGCTTCTTCTCCCCAAAAGGTATCGGGGAGTTAGGATTCATCAAGCATAGCACGAGCCATCTATTGAATTGTTTTATTCATTCTTTACGCCACGCCATTTTGTTGTAGCGTTCATTTCTGAGAAAAAATGTCTTTTTATGGTATGATGTTCACAAAAATAAAAGAATTCATCTGATATATATTCTCCTCCTCGTTCAGATCTAAGAAATTTTATTTTTGGATCTAATTCATTTTCAACCAAATATTTGAAGATCTTAAATTTTTCAAATGATTCATCTTTATGTTTTAGTAAAGCGAGTCAACACATTCTATAGAAGTCATCAAATAAATAAAATATAGTATTATTCTCCACGAGGTGACTTTTTCCTTACGGGACCACATAGATTAGTATGTATAAGTTCGAGGCTTACTTCTGATCCTTCTTTGGCATTTAATTGCACCCTGGTTTGCTTACCAAATTGGCATGATTTGCATATGGTACTTTCGGTAATTGATGCTAGGAAGATCACGAACGACTTTGAGCCTGTAGATTTTCTTATTTGAGAGAATCTCAAATGTCCCGATAATGCATTGCCATGTGATTTTACGTAGATTTACCTAAGTAGCATTCTCTTAGCCACCTTTCAATATATATAGATTGCTTGGTGTTCTAGTTCCTTTTATTATTGTTTTTCCTGTGTCAAGTTCACACACTACACATTCTTTTGAACTAAAGACAACTTCATTTCCTTGATCACACATTTGGCTTACCGTTAGGTCCCTATATTACTAGTATAGTCCCTTATTGTTGTTAGTGTAAACCCCTTATTGTTATTATTGTACCCTTGTAACGCCCATTTTGTTATTATTGTGCCCTTAAATTATTATTGTTAGGTCGGCTAGGATTACATTGTGGCCCACTAGGATTACATTATGGCCCCATGGACTCCTATATATAGAAAGGAGGTTTGTAAATTGTATCATCCAAGAATTTTTCATTTATGTAATGTATTGGAGGTTGCCCCCTCAAAGTGGCTCATTTCTAAGACGTTGATATCTACTTTTCTTCTATTTTTGGAGGCTGGTTACACAACATTTGGTATCGAGCTTGGGATTCTAGGGTTTCGCTGCTCGAACGAGGTCATCGTGGCATTTTATTTATAAATTTTTCTACGAAGTTTCGGAAAATTTGAAATTTTAGGGTGCGAAAAAAAAATCTTGAGGAAACTTGTATAAAAATTTCGAGAGTTTGGTTCGCGATAATTTCGGAGAGATATGATGCGTGGAAGTCGGGTATTTTTCGAGGAGCTCTAAACGGGTCATCTTGGAATTTGCACTATAAATTATCGCCAAAGTACTATGGTTCTTACAAGGTGTTGCAGATTAGTGTTATGGCATACAAATTGGAGCTTCCTGCTTCTTCGCGAGTACATCCCGAGTTTTCCATGTTTCGTGTAAAGAAGGTTATAGGTGAAAATATTCAGTTCCAAACAATATTGCTAGAACTTGATGAGGAAGGAAAAATCATATTGGAGCCACCGGAAGCGGTCACGGAAACAAGAACTCGGCAAACTACGGAATCGATCAATTTCGAGAGTATATAAATAGTGGAAGAACACCTTTGAAGATTCTACATGGGAGGATGAGAATTTTACAAAAAAAAGCACCCGAACTACTCAAGCATTGGGGACAACACTTTTTTTGAAGGAGAGGGGCATGTTAGGTCCCTATATTACTAGTATAGTCCCTTATTGTTGTTAGTGTAAACCCCTTATTGTTATTATTGTACCCTTGTAACCCCCATTTTGTTATTCCTTGTGCCCTTAAATTATTATTGTTAGGTCGGCTAGGATTACATTGTGGCCTTGGGATTGCATTATGGTCCCATGGACTCCTATATATAGAAAGAAGGTTTTGTAAATTGTATCATCCAAGAATTGTTCATTTATGTAATGTATTGGAGGTTGCCCCCTCGAAGTGGCTCATTTCTAAGGCGTTGATATCTCTTTTCTTCTATTTTTGGAGCTGGTTACACAACACTTACACTCAACAAGTTATGCTTTAACCCATCCACATACATAAAATTGTTAGCTTTACCATTTTTCTCTTAGAAAGACATAACCTTTACCCTAAATGATAAACGGGGAGAGTCATTTCCAAAAGTAACATTCTTTTCTTTCTCTAATGCATTATATGAAAGAAAGTTTATTTTTATCTTTGTCATGTGTTTTGAGAGCATGCTATCGATGTGCCATTGATTTTCTTCTCCAAATAACTCTATACGCAACTTTCAACACATGAGTCCTTCTCTCCATACCTTGGAATTTGTGGGTATATGTTCTTTTTTTTGAAGTTTTATCTTGCATTTAGATTCTTCATGTCCAAATTTATTGCAATAAGAACATTCAATTTTGCCTTGAAGAGGAGAAAAGTTGTTGTAAGTATTCTTCTTTACTCCAGTCTCATTTCTTTTCTTTCTAGCTTCTCTGGTCATGATGGTTACGTATGCAACACATTGTACAACTTTATGACCAAAATTTTGACATGAGAAACATTGTCCATTAAAGAAGAGATTTTTGCGATGATGAAACCTTCTATTTATGTTTACCTTATAATTGATATTTATGTTATTTTTATTCCTTGAACTAAAGTGGTCATGCTTTACTTGGGTAGTTTCTTTGTTCTTTTGCTGAGTGACAAAATGTTGCTAGCTGGCTTTAGCTGCATTTAGATAGCTTGGTGCTGAAGACTGAGAGGATTCTTCGATATATCAGGGCTTTGTCTTTCCCTGAGAGAGTGTTGTACCTTGATAATTTCATCTCGGGTTTAGATCCTTTAGAAAATCTAAGATTTAAAGTTTCCTCCTAAATTTCCTTTCCTAGACTTACTATTTCACATTCTAATTTTTCATTGTGCTTCTCCTTTTCTATAAGCTGATTGTTTAGAGTATCTATGGCAATTTTTTTTTCTTCAAAACATATTTTGAGTTTATTTATTTCTTCTAATGCATCCATAAAAGTATATTTAGCCTCACTAGAGTCTTTTTCAAAAGCCATGAGCAGTCTAATATCTTGATCAGATTCTCCTTCTTCACTATTTGATAGACCATCACTCTCTTCATGAGTATAATAGTTTTTTCTATTGATAAACCATTTCTTATTTACTTTTGTCACTTCCTTTCCCTTTTCATGATTATCTTTATGGAGACATTTAGCAACATAATGACCAACTCTTCCTGACGAAAATTTAAGGAAGCTTATAAGACATACCGGTGCCCGATTTGGCAGCTTCTTTACAAAGTTATCTCATCTTCTTCGAAACATACCTTGATCCTTCTTGGTCTTCTACTTCCTTTCCTTTTGCGGCGACTCTAAAAGCCGGCTTCTTTGACTTCAGATGGAACTCCTTTCCTCATTTCACATGCATTCAGAATCCCATGAAGTTGAACAATAGTAAGAGTTTGTAGATCCTACTTCTCTTCAATAGCAGACACTTTTGACTTGAATTTGGGAGTTAGAGATCTTAAAACATTTTCTACTAGAGTAGTGTTAGTTATGGTTTCACCCATATTTCTCATACGATTTAAAATATCATCTAGACGTAAAAAGAAACTAGCAATGCTTTCCTCATTATGCATTTGAGTTTTTCATATTTAATTCTCGAGTTTGGAGTTTAGAACTTTTTACCTTGGCATCACCTTCATGGCTCAGAATGATTTTGTCCCATATCTCCTTCGTTATATTCAACTGCATGAATTTGACAAATTATGATTCAGTCAAACTTCTCAATAATGCATTAACCGCCTTTGCATTCGTTTCATAGTTCTTTCTTGCTACTAGATCTGATGGAACTGAAGTTGGATATTGATAACCTCCTTCAACTATAGCCCATACATTTTTCTCGAAGGAATGAAGATAAGATATTTTTACTTGTCTTCGAGAAGATTAAATTGTTTTAGTTGAAGGGAGGAGGCACGATAGATGTTGTCCCATCTTGATTGCTCATCTTAGGCGATTTTCCTTATAAGCGTTAAGCTTCTTAGAAGGACCTTATCGATATAAATTGTTGGGAAAAATGCGAGAAGGGGGGGGGAGGGTGAATCGGTATTTTCAATAATCACGATCTTTTACTTTTCTCTTATGATTTCTATACGGGACTTTGATTAGCCCAACTAGCGTATATATGCGGATACACTAACGAAACTTGCATATGCGAGATAAATTTGTTTTTAGATAAACTTTTAGAAACATTCTTTAACCCAGTTATTAGTTATGCATCGAGATATTTAAGCGATAAATATGTGCGGTAATAATAGAATAAGTCATCACAAAGAGCATCACACATGAACACCAAGATTTAGAGTGGAAACCCAATTCGGAAAACCCTTGTTGTTGTCGTATATGTCTTCAATATTTATTATATGGAAAACTTCTTACGGTATTGTATTGATGCGAATCATATCAATATGCGACCATATACACGGCTACAACATTGTCTCATTCTCCAGTGCTTTACTAGAGAGAACTCTAACCCCTTGATCTTGTTTACCGACCACTAATGGAAGCGAATTCAACCCCACATATCGGAACACCGGCTTATCTTTTGGCCGAGGCTTCTACTTCCACACTAAAGGCTTCAACCCTCGAAACCACTTTGCAAACCCGTTTCATAAATTTTCTGCTTGGATCCCCAACTTCAACACAACTCATCATAAAGATCATCGATAATAAACTTAAGCAAGCAGTCGAACGGTGAGATCCTTGTAACTAGAACTCTGATAATAAACCCATATTTCAGAATCATTATGCAAAATCAATCTCAATCCTAATCATTCATTATCTTAAAATACATAAACTACTTCACTTTATTGATCCCGCCTGTATATGTGCTTTCCTTCACACCAACCTACGTATAGACCTCAGAATACTGATTTTATAGAATATGATCAGTCTGAGAACGAAATCTGAAGCTTTCAGTCATATATTTTTGATGCGGGTTGCCTTCATCAAACCTGCGTATACATTGAGAAATATTTCATGTTTCATTTCTCTGGCACTTACTGGAATTCCTTTCTTTATCACATCTGAACTGACCTATAGAAACATCATTTTTACATCTTTAACAAATAGGTTTCTATCAAAATGAAAATCATCAAATAGGATTACATCAAGGACAACTTCATTGAGTAGGTTTTATCTGAGAAAACATATTACATCACAATGCCAACACCAGTTTAAGTAAGAAAATAGAACTAGAAACCAACATCTACATTCCAGTCAATGGTCCAGTGCAAGGAATCAAATAGTATTAGAAACAAATATACACACTAAAATCAATGCATTTAGTGCAAGCAATCAAATAGGATTAGAAGTCATATACACTGAAATTAATGCATCTACTGCAAGCAATTTGAATTATAATTAGAAATGAACACATACATTAAAATCAATGTAGCGAGTGCAAGCAATCGAATAGGAATAGAAATTACCATCTACACCAAAATCAATGCATTTAGTGCAAGAAATCAAATAGGATTATAAATCATCTACATTGAAATCAATGCAACTAGTGCAAGCAATCAAATATCATTAGAAATTAATATCTACACTAAAATCAATGCATATAGTACAAATAATCAAATATGATAAGAAATCACCATCTATGTAGAAATCAATGCATCTGGTACAAGCAATCAATTAGTATTAGAAATCACCATCTACCACTTTGAAATCGATGCATCTAGCGCAAACGATCAAATAGGATTAGAAATCACCATTTACACTAAAATCAATGCATCTAGTGCAAGAAATCAGTCAAGATTAAAAATCACCATATACACTTAAATGAACGCATCTTGTGCAAGCAATAAAATAGGGCTAAGAAATAACCATCTACTGCTTGAAATCAATGCATATAGTGCAAGAAATAATATTTTTCTTTCTCTCCCCCTCCACTTATCCTTGTTTGTCTCTTTATCTTAACCCCCCTTCCCCCCACCCCCAAACACACACACACACACTCCCTGCTTGCATTGTTATCCAAGATAACACTTAGAATTAGTCTTTGAGTCGGTGGTTAAATTAGTTAGGGTTTTAATTTTCTCAAAATAAAATCATATGTAAAAAAATTCATTTTGGTCATATAGTCGGTTTGTTGGGTCATTTTGAATTTGAGTGGGATTGTTTAAGATTAAAATCCAAAATTCCATGTGTATTGGGCTTATTTTGGCCTTGATTGACATTTATATGGTTGCAGAAATTCGTAGCAACTCCGGTTAGGGAAATAGAGGGTTTGATACGGAAGTTCCCGACTCTTCCATAGTGAATCTGTCTCTTCGAACACTTGTCCCGCTAAGAAATTGCGCTGCTGTGATAATGATATGGTAACGATACAATATTTTCTTAAAGGTTTTGGTGAGAGTCACGGTGGGTCATGAATACATGATGTTCTCCTTTATCCTTTATCCCCAAAACATTTCAGTATAGCTTCATTCCCTTCGTTTTCCTTTTCACTTTTGATTGGTTTTCCTATCATAAGGAAGGTCTATTGCTATCATAGCAGGTCTAGTTGTCTTTAGGAGCATTTGTAGGTGCCAACAAGGAGCTCTATGTATGTTGCTACCATGCCAAAAAAAAAACATTATAAAGGAGGCTCAATTTTGAGTTATGATCCTATGGACATGAAGTTATTGGAGGAAGACCATGCCTTCATTAAATAATTTGAGAGTGTGGGATGCCTTCATTTTTGCTAGAAGATGTAGGGTTACCATGGGTAAGATTTCCAAAAATGCGCCATAATTTCATAGGACGGACTCGAAAGGTGGGCATGCGAACTTTGCGGTGTCACATGACATAATTTATCGTGATACAAAGATCCCTAGGGTTGGTGAAATGTGGTTTAAAGTGCGAAGTTTCAATTGCTAAAGCTGTGATGAATTTCTAGGGGAAGAGCACAAAGGGATTGATATGGCTCCTGGCATTTCCCGAACTTTCCTCAAAGAGAATTTTCTAAACTCCTAATGGTCATCTAAGACTACTTCACATGTGAAGGCGGGGTTCAACATGGTCTACCGGTATCACTTTAGGTTGCTACTGCATTTCACATGTAAAAACCCCTAGACATTCCATTTTGTCTCTATATAAGTTTGGAAATATGGTGACAAGGTCAAGCCAAGAGTAGAGTACTAGTAATACCTTTTTTCCATCATGGTCTTATTAAATTACGGTTGTATGGAAAATAAATACGTTAAGAAATTGTTGGCTCACACTCTCTTGTTTTGGTGTGCATGAGTTAAGACATCACCTGAAGAGACCAGCTCTAAATCAATAACCTAGGAGAAAAGATACATGGCAGAACACAAACTGATCTTCTGTGAAAATACATGTGAAAAGAACATATAAATAAATATACACAAGCACTAAGAGGAGGGTGACCAGAAGGCATATTAAAGGTAAGGGCAAGCTAACATATATCCTAGAGGCCATTGAGATTAAGGAAAGTCCAGATTTGTAGCCTATACAAGTGACAAAGGAAGAAACTAACAATAAGAGCAAGAGGGCCAAGAAATTAGATTTTACACAAGAAAAACCAAGTTTTGTTTTAAAACCTAGGAAACTTGTTACAAGATCAATGAAAAAAATTGAAAAGATGCCTTAGATGCCTTCAGAAAAAAGCAAAGCCAACAAAGAAAAGAAAAGGAAAAGAGCCTGTGCAAGAAAAAAGTGAAATAGAGGTTTTGAAAGAACAATTAAGAGAAGCTAGGTAGGAGGTGATATAATCTAAACTATTGTTTGAGGAGTTAATAGATGATATATCAAAGTAGCTAGATTTCTATGAAAAGAGTTGGAGAAGAATCCGAGGAAGATGGTGAAGAGAACCCTACCTTGCACATAATGCTAAAACATGTGTACAAAAGGAACAATTGGCTACGGGGAAGATAGGAATAAGTTGCGAGGAAAATTCATAGCATTAGAAACTCAAATTGAAATGATCAAAGTTGAAATTGCAAAGAAATATCAAGATTTTGCGAAATAGATGGCACTCCTTAAATATGGTAAAATCCTTAATTTTTTCCCTATACTATGTTTAAAAAATAATATTATTAATATAAAAATCTTGGACAACTATTATTAATGAGGAGAAGTTGAAGAAACAGAAAAGACAAAATCTCAGAAAATTTATAGTTTCGTAGCAACTCCCCATAGTTAAGGTGAATATTTTCTACGAAATTGTTGTATCTTTTCATGGAGGAAAAATTAAGTTAAAATATCAGTTACGAGATTTATTACGGCATTTTTTAGCTAAAAACATCAATAAATACTCCAAAACTGACAAAAATTAAAATAGGTATGAAAAGGCGTTTTTTGCAATTTTCTGCAAATTTTGCTACAATACATCCCAGCTTCTGTTTTTTTAACGTTATAAAATTTTGATTAGTTTTGATTGGGCATACGGACATCTAAGTATATGGGTTATAGATTATAGGATTGTCCACATCATCGGCCGTGGACCCCTATTTTTCGGGGAAGACGAGACGGCAAGTCAACTAGTGCATCCATGTGGAAAAAGCACAACAATTCGGCACATTAGCACTTGACATATTCAACATATTCGGCGGTGGTTTGATTCAGTAGAGGTTCACTATCATAAATTTGTTGAGCTCATAAATGATAGAAAGACTCCTATTTTTATTGAAGCTGTTAAAACAAAAAAATCCCTACAAAGTCTCAATATGCTGGCAGAAATCAAATAGGATTAGGTTTTTTAGTTGATTGATCGAATCACTTCGAGGTGGCATATTTTGTTATGGAGATATCTCTCTATAATTATGTAACTTTTGACTATGAAGGGTTTGATGGATGATGCAGTAGGAAACACCTTTGTAAAAAAAATTCTTCGGTTAATATACATTTGTAGCGAGACTTTCTTTTTCACCAAGCTTATTTTGGCTCATGTGCGACATCTCCATGTTTTATATGCTATTATCGGTTTCATAGCATATTGATTACTTGAATTCATGTCACAATGCTCCAACTTCCTTGATTTGCTATGCTCATTTCTTGTAAATATTTGTACGTCATTTTAAAGCCAAAATTCTCAGTTTCCGCAAAACGTGTGGTTTGTAATTGATTTTTTTCTTAGCGACTCCATGCCCGATGGTGGCACCCATCACACTCTCTTTCACCTACAAAATCACATAAAGAAAATCTAGAGTTAGCCATGCGAAATTTTTTGAGTTTTACACGAGAGAATTTTATAAGTATTTTGAGAGAGCCCTCTCAATTTGGAAAGACTAACTTCCGGTTAAAAAGTTGATTTGAAGTAGTTATGCTTGGTTGGATGTTAACACGGCTTTGGCACGATTTCTATCCAAGTGATAACATGCACCATATATATTAATATTTTTATCCTCCCTCCCTCTCTCCACCTCTCCTTCTTCCCTCACTTCACCTTCCCATCTATACTCCTACCTTCCCTTATCCCTCTCACTTGCTTCTATCTCTCTTTCCTCCCATTGTCCTCTCTCTCTCTCTCTCTCTCCATATTCCTTATCACTCCCTCTCTCTCTCCCACCTTTCTCTCTCTATGTCTTTATTTTTACCTCCCTCTCTTTCCCTACCCCCAACCCCATATCTCTTTCCATCCCTCTCTCCACTCTCCCATCCTCTCTCTTCCTTCCTCTCTCTCCCCATTTCTCTCCCACCTCTCTCTCTCTCTCTCTCTCTCTCTCTCTCTCTCTCTCTCTCTCTTCAACTCTGTTACTACATCCCTCCCTCTCGCCTTCTCTCCATATCTCATTTTTTGTCTCTTTTATCTCACCCTAATGATACACTCTCTCTCTCCATCTCTCCCTTGTCACTCCCTCTCTCTATTCACTTATGGCTCTTTATGTATTTCTTCTTCCCTCCCTCTGTCCCCCTCCAAATCCATCTCTCTATCCATCCCTCTCTCCTCCTCTCTCCCTCCTTCTCTCCTCGATCTTCCAAGTCCTCTCTCGTCCTTCCTCTCTCTCCATTTCTATCATACCCCATCCTCCCTCCTCTCTCCTTCTCTCCCTTGTCAATCCATCTCTCTCTCTCTACGTACTTCTCACACTCTATGTGTTCTTCTTCCTTCCCTCTCTCCCCCACCGACTCCATCTCTCTGTCCACTCCCCTCTCTCCATCCCTCCCTCTTTGCCCATCTCTCTCAGAGTCTCTCTCTCCCTCTCTCTCCTACCTCTCTCATTATCTTCATCCCTCTCTCTGCTTCTCTCCCCCTCCCCATATTTGTGTCTCCCTCTCCCTATCTTACCATTCTCTACCTATCTTCTTGCTCCTACCTCTCTCTCTCTTCATTTCTCCTCTCCCCTCTCCTTCGGCTTATCTTCATCTCTCCTTGTCACTTCCCATCTCTCCACCTCTCCACCTCTATCACTCTATGTCTTTGTTTTCTCTCCCATATATATCTAGAGTTAATATATATCATGATATATTAATATATATTATAATATAACAAATTCAATATTGTATTAATCAAAATTATTAAATTTAATAATATTAATATTATAATATATTAATTTGAATATTAGGTTAATAATAATAATAATAATAATAATAATCTTTTCATATTAATATTATGGTTAATAATACTTTTTTGCATGGTATTAATAATTTGGCCCATAGGCTTCACTAAATAAAACCTCTTTAAAGTGTTTATAAATATAAAGAGTATGGAGTAAATACAAAAAGAGGTCTTATTTTTTACCATACCTCTAGTTTATTTATATTTATATTTATTTACCATGGTATTTGGCCCATAAGCTTGGTATATACTTAGATGTTGATTTCTAATCATATTTAATATATTCTTATGTATTTACCAAGTTCAGGTATCTAATTACTACTTGTCTATGGTTGTAATTCCCTACTTGAGGAGTTTGTTCCTACATAATAGGAAGTATCTAGGAACCATATTCTTTCCTAGTTTAGTGTGTGGTTGTGAAGTCTCTCAACCACATTATTATGCGTCCAAGATAAAGTTCCCCATCTTGAGACTATTTTATGTATATGTATGTAATTTCTTTGATTCATAATATAGAATTTGAATAGATTTTGCGGTGTGATATTTTATCTTGGTATCGAGCTTGTAAGGGCCTTTGGCTCTTCACCGGGCGTAGGAAAATATATTTTTATTTTAATATTTTTTTTTCCATGTAGAGTTGCTATTGTTGTAAGCGATGTTTGCTCGATTGGAGCTAGATGCGAGCGGTGTGTTGTTAATTGGAGCGTGGAATTCATAGCTCGGCTACGTGGAATTTTGTTGTGGAGAGCGCTCTGGTTTTTTTCGAGAGATGGCTCGTCTACGTGAGGGTATCCACGGAGACACAACGCCATAAGATGCGAAAACAATGAGATGAGCATGGAAGCTCTAGAGCTAGTGCTCGACTCGTTCTATTCGGCTTGCGTGACAACAAGCGCGATGGGCGCCACGAGGGACGAGCCCAGGTTGGAGAGCGCCACCAGATTGATGTGGTGCGTACGCTAGTGTGGTGACGGAAGTGGAGGTGGAATTGTTGCAAGCGATGGAAGTCATCTGTCACATGAGTGAGATCTCGATGCGTGAAGTTGTGTGGAGGCAACGTGGTATTACGAGGCCCAGGGGCAAAGGCATAGAACGCGAAGAGATTTGCTCGGCGAAAAATGCGGATGATGATAGACGACGACGGCTTCTGTATTTAAGAGTATGGAATTTCATTTAATTTTTGTTTGGCTTCTTGTTCATGTAGCTATTTTTTGTTTTTTGTGGCTTTGTCGGCTAAGGAAACGATGGATTTCAAAACTATGAACCACCTTAGTTTGGTTTTGTGTTCCTCTACTCGGAATTTGGGTGAAGTACGAAGCCACGATGGTGTGATAGCGTGAGGAGGTTTTGAGAGCCAAATTTATGCCCATTGAGCAACTTGATGCTATCACAACGAGTGATGTTTGGCATGATTGAAAGAACGAGGGTTAGGAGCGATAGTGGAATTCTCTTGGAGAAGCAAGATGTGCTATTATAAATCACAACGGCATCACGCGTCCCCACGACATCTCACTTACCCTGGAGAGTGTAGCGGTGTGGAGGCCGGGGAGGATAGAAGTTTAGAATGCGTGGTGATTGTATTTTGTAGTCTTTCTTGTTATAATCTTACGGACCCAAACGGATTCGATAATTGTAGCGGAAAATGCGAGTGATTGAAATTATCTTGCGCCTCACATATATATGAATACGAGCTTCCTTTATGACAAGGCAGGTTGATGACTATTTTTTATCGGGGTAAAAGTGATTGAGGTGGTTGTGGTTCCTTATGATAATTATCGACGCGACTCGCGAGCCAATCTGGGTTACACGCGCACATATGGGATATGGATTGTTTCGAGTGATCACTTGCCCTCTCATGGTGGATGCGTGAATTGGTGGAGTGTAAGGCACTATAAGGCGTCCTGGATTCATCGTTGGCGGTGCTTGTGGTGCTACGAGAATCCTTTCGAGCTCCCGGCCATGTGAAATGTCATGACGCTCTTGTTGTCTTGTGTATCTCCATCGAAGTATTGCGTTAGCTCTTGTGTTTGTTCAACGGAACTACGGAGTCGTGGTCATTAAGCCGGAGAACCGGCGGTCTCTTTGCAGGATGTGGAAAGGCCTCCTGTGAAATAGTTAAAAGCACTCCCGGTGTGGCCATACTTGTAGTTGGATACACATTGGGGTACGGATATTCCCTCTTTTAGAGATTCTGTTGTTTCGAGTTGAGGCTTGGTGCTTCTTGCGTCCCGAATCTTTGCATTCGAAATATTTCGGTGAGGTCTCGTTGCTCAAGTTACACGCGGTGATCGAAGTTGAGAGATCCAAGTTTAAATGGGAACCTCAACAACTAAGGATGCACGAAGCTCTCGTTGCATCCATTCGATCTATTATGATACTGCAACTTCTACCAAGGCGAAGATCATTGATTGCGAGATAGTGGAATTCAGACGGCGTCTTCATCTTGAGGGCGTTGAACGAGCTGCGGGAACCATATTGAGCCTTGAACACGATGAATCACCAAACTACGATTATGAGTATAGGCGGTAGCGGGCGAATTCATATTTGTCAATTTTTTACCAAAAAAATGAAAGACATGGATTTGAAGCTTAGCATTGTGAAGGCCCGAAAGTCGAAGACGTAGACATTGTGGATTAAGTCTGTTCGTTGGGATTCTTTGGAGACTTGATATGGCGCTCAAATCAAACAAGAATGTGCCCTAAATATGGAGGTGAGTTCACGGAGCCGAGTACGGTCCACGGTTTTGGATGTAGATAGTGGCGACATTGCGGCGGCATGTTGGCGACGAGAGATTTTTTTCAATTGTTGGCCTAAAGTATGAATGATGCGGACTCGTATGATAAATTCTAGAAAATGTATGAATCATGATTGATCAAGTACTTGGAACTCGAAATAATCAAAGGACGGGGTCACGGAGTCTTTGTTGAGGGCGGTGGACATTTAGGATATTTTTATATGGTGCTTTACGGGACGACAGGATTCGAGGGGGCATGCAATCGAGAAATGTTAGAGAATGTTGTTGAGCAGCCATTGAAGTTTCCAGATTCTCTGACTGTAAATTTTGCTGCACGCGACTTGATCAGAGGTTTGCTTGTGAAGGTGAGAGTTTGATTTCCTGCATGAGGAGGTCAAGGAAGCTACGTTTGATTGCAGAATTCAGTGTTGGCTTCTATGCGAGCTAGAAGTATGGGTTCCCGTTCTAGGACCTGGTCATGAAATTGGAAGCTGAGCAGAGGATTTATGGCGCTACTCTAGGGTTTTTTATTTACCTATTTTGGGTTCTGTTTCGTTTTCTGACCTCGCAGGCGGTGTTTGCGTGGTGGCACGAGATGCGGAAGGATCATACAAAAGACCATTTAAGTCTCTTTTATGACTAAAGCCTGTGCCAAAAATGATGCCTTTGCACTGAAATTTGATAGGATGTTGTGAGTTCGAAGAACTTGCTATGGAGTGTTGCGGTTTATTAAGTTCTACTTCAATAATGTTTGATGAATTCACTAGAAAATTTGGCGCAATTTCCGACGGCCAAATCGTCGCTATTCCGACACATAGTCGTCGCAAGAGCGACAGTTCGAGGACGGGCAAAGCGTGGTTTTCCATGCCGTCGCAATTCCGATGCATTTACAAAGTGTCGCACTACCGACACTTTTCCCGTCGCTTCCAAACAAGTGTCGCTCTTCGAACATTTCCCAAACCATCGCGCTTCGATGTTTGTAAGCGCCATACTTAGACGGAATGTGGTGCGACGCTTTTAACGTCGCTCTTCCAACGTTTATGCTTGTAGCAATTCGAAGCGAAATGTGGTCGACGTTTTGAACGTCACTCTTCCAACTTTTTGTAAGCGCCATGGTCGACGAAATGTGGTGCGACGTTTTGAACGTCGTACCTCTTTCGTGTTTGTAATGTCGCAATTCGACGAAATGTGGTACGACATTTTTAGGCATGCATAATTTCGATGCTTACACGAGGCGTCGGTATACGACGGCGGGTTCGATTTAAAAAAAAAATGAAACTTTAAAAACGGAATGATATTAAATCTCCAATATTTGTTATGAATTGTGGGCGTTCCGATGACGGAAACTGAAATATTAATATAATAAACCACCCGCGAGCGCTTCGACTATAAACAATCATTTTTTTTTCACAAGACAAAAAACGTTGTTTTGAATATATTATATGAAGTAAAGCAGTCCATGAATTCATTACATTTTCACATACGAAGATTGGAACCCAAATATCCATCTAGAAAAGTGAAGTCCCACCCAGGACAATGATAGAAAAATACCCCATGTCACATACGGGGACTTGATATGAAACCTAGTAACGATCCACATGGAGATTATCGGCTTGATACGAGAAAGCATCCAATTATGCCTGAGGCATCTATAAGAAATTGAAATAGCGAGTATGTAGAATAGTAAAGCAACAGATAGAGTATCGACGTCCATTGTTCCAAATACAAATTAAAGTACCCAAAATCCTTGAACAGAGAAAAACGCTAATCATGTGAGTGTGATATGTCCAAAATATAAAAATACCATCAGAACATATCAATAAACCAGCAACATAGACTGACATCGCTAATTTTGAAGGCGAGTGATAAACATTAATCATTTTTTTTTTTTTTTTTCACAAGAGAAAAATGATGTTTTGAATATATTATACGATAAAATAGTCCATGAAGTCATTACATTTTCACATCTAAAGATTGGAACCCAAATATCCATCCGGAAAAGTGGAAGTCCCACCCCGAGAGAAAATGATAGAAAAATACCCCATGTCACATACAAGGACTTGATATAAAACCCGGTAATGGTCCACGTGGAGATTATCGACAATGCGAGAAAGCATCCAAATATGCCGAGGCATCTATAAGAAAGTGAAATAGCAATATGTAGAATAGTAAAGCACCGGATAAATCCACAAGCGCCCGTTGTTCCAAATACAAATTAAGATACCCAAATCCTTGAACGAGAGAAAAACGCTAATCATGTGAGGAGTGTGATATGTCCAAATATAAAAAGACCATCGGACCATATCAATAAACCGACATCGCTAGTTTTGAAAGCGAGTGATAAACATTAATCAATTTTTTTCACGAGAAAAAACGTTGTTTTGAATATATTATGAAGTAAAACGATCCATGAAGTCATTACATTTCTGAGCGGGGTGGAACCCAAATGTCCATCGAGGAAAAGTGGAAGTCCCACGAGACAATGATAGAAAAATACCCCATGTCACATACGGGGACATGATATAAAAAAACCAGGTAACGATCACATGGAGATTATCGACAATGCGAGAAAACATCCAAATATTCCCGAGGCATATATAAAAGTAAAATAGCGAGTATGTAGAATAGTAAAGCAACAAAATGAAATGCGGCGTCCATTGTTCCAAATACAAATTAAAGTACCCAAAATCCTTGAACGAGAGAAAAACACTAATCATGTGAGGAGTATTGGTACCCATCACCATTACATCAGAGATGTAAGGTTCGGGCTCGCTTGTTTCCATTAGTAGCCGCTACGGCATCCACCTTGTTCATAGCAAAGAATTCATGTAGATATACGAGAGAAAGAGTATAATACGTAGACCATATAAACATGGCTACGTATTTCAAAAAACGGAGTTTAAAATAGAAACGAGGGCAACATTTTTTTTTTCCAATTGTTATGAACATAATTCGTAGTGAAATATTAATATAATAAACCACCCCCGCGGCGCTTCGACTAAAAACAATCATATAAACGGCTTTGTATTTCAAAAAACATGATTAAAATAGAAACAAGGCAACATTTTTTTTCTAAGTAAAGTTAATCTATTAACGAGTGGGAATAAAATTACACGAAGTCAAAAACATTTCCCGGACTCATGGCAAATTTGTCATCAAAAATCAAAAAATTAAGAAAGGCTGCCCTCATACGGGGAAACCGGTCTTGAACGTTTACGAGAATTCGAAATATTACGGAGAATACAGCACGGTAATATAATCTAAAAACGACCCAATTAAGTGGGTCGCGAAGCAAGAAAAACAAATTAGCAAACTACTCCTCGGCTCCTAGACGATTCGGCACCATCCTTCGGAAGGTCCCGGGATCGGCCCAGGTGCTACTCCACATTCATGCCACGCGCTCCCCTCTGAAGACGAATGCGGCCAAACTTTTTACGAGCTCATTCCGCCCAGGACGGGTGCATTGTTCTTCCTCCAGGCCTCCTCCCGGGAAAACCACGGTAATTGTCGGCTGTGATGCGTGGGAGGTTGAGAGAGAATTAAAGGAAAAATGCGCGGTGCGCATCGTGGGAGAAAGTGAAGGCGAGGGGAAATGTGTGGGTAGGGAGCCCATGCGGTGGCCGGATCCTACAACCGGGCCACCGCGAGATTCTGGTATATGGATAGCGACACACGTGATAATCAGGTTTGGGAAGACGACTCGGTTGAGGGGGCTGGAGGAGGGAGCGCGAGGGGGTTGACCTCTGAGTGCTCGCCTGCGGCGAGCGCGTCACATGACGCGGGCGAGGGCATGGGTGCGGTCTCGGCGGTGGGCACAGAGGAGACGAGCGAGAATTCAAGAAACGAAGGAAAGATAGACAAGGACCAGACCGAGAGAAATGCAGATATGCAGCAAGGTCTAAGCAGCAGTTCAGCTGGCCACTTCTCCTTCTCGTCATAGTGAGCAGGCAATGTAACCCAGCAACTGGCTCGTCTGAAAAACCATAACGAAATGTCATTTTATCAATGCAATTGAAGGACGCTTGTCATAATTAATCTCTGATCATTAATGAGAGCCGAAGGCCGGATCATATTGGAGCATGCAGAATCGCTAACGGGAGTGGAGGTCCGATCTTGAACAGTGTTAAAACTTAATGCGATTTGATGTGAAAACCTTGGAACTTAATTGAACAACGTTAAATCTTAATGCGATTGATATGAAATCGCCACATCCATGTCCCATCGCCTTAAACGCCATCGAATGCACCTGCAGCCGAGAGCAGGGCAAGTTTTAATTGAGGACACGTGGTAGAAATTGATTGGAGCGGATCTTTGTTTGGGCCGCTCGCGTAGTGGAAATATGAACTCAAAAAAGATTAGGGCGAATTTGATAAGAAATTCGCGTCAAAACTCTCCCTACGCACGCCAGCCCAACTTCGGACCCGAAAAAGATTAGGGCGGAATTCATTTGGTTTTCGCGTCACAAAATTGGCCGATGTCAGCAGGATATTTTGGAACGCGAATTTGGTTTGAATTATGGTTTATCGCCATTTGAAGTCCGGCGGGTTCGACTTAAGAACAATTTTGTTTGATCCCATCTTATAAAATTTGTGTTGGTTTTCTTTCATAATACACATATTTATAATAAATCATGGGAATACCACACTAGTAAACATGTGGAAAAGTTATATAAATTATTGAGAACAATCATTTTTATGTAAAAATATCCAAATGTGCTTTTGGGAAATAAGAATTCTAGTATTTGGTTCATATTGTTTTAAAGGAAGGAGTGAAGTTGGAGCCTCAAAAGATGCAAGCTATTACAAAATGACCTATTCCTAAGAAAATCAAGGTTCTTAGAAGATTTTTTAGACTTACATGATCAATATGATGATAATTATGATGATTTCACAAAACAATCACAAGCTATTTTGAGGGATGAGATATTAGAACTTCAGCTTGATGAGGATTTTTTAAGAGCTTTATTTATTCTTTTGAAATCAAGAAAATATTCTCCCAAACTGAAAATATGTGTTCTTGAGATAATTTCTGAAAATTATGAAAATGAAATTAAACTTTTGCATTCTCAAATTCATTCATACAATTTCCGAAATCCTAAAGAATTCTTTGAAAATCTTCCTTCTCCTAAGCAAGAGGAAATTGTGCTATCTTTTGACTTGCATATTGAGGATGATTATTCTTTCAAACACAAGACAGAAGAAATAGTTTCAAGGCTTAATATTCAGAATACAACTGAGAAACCAGTCATTGAAGGCCTAGAAGTAAATAACATACATCATACTTTTATTGATCCTATATCAGATTATATGGAGAATATTTATAGCCCAAATCTGCAAACATGTTTTCTCTATAAGGATCAAATACATAAAAAGTGGCCTTTACACATCATATCATTTATTATAAAGGCACATGATCATAATATACTTCCAATTTTGATCACAAGCAATCAATTTATCCATTTATTGTTACAGCTACTTGATTGGCTTCATTGGCATTTTTGTATTACCTGATTCAATAAGATTTTTAGTAGATTGAGTAGGTAGATAAGTGCCAATAAGCTCAGAATTTTGAGCATTTTTTTTTTAGTTTTCAATTTTCAGCTAGTTTTTCATTAAGTTGGTTTGAAAACTTTTGTGTGTTGTTTTAGTTTCAGATCAGATTTTAGTTTGCAAAAGACAAAAGACATTTACAAGTTCACCAAGTTCAATGGATGAGGACAACTGACCTATTATTCTTGACTTTTCACTAGGAAAAGCCATCCCCAAGTGGAGCCAGTGTTAGACTCCTATACCAATAGGTGTCATATTTCATGATTGACTTGATGGGCTATGTAATATGTTCATACCTTTTCTTGTTGCAAAGGTTTTACATATTATCAAAAAAAAAAAATGTAAAGAGGGTATACCCTAAAAGAAAAATCAAAGGGTAAAAAGAATAAAAATAGCCAAAAAAGTAAAAGAAAATGAACCCCACCAAAAGAAAGGCCAAGGAAAGTGTGCAAGTCTAAATGCCACTACTTTTTTCTCTTATGTAATAAATAAAATTGTGTGCAACTTGTATCCTATGCCACAATTTATGAATAGTCAAACAGTTTAAGCTTGGCTATTTCATCTTTCAATTTCATGTTTTAGAGATAGAGAATAAAATCTAACCAAACTGTTTAATCTTGGCAGATAAGTAGATAGGTAGAATAAATAAAAGAAGCTCAATAGCTTAATTTGAGCCCTTGGATGTAATAAGGTTAGACTTAGATAGATTTCTACATGTAAAAGAAAAGAAAGTGTGATAAGGGTTTTCCAGTCTAAGCGCACCCTAATAAAGAAAAAAAAATGGTAGAGTAAAGTAGGTAGGGTAGGTAGATGATGTTGCAGAATTGCATGTGATGGACAATGACTCTAAATGTGTTAATATTTACTTTCATCACAAAGTGCAAAGGCAGACACTATACTGGAAGAAATTCAAAGCAAAGCAAAGTCAAAGTTATTAACTTCCCTTCTCATCTTCCCTTAAAGATTTCACTAATTTCCCCTAAGTACTAAGGTATTTGAAAATTAGAGGGGCTCAAGGCATTTCCTTGACTTTTGGAGGGACCGGACCCTCGGCCCAATAATTGGAAAAGCCTAAGTACTTGAAGTCATTCTTCATAACATTCACTCATTTCTAAACATATTTTCCTAAGTAAAGTCCCATTTTACTTAGGAAAATTATGCATTATTTCATAAAAAACCCTCAAAATCACATTTTATTCTAAGTCTAAGTGATGAAGTGATTATAATGCAATTTGCTTTTAAATCTTCACTTTCTTAGTTATATTAATGTATTTTGAGTTTACATTGTCCCCTTGTCATATTAACATTGATTTTGTGTATTAAATCCTTACAAAAATAACCTTCTCTTATTATATATAACTCCTTTTTATATAATATCCCCAAAAACCCATTAATAAATTTTAGCCAAAGTTATTTATTCCCACATGTTTAAATAAAAAACCCACTTTATGCCCCCTTTGGCTAAATATATCGTAATATTAAATTCTGCCCCCTATGGTAATTAGATTAATCTGATTTAATTATCATATAATAAAAGTATATTGAAAAAATAATTAAAACTTGTTTTATTACGTGTTTTAATACAAAAATAATTCTTCCCCTGTGTATTTTAATCCCCCGACTCCCTTTCCCAAGGTTAAAACTATAAACCCTTTGTAAAATCTCCAATACCTCCCTTAACCGCTAACCTTGGTTAAATCATTTCCCGATCACTTTCCTGCATTTTTATAAACAAATTGATTAATCCTCACGATTAATTAACTCCGCCAATCAGATTCCCCCTGATGAGATTAATTAACGTTTAATTGCGTCGGGCCCTCCATATTAAATCCTCGTCACTTCCACGTCCCCATCGTCGTTCGATCAACCCATCTGAGATCAACGATTATTAATGATATCGATAGAAATCTGCATCCGAACAATAACGCGCGATGGCCCGGTGGTTTTCAAACAGTGCCATGCCACGCGTCAATCATTCTATGGAATCGCTCGCCCTCCGCCCAAAACTACTTTTCCCCAAAAGCGGTGCGATGGAAACTGCTTACCGCTTGCCTCCCGTAACTCATCCTCTGTACCTGCTGACATCATCCATTAAATAAATAAATAAAACCCTGTCACCCTTTGGACTTTGTGAATAAAACAATTTTGCCCGCGTCATTTTCATTATTCTGTGAATGACCAAAGTCTCATGCAGAGAATTTCAAAAACAAACTGTCAAGCGCCATCAACTGTATTTTGCTGAAGACAATTGCATACCAGTAATCCAGAGTTCGTACGCCATAGCCTGTACCTGTTTAATCACTGTTCATCTCCCAAAAAATAGGTATTTACCCCAATTCCCATTAAAACTCTGTGAAATCCTATCTTTTGTTTTAAATTCCGCACGAAAGACAGAAACAGAGTTCAATTTGGTCTTGTTCAATCCCCAGAATTGTAAATTGCATTCCCAAAACTTGTAATTGTGTTTGTTCTTCACAAAAACCCGAAATTCATTTCTAAATCCACAAGAACCAGAAATGGAGGTTCCAGTGGCTCTGAACGTCGCACCTTTGAATGCCCCTCACAGAGATTTAGACTATCTGCCCCTAGCAGATAGATATTTTAAAATTAAAGACCTCGTTCTTAGTGATAATCCTCTTCGAACCTTTTTCCGCTACAGAGATAACTTTATAAATGGTTCTTATATTATTGGATTATGGGAATCCAATCTCCCCATGTATCTTCTCCCCTCGGTCCATATTTTTCCTGAGTTAATTCATTACTGCCATGCAAACTATGACCCCAATCAAAGAGCAGTTTTGTCCCTGAGTCAGAACATCCTTTTCCCAATCACTACTCAGTCGATAAATGAAATGTTGCAATTTCAACATGGTCAAGCCCTCACTCCCCTATCCATGGGAGAATTACTTGAAAATTCTGCCAATTTGTCCCATGAAGAGTTAAATCGCATTTGTCAAACCTTCATGTTACCAGAGCATCAGCCCAAAGGCCCTCCCCCCTATGGTTATACTTTTTTCACTGATGTGGGGAGGCTTATTCTGAATATGATATCCTTTATCATGGGTTTCAATACTATTGAATATGTTGATCAATTAACCCTAGTATTGTTGTCTATATTTACCCCTGGACAGTCCCCTGCTGTCAAGTATGATTTTGCATCCTACATTGCTGATAAAATCCATGATCAGTTCATGAGATTTGAGAATGAAAAAGTGTTCAAATATTATTTTTTTATATATCATCTCATGATTTATTACCAATCATAAAGTTTCCCTTTCCATGTTCAGAAACTTGATGCCAAAGGAAATCCTAGGTCTGTGATATTTTGGTCTGCCATCACCCATAATTCCTATGACTCTCCTTACTCCTATAATGAGTTTATTGACCTATTTGTACACCCTGCAACCACTTTTTTACAGAATTTTTCCCTCCTAGAGTCAATAATGAAATCAAGAAAATTCTACAGCTCTCAAAACAATATAGGGTAGGTGACTGGTACTTGTATCAAAATCACACTGAGATCAGAATATATGGTTGTGAATTGTGCCCATTCAAGTTGCCCAAATATGTCCCCATGAGACTCTTTGCACTAGAGTATTTTAGGCAGATGATTAACTCGAATATAGTTCATTTCTGCAATGCAAAAAAAAAGGCTCAACTCAGGATCAAAAGTCAATTAGGTCCCTTTGTTTGTAACTCTAGAGATGTTGGAAAGGAAGTAGAAAGAATCTTAGAAGAATATCTCAGATTACAAAAAAAAATTTACTGGGTGCCTTATGACCCAAATAGCTTTATCTGTGATAGAAGAATGAAAAATAAACTATCACCATACATTCATCACAAAATTCCAGAAATTGAACAATATGCCAATATGGATGAATGGATGGAAGGAACATTGGTAGAACAGGATAGTGAGCAGGTCAATGTTGAAAATGTAATGAAATAACTTGAGAAAATACTTGACCTAGACTCTTTTGGATAGGTGTAGATACCAGGTATTGTTCCTTCTTCTGCAGGGACTTCTCAGCAAAATTTACAAGAGATCAGTGCATTGGCCACAGTACAATCTAAAGGAAAAGAAAAGGAGCCTGACATACAAGTATTTGAAAAATTCACAATGATAGAGCAACCTGAGACTTCTAAAGAACAGGGTCAAGTACAAATTCCTCCTATTCAGATCAATGAGCTAGAAATTTCAATTTTACAAACTCCTATAAATATAGAAAAAGGCAAGAAGAGAGATGTTGAAGTTGCTACCCCTGTTGGTGGATCTTCAGAACAGCCTCATGCTAAAAGACAAAAATTAAATCCTCTTCCAGAAGTATATTTTGTTCAGGAAATTCCTGATAGCTAGAGAGAAGATTTGGATAGTCAACAAACAGGTACAGTGAGTGGGGCATCCACTACTTTACAGAGAAAAGAGCTGCAAAAGAAACAGAGTGTTGAAATATCTTCTTTCAAACCACCAGTTAAAGATGCAGGAGATATAAAGAAAACCTTTATCAATATAAAAGCCAAGAATGATCCACTAAGACTCCAGGTTTAAAATCAGTATTTGAAGATGGCTCCTAAGAATCAAGAAATATTGATGTCAGCTTATGAAATTCAGCAAGGCAAAATGATAATGAGTCACTTCAAACCAAAATTGCAGCAGCCTCAAACAGCTGCAGATTATATTAGAGCAAATTTTGAAGTCTTAGCAAAGGATATTCATCCTTTAGATCAGATTGAGTTACATAAGCAGACTGGTGAAATGATCTATTCTACTCTGACCGATAAAGCAATGGCAACTCAGAAGTTGCAGGATTCTTTGGAGAACACTAATGCACAATTGCAGCTTGAAAAAGCCTCTTCTCAGGCCAAAGACAATAGGATAAAGACATTGGAGGAAATAATCATTGCATTGGGTCACAATCCTAAAGATGTCAAAGGTATAGAGGCCCTAATCAAAAAAAAATATGATGATATTGCAGCTTTGAGAAAGCAGTTGAAATTTCCAGCTTCAAGACATCCACAAACTGAAGAGATGATAAATAAAAATTCTGAAGAAGAAATGATGGACTTGATTTTGAAACTGAATGAGAAACTAAATGAAACAGAAAAAGAGCTTGAACTGGCATTAAAGAACAAGCAGTCTACTATTCCAGCATCAACAACAGAGGCTTATTACAGGTACATGTACATCCACAACAGGTCAGCCAACAGAGCTATCACAGGTAAATACTTATAATTTGAGTTCTGAAGAATTAATAAAGTCAATGAATGAATTGAAACTTCAAGTAACAGAACTCCAGCACACAAAGTTACAGCTTACTAATTTAGAACAAAGATATGATCTCTCAAAAATGAGTGTTGCTGATAAAACAAGAGAGGTCAAAAGATTAGAAAAATTGGTTAAAGCATTGGAAAAGGATCTACATTGGAGAAACCTTTAAAGGAAATAAATGAAATTCTTTGGGACAACATTATCCAATCAATAAAGGATGTCTGGTCTTCAATTCAGATTATGTATGAATAGAATGATTTAGTCAAATGGGCTATAGAAGAAGTTCAAAGTACAAGAGAAGAATTGGGAAATAGGCCTGAGGAAGCCAATCAACTCATACAGTTTCTAAACACTCAAACCAGACACCAACTTGCAGAACTTGGTATTCAGGACAGGACTGGAACAATTTTGGAAATAAAAAGAGTTTTTACTAAGAGAACCCTTATGCAGAATCTAGAACGAAGGTGCTCAGATATGCAAGAAGAAATCATTGCCTTCAGATAAAGACTTGATATTTTGTTGAAAAAAGGATTGCGCAGTCCTATAGTTTCAGAGGATAAACTAATGGACCTTGAAAGCTATGTTGAAAAATTGGACAAGTATGCTGACAATCAAGCCAATTCTTCAACCAGTACATCAGAAGCAGCATTGCCAACAGGAAAGAATCTTCATGACAGATTGGAAAATTTATTTTATCTTGAGCATGAAGTAAAGCATTTGTTTCCAATTCAGCCTACCTTTTTCAGATATACTGAGGCTGATGAAACATTGAGAAAACTTCAACAGACCAGAATACCAGAAGATAAATGGTGGGAAGAACTGTTGGAACTTTTGTAAAATTTATCCTTATATGAAAGTTTGCCTATTTACTATAGTATACCATGATAAAAATGATAAACAGAGGTCAAAGTGTATTAGTGAAAACAAAGAGTATCAGTAAAGCAAGGCAGTCATAACAGAATTACTGAGGATGACAGCAACGGGCCAAAACATAGGGCCTGCCTCCAGCACATTCTCAAAAGAAGGAAACAGCACAACATCAGTTACTTTTTATCTTATCTACGAGACCATTTGTCTCTATTTTTATTATAACTTAGTCATGAGTCACCCTAGATTATATCTCAATTTGTTATGAGATATTTTTGATAATTTTTTGTATAAATACTCCCTCAATTAGAGTATTGAGGGTGGATTCTTATACTTTGCTGTAATATTGACTTTTTCGGAATAAAGAGTTGTTGGAGAATTTTTTTGTGGCTTGCTGGATGATGAATTGATGCGAAAGACTTTTTACAGGATTCATGTGTCAAACTACGGATCAATAAGTCATCTTTCTCTTGTGTTTTAAAGTCTTTATATATGTTTATCATATCACTGTGTTTTCATTTCTGAATAGCTAATGAAAAAGAGTAAATCAGAAAGTGCTTAAGTGTAATCTGATTTTAATCATCGTTATTCTAAATGTTTTCTTCTAAACTGGTTTTAAACAGTGAATTCTTAATTGCTCTTGTTTTAATAGTTTAAGCATTTTGATTATTTAGTAAAGAATACTTGAATGCTCTTTATTGATAATCACTCAATTTCCCTCTTTGAATGTGTTGAAAGATTCTTAATTTCCTTTCATCCATTTTAATTCCATCTCATTCGCTTTAAAGATCTAAAATTGTTCTCTGTTTAATTATCTTGCCCTGTAAAACCATCTTTTGTTTAGAAACTTAATCCAGTGAAGCCATCTTTTTGACTCCATAGCCCAATGGCCTGAATTACTTCAATTTTTCCCTCAGCTATCGAATTCCACCACCTAAATTCAATCAAAACCCTTGAACTTTATAACTAGCCTAATATCTTTCAAAACAAAGCTAAATTTTAAAGAGAGAGCCCTCTCTGGCTATAGATTGGCTAGATTCTGTACCTAAAAGATTGGTTTGTGGTTACCTCGGACCCCTTGCCTCTTCTCTACAACTTCAAGGAAAATCTGAGTGATAACATAGTTAGTGTTAGACTCCTATACCAATAGGTGTCATATTTCATGATTGACTTGATGGGCTATGTAATATGTTCATACCTTTTCTTGTTGCAAAGGTTTTCCATATTAACTGTAAAGGAACTTACAAAATGTGACATTACGAACCTGGTCAAGCGCAAAAGTAAAAATATCCTAGACATGACCCTAGTTGACAAGTTGTATTGCTCATGATGCAAGAGGATTTGTATCTGCATTGCCATGTCAATCAAAATCCATCATTATCTATACAATAAATACAAGTAATTGATGTAGTATTTTTTACTCTAAGATCCATTCTTATGATAATGTTAGAGCATATGTTGAAAATGTCAAAACATACCTGATTAAGCTCCTCTTCGTTTCAAGAACAATTTATTGGAGTCGCATGAACTTGGAACAAGCCTCCCACGATCTGAAAGAGTAGCAACTAAGTCAACAGTGACTTTTTTGTTGCTACGCTAGCTCGAGGGAGGTTTGCTCCAAGATTATATCGCTCCAATAAATTATTCTCTACTAAACAGGGCCAACCACGTGAAGGTGGAAGCTCTTATGGCCCCTCCCCCCCCTCACATCACTCTCAATTCCCCAATACCCAATCTATATTTTATTTTTTACTTTCATGAGCATAAAAAAAATATTCAATAACTAATCAAAAAACAATTCAACAAAAAGTACGCAAGGAAACATTGCAATTAATGCTTGACATAAAAATAGTATGATAAATGAGTTTTTTATATAACGCAAAAAAATGTTCCAAGTATGGTAACGCTTGTCTTATAATAATACAATATTTTACATTGTCAAATTTTCTTTTTCTTCTTCCTATTTTTAAAGCTCCTAATTACATCATCAATATCATCGTGTTCTGCTCCTGTTTCGTGCCTTTCAACCCGCACTGCTGACCTAGTTGCGTATTCACGATGTCTGGGCTCATCCAGTGACGGGGCATCGCCTACAAAAACAGATAATATTAAATTTTAATTGTCAGTTTTTAAATATCATTGAACTAGTTCGGTAATATTAATAAAAAAAATTGTAATGAGATTATTTACCTGGTGCACCAGTTGTCGCCGCTGACCTAGTTGCGTAGTCACGATGTCTGGTCTCATCCAGTGACGGGGCATCGCCTACAAAAACAAATAATATTAAATTTTAATTGTCAGCTTTTAAATATCATTGAACTAGTTTGGTAATATTAATAAAAAAAATTGCAATGAGATTATTTACGTGGTGCACCAGTTGTCACCGCTGACCTAGTTGCGTAGTCATGATGTCTGGTCTCATCCAATGACGGGGCATCGCCTACAAAAACAGATAATATTAAATTTTAATTGTCAGTTTTTAAATATCATTGAACTAGTTCGGTAATATTAATAAAAAAAATTGCAATGAGATTATTTACCTGGTGCACTAGTTGTCGTCGTTGGGACTGTTGCCCTGTCTTCCTCTCTGGTGGTAAGATCCTCAAGGGAAACATTCTTTGTCATTTAAACAAAAAACGTTATAAGGACAACCATCAAGGTATAATTAGAAAAAATTATAAGTGGAAATTAATTACCGTCACGGCCCTCACCGATAGTAGCATTGTCGGCCTGGTCCCCACTACAATGATCAGGTTGCACGTGAGGATCATCTACATCTGGCTCTAAAACTGGGTTATTTGCCTCGTCAGTAGTGCTGCTCCCCTGATTTAAACAAATTTGTTAGACATTAAATTTATGGACAAAAACAAACATATTGAAAGGTTAATGTTTTACCTTATCAGGCATTCTGGATCTTGGGACCTGCCCCAAGCTTCTGCGACGTTCAACCACGGCTTGATAGCCGAAATGGAAAGCGATATTTTTATCTTCCTCTGTAGTTTCTGTTCCGAAGTCATCACCCTACATTACATATGATTGTGTATTTTTAATCATATTTGATAGGATTACAAAAACGTTGGAAGGCGATACAATTAATTATAAGATGTTTAGCTACTTAATTATAATTATTGCGGCTAATTTCAAGTAGCCGCCTTGGCCTAGCTTGTGATGGCCCTTTTTTTCAATCCTAGCTTTGGTTTCCTTTGAGGTGTCAGGCAACCTAGCATCAAAAGATTGAAGTCAGATATGACGTAGCACACTTTTATTTTAGACATAGAGAAAATGAAAGCTATTGAATTAAAGTTGTAATTTACCTTGCGGGTCCAGTTGGCATTTTTCCTTCTTTCTTTGCCCTTTTCTCTTTTCCGTCATGGATGAGTGCTCTCCACTCATTCTTTGGAACTGTGAGAGGATGTTCATATCTAGGGTTAAATTGCAATTGCGTCCTATAGGTGTCACTGGTATATTTCAAATATTTGTTGGCTACCCGAGCCACCGTTGTTCTGTCAAATGTGCCGACCCCAAAAAGGGCTTCTAGATAATCTAGAAGTTCTTTTTTCAGGTTGGAATTTTGGGAATTCCACCCTGTGCGTATGGTTGGGAAAAAAATTACCAACGCATGGCTCTCCAGATACCTGTAGAACTCATTGTTTCCTACATAGAAAAAGAAGAAGAAGATATTATCATTAATTTAAAAATAAAAATCATGATAAATATGTTTTAGATAAAGTCCATGAAATAGTTAAAATATTAAAATTTACCTGGGAGTTGTACATGCTTTATAAGGACACCTTCATCATTCACCAACAACGTGCCATTAATGGTCCCTGTGGAGTTGACACGTGTAGCTCCAGGAAATGCAATAATGTAGTTGGCCATATCAGCCTCATCATTGCCAACACGTTCAATGGTTGGCTGGGTATTTGCTTGGGCAGGGTGTGCTTCTTGGCTGGCACCTAAAGGAGTAGAAGGTGTATGAGAGGGTTGTTGGGCAATCTCTTGCCCTTGTGTCCCACTACCACCAACACTGAGTTCAGCAAGTGCCAGAAAACGCTACATACAAAAGAAATTTTTGTTATTTTAGTCAATGTAAAAATTAAAAATCAAACTATCACAATTCATCTCATGCAAAACAAAAAAAATATCCTTTTGACTTTTTATTATTACCTGATATGTTTCTAGCTGGCTCATAAGTTGTTTTATCCTCTCTTCTGTTTCAGGTGTTTGAGGCACGTCTATCAAAGTATTAAATTCCGACCTTGCATCTCGTGCCTTTTTCCGCAACAAGAACACTGGAGATAGGGATGAAGAAAGCTCTTCCTCAAAGAGGGAATCATCAGGCGTACCATGGCTAGGTGTCTACATATTTGAACAAAATTAATATTATTTCAATTATGTAAATAACTAAAATACTTGAAGATAGAGCAATGCTGGCACTTTACATGTTCTTCCGCTGGCCTCTTTCCGCGATCATCCCATCTCGGGGTTGTTCTTGCACTGCTCTGATCAGTCTGCCACATTGTAATAAAATTATAAATGTAAAAACTTAAAAACAATATCTAACTTGAAAACACAAAATGAAAACTGAAATAATTTCTAATAAGACACCGGACGACAGAGTTAGAGTTTCAAATATGCCTTGCATTGAATTCAGTCTTGGAAACATGTCATTGCACATTAAGGCACCCAAACAAGAGACGAGTTGACAATGAAGAACTTATTGAATATATTGTTGGAGCAACTTCTAGTAAACTTGTTGTGAAGACCTTGAGGACATTTTTGGAGCAACATTGTTGAAGCTGATGGTATAGCATTGTTGGAGACGATCTTCAAGGGCCTTGAAGTGAAGCTTTTGGAGCAACTATTGAAAAATCCTTAGAGCATTTAAGTAAGGCACTTTCTATCTTCCATCACCTTTTTCCTTTCAATATCCTTTAAACGATTTTGTTGATATTTAATGTTTGAAATCATGTTATAATTCCTTGATTATATGTGTTTGGGGAATTTCCCTTTGAAATTACCCAAAAATACCCTGGCAATTTTATCTTCAGGATGCATGTCTGACCCTATTGTTCAATATTTTGATTGATAGTAGTAAACATAGAGAGTTAGGGGGATCTTGACTTGGTTTGGTTGGGCCATTAGATCCCTAACATCTACTAGGGAGAACCCCCTTGAGTTGGAGGAGAGCTAGCCTGAAGTGAAAAGAGGTTGGTGAGGTGACAATGGGGCTATTGAATTACACATGGTATCACACTTTAGCTTTAGGAATTTATCTTGAGAAGTGCGAGATTTTGCTATATCAATTCTCAAATTTTTTACAACACTATTGTTAAGAACTAATAAGAAGTGATTTTGAGGGGTTTTGGGGTATAAGAAACAATACCATTTAAAAACTAGGGTTCTCAGTCCTTGGCATTCCTTCACCTGGGCCTAGGGGCACACTAGAATAATTTCACACTAAACCATGAAAACTTAAAAGTAACTTAATAGATCCATAAAGTAATAATAATCATAATTCCTAATTTCCTATTGTACGATATGATGCAAATTATTCAAACATGAAGCAATGAAGACATGCAATGTCCGAATTTCAAGATTGATGAACCAATACAAGAAGTTAGAAACTGCAACTTTGATTCAATACTCTGTGTCCTAACTCCAGGAAGGAATCTAGTTTGTAGTACAGAACATGCATCGTGTATTATCAATTCTTAATTGACAACAACTAAAGGTCATATACCTCATCAATTCCTTCCCATTTTGTGTTTTTATGTTATATTCCTTATAAAAGTGTCAAATTTCTCTCAAAGTAAGCAACCACTGAATAAAATAAAAAATAGTTGAGATATGATCGAGAAATGGTCATTTATTTCTTGAAAGGATCTTCACAATTTCTTTGGTTGTTTTTCATCTCAAGAAACAAGAAATGACCTAAGAAACTATCGTGATGTAATATAAGAAACAACACGGTGCAATGGCCATTTTCAAAGCCAAATGATGTCCATCGAGGACATGGCCTTTATTTGGTTCCTGTTTCATAGGAGTTTCGGGTAGAAATGGAACTTTGTTGTACCATTTCCAGTAGTAAAAAGGGAAAACCTTCTTTTTCCATGGGAAATAATTTACCTTTCCTTTTTCAAGATAATCTAAATCACAAAAAATATGAACTATACCGCACACATTCTTGGATAATGTGAAAGTGGAAAAGGAATACCCTACACAAGTGATGCACACATGTACATTTGAACACTAATAGATTTTTGTAGTTGAAATGCAATGCTTGTTTTCATTTAAATGTATGGTTTTTAAAGCAGGGAGAAATAATGGCTGCCAAATTAATAAGCGTTTCTTTGGGAAAAATTTAAATCTTGTATTGGGTGATGAAGATAATAGAGGGTATTTAATCTTGATTCTTGACATCTAGAGAGAACCCTATAGCCTAACACAATCTAATGGAATTGACCAAAAAAACCCAAATAGAGTCAACCCTACTATAGGAGGAAGGGCCTGCAGTAAGAACTTACCATTTTGCAAGAGCTGAGGGCGAATGTTGTTCTGCAAGAGCTGAGGGCGAATGCTGTTCTGCAAGAGCTCAGGTCGAATGCTGAGGGCGAATGATGTTCTGCAAGAGCTCAGGGTGAATGCTGAGGGTGAATGTTGTTCTGCAAGAGCTGAGGACGAATGCTGAGGGCGAATGTTGTTCTGCAAGAGTGGAGGGCGAATGCGCGCATGATATAAGACGTCAATGTAGCACACATGTACATTTGAACACTAATAGATTTTTGTAGTTGCAATTCAATGCTTGTTTTCATTTAAATGTAGGGTTTTTAAAGCAGGGAGAAATAATGGCTGCCAAATTAATAAGCGTTTCTTTGGGAAAAATTTAAATCTTGTATTGGGTGATGGAGATAATAGAGGTATTGGAAATTGGAATCTGATTCTTGACAATTAGAGAGAACCCACAAAATTCTCAACACAACTAATGGAATTGACCAAAACCCATAAATAGAGTCAACCCTACTATAGGAGGAAGGGCCTGCAGTAAGAACTTACCATTTTGCAAGAGTTGAGGGCGAATGTTGTTCTGCAAGAGTTGAGGGTGAATGTTGTTCTGCAAGAGCTGAGGGCGAATGCTGTTCTGCAAGAGCTGAGGGCGAACGCTGAGGGCGAATGCAGGGCGAATGCTGTTCTGCAAGAGCTCAGGGCGAATGCTGAGGGCGAATGCTGTTCTGCAAGAGCTCAGGGCGAATGTTGTTCTGCAAGAGCTGAGGGCGAATGCTGAGGGCGAATGTTGTTCTATAAGAGTGGAGGGAAAATGCGCGCGTGATATCAGACGTTAATGTAGCACACATGTACATTTGAACACTAATAGATTTTTGTAGTTGAAATGCAATGCTTGTTTTCATTTAAATGTAGGGTTTTTAAAGCAAGGAGAAATAATGGTTGCCAAATTAATAAGCGTTTCTTTGGGAAAAATTTAAATCTTGTATTGGGTGATGAAGATAATAGAGGGTATTGAATCTTGATTCTTGACATCTAGAGAGAACTCTACAGCCTAACAAAATCCAATGGAATTGACCAAAAAAACCCAAATATAGTCAACCCTACTATAGGAGGAAGGGCATGCAGTAAGAACTTACCATTTTGCAAGAGCTGAGGGCGAATGTTGTTCTGCAAGAGCTAAGGGTGAATGTTGTTCTGCAAGAGCTGAGGGCGATTGCTGAGGGAAAATGCTGTTCTGCAAGAGCTGAGGGCGAATGTTGAGGGCGAATGTTGTTCTGCAAGAGTGGAGGGCGAATGCGCGCGTGATATCAGACGTTAATGTAGCTATTGCGACGGATACGAAACAATAAAATCATTATTATGTAGTGCGCATATAAGTTTCGTATTTTTATGTAGTGCGCATATAAGTGTCGTTATACCGATGGCAGACAAAGCGTCGCTATTGCGACAGATGCCTCCAAACGTTGCAATTGTGACACTTAGACATTGTGTCGCACTTGCGACGTTTGGAGGCAGTCGTCGCAATAGCGACGCTTTGGGGCATAGTGTCGCAACTGCGACATCTTCCTCCAAACGTCGCAATTGCGACACTTTGTCTAAGTGTCAGTATTGCGACATTTTTCTATAAACGTCGGTATCGCGACGGTTTCGGGCGGGATGGAAAAAATTTGGGGAAATTTCTGACATTTGGTCAAAAGTGTCGGAACCAAGTGTCAAAATTTCCGCCAAATGTAGTAGTGATTGAATTGTTTTCTTGAATTATTTTTTTTAATCATGTTGAGTCTGATAAACTTAGCATGTAAATGCTATTTGTTAGAACCGATCACTCTAACAACAGCAAATTGAAGATGCAAAGATTCAAGATGAAGATGCCAAGCAGTGGAAGACAATTTCAGAAGGTGAAGAAAAGTAGAAGCAACAATTATTATGATGGGCAACAAAGTAGATGTTTGTTTGAGTTAGTGTGGATTTGTGGAATAGACTCCCTAGCATGTTATAAGAAAGTCTAGATGGTTGTTGTAGTGGTCATTATATGTACCCAGAAACTCCAAATGTTGAAGTATGGAATGTAAGCCTTGTAAAGGCATTTGAAAAGTTCGTGGTGATCTTAAAACCACTTTGTAATGGTTTATGGTCAGCCAGAAACCATCTTTTGTCACTGTAAAGTGATGGTTTGTGGTGAGCCAAAAACCACATACAGAGCCTTAGTGGCTACTCCTTTAGTGGCTATACCACCTTTGTGGATACATGTACACGGGAGCTTTGTGCTCACAAGAGTTTTGTGGACTACAGTAACACCTGGCTCACGGTCTCAGATATTGGTGTGTTTGAGCACAAGAGGGTCGGCGCATTTTTTCTATCTGACAATTGCGTCAAAAGGCACAATCAGTGTGACTGTTAGGGATTTTTATTTGGACATGAATATTTGGCTTAGAAAGGCGTTGATCTCTCTTTGTTTTGGAGGTTCTGCGCATGCGATTCACCCGATGGTGGTGGATTTTTAGATACAGGTACATATATGCAGTGATAATGGTTGACATAATCATCTATGTGAAGGAAATCCTACAGGACTAGCGGTTGCAGCGGTTGGTAGCCATGCATTCCGATGGATGGTTGCTCTTTTATATGGACGTCGACATATCCTTTGTTATGTTTGACCACAACAAGACTTTGTGAATTGACATCATGACTAGTCATTAAGGGGGGGAGTTGGAATATCTAATTCCTACTTGTCTATGGTTGTAATTCCCTACTTGAGGAGTTTGTTGCTACATAATAGGAAGTAGTTAGAACTATATTCTTTCCTAGTTTAGTGTGTGGTTGAGAGAATCTCTCAACCACATTATTGTGCATCCAAGATAGAGTTCCTATCTTGAGACTATTTTATGTATAAATATGTGTGTAATTTCTTTGATTCATAACATAGAATTTGAATAGAGTTTGCAGTGTGATATTTTATCTTACCATACCTCTTTATATCTCTTTTATATTTATTTATTTACCATACCTCTTTTATGCTCATAGTTTTTAGCCCTTCGTATTAATAATAATTTGTCCTATGTTATTTGGCACATAGGTTTCACCTAAATAAAACCTCATTTTTGAGTTTTCGTATGTATAAAAAAGTTTATGGAGTAAATATAAAAAGAGGCTTTATTTATTTACCATACCTCTAATCTATTTATATTAAATTTATTTACCATACTTAGTTTATTTGTATTTTTATTTATTTATCATACTTAGTTTATTTGTATTTTTATTTATTTGTCATATTTTTTTGGAGTGTTAATAAATCTAAAGTGTTCGTAAATCTAGCCAATATAACTAATAATAATCATCCAATAAACTCAACAACTATACAAATCTAATCAATAGTAATCATCCAACAAAGTCAACAACTCAGTAATTGTTTATTTATATACTTATTTAAAAAAAAATTAATGAACAAACATTACATTTTTATTTATACAATTAATTAATTTTTTATCAGCTAGCATTAAGTATTAGTTTGAGCCACCGATGGACAATGGTACACATCATATTTAGCTGTAAAATACGTCTCTTGGCACAATGAATACATAGAATTGTTTTCGGAGAAGGGCTTATGGCAAAAGTAAGACTACGCCATAATGATGTCTGTAAAATGGGCTTATATATTATATATGCGATGCGTAATTTCCTTGGTTTCACTATCTTTAATGGGACATGGCAAGAGTCAATCTGATGCCTAATTTCCTTGGTCCCTATTTTTAATGGGACAAACACATGGAATGATATTGCACAGCGAAGTTTGTAAACTAAGATATTTGTATTCAATGTCTAAAATTATTTGTTTGTTTCAACTTTCATACACATTTTCTAAGATATTTGTATTCAATGTCCAAAATTATTTGTTTATTTCAACTTTCATACACATTTTTTAAGAGTATGTTTATGCAATTAAAAGAGGTATAAGATTTTTTAAGAGTATATTTATGTATTTAAAAGAGGCCTCAGATTGATAAAAGATATAGCATTTTCTTATTATTCAATAATAATACAATTTTTCATTTATGTTTATTATTTTCGTAAAAAATTCACGCGATTCAAATGATACAAGTTTACACAGACACTATAATGTATCATTAAAAAAAAACAATATTATTTAGAATAAAATTATACTTTGTTAATTCCAAATAAAATTTAAAAGATCAGTGAGAGACAAATTTCAGTATTTTTACAAAATTTCTTTTTGACTCGAAGATTTGTGGTAGACAGCAGTTGAGAGCCCATTGTTCAATCGAGGATAGGCTGGTCTGTCAAACTCGAGATTTTCGGTTTGATCAGAGTGGAGATTTTAGGTTTGATCAGAGTTCGAATCGTTACCCTTCTGTGAGGAAATTCTTCTTTGTAGGAAAAAAAGACACAGATATCCTTATGTCTCTCGGCCCGTGAGAGAAATAAGTTTCAATTTCACTCCCACAGTCCCACTCTAAATCCTTCACCGGGAAAACAGAGCATTAAAAAGCCCATAATATCAGACCCAACTTTATTTTTATATATATACTTTAACCAAAAGACCAAATATGGAAAGAAAAATTTCTTTCAAAAACTCTATTAGGCATTAAAAAAAAGGTTATATCTGAAAAGGTTTCCAGTTACACTAAAACCGGCAGATTTTGATAAACCAGCAACTAGAATCCCCATAATAAAAATTAAAGATTCCATAAAAATGCAGTGATTACTCTAACCACATTACATCTTTTGCTGCCAATCTGATCAGATACATCCCACTGAAATAGTTTTGAGAAAATCTACACAAAGTTCTTGCTAACAGAGCAAGTGGCAAGATATATTCTACTACCACTGAATATAATATAGTGATATCTAAGGGCACTTTGGGCCCCCTCTCTTGGTTTTCCAGTCATTATAGCAGGGACACACCTCCTTGTGGCCATAGGTGCCCGGTGGAACGCAACGACATTTGGAGCAGCATTTCTGACAGTAGAACATACACGGCTTCCGGTATTGAGTTTTGGAACACCTGAATGAACACGCAGACGGACAATCTGCATAATAACGGTTGTATTAGGATGCCAAAAAAAACATAAAATTAACAAAAACGAAGATATTTCTTTCAAAATCGTATAGACACCGTTATTAGGATGCCAAAAAAACATAAAATTAACAGAAATGAAGATATTTCTTTCAAAATAGTATAGACCACCTCCTGGGCGTAATCCACTGTGCCGGTGCTTGCCCTGAGTCATAAATATAACTTGTATCAGAGAATTTCAATGACACTGAAAACCTGCAACAAACTAGAACATACCTATACACGAAAAAAGATTATTTAACTGGATCTAACCTGTCCATGGCCTCGGGGAACAATGGATACCGATTCTCCCTTTATAGATCCCTGCAATGCACCATCATTACCATAATCTGAATCCATTAACCTCAATATATATCTGCATGAATACAACATTGTGTTAATAAGAAATGGACTCACCTCACAAAAGTCAACACATATGACTGCAAACACCATCAGAAGCAAGAAGGCAGTATATATGCTCTTCTTCGCCATGGCAATTTTGAAACCTGTTCTGCTGCCAAAAAAAAAAAGATCAAACGTGCATAGAGTCCGTTGTAAGAACTTATTTATAGGTGAGGATCACATCAAAGACCTCCCACTGGCTTTTTGTGTTGACGATGGTTATAAATTATACACCCCATGGACTCACTAAATAATTACCAAGCACGGATCCTTTCCTCACCATCCATGGGATGTAGGAAAGTCAGGTAAAGTCAGGTGTAAACTCGTTTGCTTTACAGGTTTACTTTGCAGCGTATTAAGAAAGAAGATTTTCACTTTTATAAAATACTTATGGATTATGGGTTGTGAACCTATTTCTTTAAGATTTATTACCCTCACATTTCTTTAACCTATTTTTATTTTTAAAAAAATATAGGTAAAAATTATTTTTTTTTATTTTTTCATAAACCTATTTTTATTTAAAAAAAATATAGATAAAAATATTTTGTTTTATTTTTTCATAAAGAGATTTTTATTTTTTTCAAAAATACTTATAGATTATAAATTGTGAATTGTGAAATTATTTCCTTAAGACTTATTGTCCTGTTAACAAATTTCATTAACTTATTTTTATTCGAGTTGTTTATAATGCGATTTTTTGAAAAGTTTTTTGATATATTTTTTTGATATAATTTCTCTAAAATCTTGTGGGAATTCATTAAAATCACAAGTTTGATGCGTAAACTATGCAAAATCGAAGTCCCTTGAGGCTTTTGAGGGTGTTAAATCCATATATGTAGTCAAAAAACAATTTAAATAGCAAAAATCAAAATTTCACTTCAAATTTTTCCATCCGATTCTAACCAAAAAATCCACCAAAACTTCAAAAAATCACATTAAAAACAATTCCATTTTTATTTTTAAAATAGATAAAAATATTTTTTATTTTTCATAAATTTAAAAAAAAATTCTAACTAAACTATAGACTATAATTAACCTTTTATTTAATAAACATTTATTTTATTTAATGAGTAATAAGTATCCAGCCATATAATACATGTTATTAGATTTAATATTACTTTAAACTCAACCTGTGCTTTTATGTAATATGTCATTTATGTTTATTACTCACTTTTGTGTTACCTAACATGTAAAGCTTATAAAACTAATCAATTAAATAAGCATTTAATAGTGTTGTGTCTTAACACTTATATATATATATATATTAGAATTTAAAAAAAAATATTATAGTTAATATTTATTTTATTTAATTAGCAATAAATATTATTAGATTTAATATTACTTTAAATTCAACATTATACTCATGTTTTATTTTGAGTAGAAAAGTTTGCGTCTTACCTAACGTGTAAAGTGTGTAAAGCTAATCAATCAAACTATAAACATTGATTCATTGATTAGTGTTGTGTATTGTTATAATATTTTATTAAAATGTTAAAATTATTAATAAAAATATTTATAAATCTAAATTTTGTAATTTAATTATTTAATGTTTAAAAAAATTAATATATTTTCTAATTAAATTTGTTAAGAAATTGGTAGGAATTTGTTTGAATGGCAAGATTGATGCACATTTAAGAGTTTTTTAAAGAGTTGAATTTATTTATTTATTCAGAAACTAATTTTAAATAACAAAAAATTAGATCTAACCAAAATCTGTTTAGCTTAATTCCAACCAAACACTCTAAAACATAAAATAATTAAACTAACTCTAGACATTAATAAAATACAAATAGAATTTTAAATAGTTTAATTGATTCATATATATATATTTTTCCAAATAGAATTTTAAAATTAGTTTAATTAAATGTTGATGTCTCTCCAAATTACTATTCATTAATTATGAAAAAATATTCAATAGAATTTTTTAATAAATTAAAAAAAAAAAATTTACAAGGTAAAGAATCCCGGATCTACTATCAGAAAATCAATTTAGATACAAATTCAACTACTTAAAACATTTTTAAAAAACATTTTGACTTCACAATTTATTATAAATATAATTAAAATTTTATTAAATTTATTTTTTATCATACTTTTAACATTTTACATTTTTTCAAAAGTTTTTGGAGATTGATAATTTCTCAAGATTTTTCCAGTCACCGAAAACAACTAACAGATCAGCTACAATGTCCCTCCCTAACCTTGAACCCAAGCATAAAAGAAAGTAGTTATTCTTTATTATTATTATTATTATTAAAAAAAAATTCAAGCTAAAAACCATTAACTTTTTATTAAAAAAATATAATAATAATTTACACTATTTCCACTTCCCATAAAAACATGGGAACATTAAACTTTAACCTGCGCCATTACCTGATTCTCCATACAAGCTCTCATCCAACCTGGGTTCATATTGTCAACCGCTTCAATTCAATTTGTCAGTAGATTTACTTATAGGCTGTCACGTCGGCGGACCACATTTGTGTCTATGTACGAGAAGGGCTTTCGTATCTCTACAGTCTATATCCATCATATGAATGAGGATTGAGTATCCACTGAGTGCCATGTGCATGCACAGAGATCTAAATGATTCTGGGTGAAAACATGGTCCTTTTAGACTATGTGAAGAAAAACTTTAGGGTAATCATAAATACTAAAGTAAACAAGATTCTGGCCAAATTTTTGGGGCATTTTCTGAAAATCATTATTCTGAAAAAAAAACGGCCTTGGATTTCCGAGCTGCCATGGAATGGTACTTGCAAATCCTGATGTGGACAGGTCGAGGTATATCAAATTTTTCAAGAGCTAGCTCCTGGGGAATACGTTGACCTGTAAAATTATTGGAGCTTACATTCCTTAACCCAACCATAACCCAACCAGTTGTTCAGGAGAGAAGGCGCCGCTCAAATTGCAATTATGCAAATCTACGGCAACGACATGACCGGTCCGTTTGTCGCAGGAAACACCTTCCCATTCACAACAACTTAATGAAACATTCCAAGAAGCCAAACGTCTGGCGGGATCATGCAAAGGGGTTTTAAAAGCCAAGAGAGATTGCATTTCGTAATTCGAACAGTTCGTTTCAGAAGAAACAGACGTGAATATACCAGTAGAAACTATGCAACATATGAACAAGGGGATTAAAAAACTACCTGTAAGTGGCCGTTCTTGTTTCAAAGATGTGTATGTGCATTGAATGCTGCCTGTTTTCGTCATCATAGTGATTTTATGTGGGTGCCTTGTATCTCAGAACTGCTATCCCATTCTGAAGAAAATGATAGAACATGGTAGAGAGTATAATAGGCTGCGCAAAGGAAGACAGGAGGATTCACGAAATTCCCTTCTTTATCCTCCTAATTGATATTGAAGGGCCATTTTGGAACGAACTGGTGATATTAGTATTTTTTCGGCAAATACCGTGAATGTGCAAATTCTAATTCATATGTCAATACAGTTTCCGTCTGCTAATTTGACCAATACGTGGGTTTTCTTCACGAGTGGCGGTCTAATCTACTCAGCTTTTTCTGATTTTTGTTTTTAATGTGGATCTTCCGTGTGCTTATGCCAGAAATCCTGGTCGTCCCCGTCCCCACTGAAAAGTTAGGGCGTTGTTTACGACGTCACAATTTTGTTTGGAAAGTCAATTTTTTTTTTTTTTTTTTTTGAAATTTGGCGATGTTTTGATTCAAAAAATCTAACCTGTTTAAATAACTTACTAGTGGGGGCAAATATTTTTCAGAGTATTGGCCCATAAATGTACCTGGAAAGTAAATGCCCATCGTTAGATTAAAGTAAGTACATCATCCAACAGTGAGCACTTCTTTCCCAGGTGAATTTATGGGCCAATAGACTGAAAAGTATTTGTTGCGTGCCAGACAGTACAGTAAACAGATAGTGACAAGCTATGCGTTACACTAAATAGATAGTGACATGATATATGGCAGATAGTGACATGATGGTTTTGATATATTGAAGACTGTTATGTGTAGAGGTTTGGTTCTCATAAGTTTGGCCGTAAATTTTGAATAAAATTATTTATTTTTAACTTATTTTTTTAATTTAAAAATAATATAACAAGAACAAGAAACTCGAAGACTTCAAAATCGTGCTCATTTTTGGCTGGAGTGGACCTGTAATTATTAAAGTTAGCAACAATCGGTGAGTGAAAGAAGAGAAATATCCGCGTTATAATCGGTAAACTTACAAGGGTTCCGTTGAATTTCCTGTGCGTCAGGGGACTAGCGCCGCGCGCGGCAAATTGTTGCCGGGAGCAACGTTAGCACGCAGGCCTCAGAAGCCAGCCCCGCGTTAATAGAACAAAGAGGTCAGGTTAAGAAAACTACGTGCACGCATGGGAAGTCATGATAAGTCAAGAAGAAAACTTGGACAAGTCTAAAGGCAAAGGTTTGAATTTCTAAAAGCACATTAAAAATATTCAAAGAGATATTAAAGTTTTAGAAAAAAATTTATTATACCTGCAGCTGCAGGTATATTTTATTAGCTAATCATTTGACATTAATTTATTTATGATTTAAAAAAATTTATGTTTTTATATGGTTTAATTTAGCTATGTTTATTATTTAAATTTATTTATCTGGTCTTACATTGATTAATACTTTATGAAGCAACCACGGCTCTTGTTACTAACCTCAAAATATATATTATTTAATTTCTGAAATTTGGTACTCTACGTAATCGCATTTATTTATTCTAGTCTAATTCAAATAAATTATGAATAAATATATACCCTCGAGATCGAAAACGCGATTTTCTTAACTCTGCAAGTAGAGAAGAGGCTAAACCTGAGACAAACCCGAAAGTGATTTGACACTTCCAGTCATTCCTTTTCGGCCGATCACTCTGCTCCGGCTCGACTCTCTCCGTCGCTGTTCCGTTTTTCTCCCTCTAGTCACTCCGTCTTCTGGCCCATCACCATTCGCCACCCTCCTACCCTGCCCAGCCGCCCTCCCCTGCCCATGAACTCCAGTCCTATCACCCCTCCTCCGTTGCATTAATTCTTCCAGGTTCAAATTTTGAATTCTACCACGTTCAAAATTTGAATTGAATTGGCACCCTATTCATATTTCCGTAAAATACCTTTCTATTTCGACATTTCAGCATTGGGCTCGAGTATTTCAGCAAGCTCCAGTGGTGTATGTTTCCATTGCGCTCGAGCATTTCCGATTCCTCGGGCTCCATCGATTCAGCAGGCCAGCTCTAACATGTAAGATCAGCACCTTTATCCTGAGATCTCGATGGCGTGAGTGTCAAGATGTGGATCTTATATTTCAGCATATCTGAAGTTATACAGTGGAGCACAAAGTTGGAGTTCTTTTGTAACACCCACTGATTTAAACAAATTACACCAGTAAAAGAAAACTATTGTAATGTTACCCCCCGGCGGAAATATTATATAACTGTCCCATGTAATTATGGTGCAGTTGACATTTATTACTGATGTTGATACGATAGTTGCATTTACTGTAAAGCACTACCTCCTATGGTTCGACTTGTTTAAAAATTGGTTGAATTCACATGGCTGTACATACATTTAATGCACCTTATGTCACGGCATTTGAGATTATTATAGTTCTGGAGGCTTCGGTTAATATAAATCTATACCATGCAATATTTGTAAATGTTTCGAACTTTGGTTATGTGTAAATCCAAATTCATGCAATGTTTTTATATTATATATATCTCGGACTTTGGTTATGGAATGATTAACTCCTCGGGAATATCCATATTGTCCCGTCAATCTGATCCGGCGAGATCTAGCCCCTGATTGTAAACTGGATCCTACGGCGTGGATTGATTAGGGTTGGATAATGTCTATCCCGCCCGTAACTGATTCCTCAGTCATTGTTGCGCTGCTCCGGTGCGTTTGGAGGCGAGGTCCTCTGCCCTTAGGGTTCCTGCACCATGTTGATTCTGCTCCGTCAGACTATGGCGTTTCTGGGCGAGATTGCTACCTCAGCCACCAGGTTTGGACTTGTTCTTCGTTCGCAGCACTGTAGTCTTGATTTTCGTCCTTTTTGTACAAGTTCTGGAGAGAAAAATATGCAGTTTCTACCTCTTTCTCTGGTATATGCGTCCGAGGATCAGCATACTGACTGTGTGCTATGGTATTGGTTTTCTCCGGCTTGGCCGGCCAGTATCCGGCATTCTGGTTTCGGTTTCCGTCGACCTGTCAACAGTCGCACAGGTAATAATGTGTTTTGACATTTGAAATAAATTATTTCCATTGCTTTCGTTCTTGTCTCTGTGCACAGTAGGGTTTGGGGTTTGTTAACGATTGCTGCTATGTTCGGCTGACAGGTATTCTTCCCTCTGGATTGTTTGCCGCAGTGCATACTTTTCACCGCCATGGAGATAAACATCGCTTTTCTACAAGTGTTACAAGTTCACTATGGGGGTTCGTGCAAAGGAACCCTCTTTTAAATTCCTTGAGCATTTGAAGATACGGGGTTTCTAATACGTGTCTTCTCTTAGTTGGCCATGATGTTAAACGTATTTATATAATTTTGCATTAACCCCACCGGGGTTTAAAACCTGCTTAAGCTTTGAATAGGATTAAGCGGGGTTTGCTCCCTCACGGTGATTGCCTTTTACCATGTTGGGTTTTAGAATGCTAAACAGTTTCATTCAAACATAAGTCTGAAATGCGTTCTTTGCATGGGTTTTGAAGGTGGTTTGTTGATAAACACATTTTATGGTATAAGACGGGGAATTTATATTTACGGTTATTTGTTGGGCCTAGGTCTAGTTCTTGATTTCAGTACGTGTTTTGATAGGTTAAATATGACGTTCATTCGTGATTCTTGCGTCTACAGCTACCTAAGAATTGCAATTTGTTTATTTATGGCTGTCACATGCATATTTACGATATTCCTTTTGAATTATATGCTTATATGGATTCCGCCCCCTTCTCGGTCGGCATTTGTTCCTATCTTATTTGTAATTTCTCTCTACTGTTTCGGATTCGCTGCCCTACTGAACTGTACAGTTATTGGATTATCTGTTCTGGAATAAGATGATAACTCTTGCTAAATTCTGTTCTGTTCTTTTATTTTTCTTCTCTGTTAGACTACTCTGGAAGTGACCGGACTACTTATTAGTCCGAGCTCTCATAGAGAGAGAGACGACCAACCCAGAAGCCTGTTTTGCAGGCGATATGGGTTAACGGTCTCCCTCAATCCTTTTTAATTAATTGATGCCTTAACTTACAGTACTTAGTTTGTTTTCTTAAAAAGAAATGAAAGAGGATTGCTTCTTCCTACTGCTATATTTATGATTCAATATTGTACAGGTCTCATTTTACATCTGTTACATTGTTCATCTAACTATTAAGAACCTATTCCTTTTAACCTACAATCCTAAATATACGTAAGGTCACTGTAATAAAAGAAACAGTTACTGTTCAAACATTCTACAGTTTGGTTTCTGTCAACACAGGTCAAGATTATAAACTTCCTAGTCTGTCATAATAATAAAGAAAACAATGATCATCTTTTCTGTTAATAGCAACTGCTGGAAACTACTCATCTGTTCCGAAATCCGAGTGAAGTAGTTTATGCCTCCCTTCCACGAGCTGGGTGATTACGTCCTGTAGCTCTCCCCCGAGCTCAAGTCTGAGTTGTCATTAGTACAGAAATCCTGGAGGAGGTTCTCGGGACAGTCCGGTCCAAACTCTCCGACTCCAGTGAAAAAACAGCAGTCCTGGGGAGCTCACGGGACAATCCGGTCCAGATCTCCAACCCAGAGTATTGTCTGTTCTGGAATATATGTTTTTTTCTTCCAGCCTACAGAGTTTCTTTGTACACAGATCCAACCGCAAACTCTACTTGGAATGCTTTATTTATTCCAGAGTTTTGGATAACTGTGAAAACTGTTTTTTCTAACCAACACCAGATCTTGATTTACTTTTTACCAACCATTTACTTATGAAACCAATTTCACAGTAAATCTTTATTTAAAATAAACATTTTATTTTTGTTCACATATTCTCATCAAAATGACTCAGCAATCCCAACTAGTCCTTAATTAATAGTAATAACATCTAACTATTTGTTTCCACTAAAATGGTGGTTACAGTTTCCCCCCCCAGGGGAGAACACCGTCCCCGGTGTTCTTATTCTCTCGCAGAGAAAAGTTCTGGATAAGCTTCACGAACGAAACTCTCGTCTTCCCAAGTGGCCTCCTCAGGTCCAAAGTGCTTCCATTGCACTTTAACCTGGGCGATGGCTCGTTTCCGGAGCATGATTTCCCTCCGGTCTATTATATTGTGAGGCTCGACCAGAAACTCTCCATCCGGTTCTACCTGCACAAAATAAGCTTATGTTACTCATGTAAGTCTTTAACATCACACTATCATTTTAACCATTATGTATTCACTACCTGAATGTTTTGCCAATGGATTATGTGTCTAGGATCATGAACGTATCGTTTCAATAACGATACATGAAAGACGTTATGCACCCGAATGTGGCTAGGAAGCGCGAAGCGATACGCCACCGGTCCCACTCTTTCCAATATTTGGAAAGGACCACAGAATCGAGGTGCTAGTTTTGCACAAGATGCCCATCTCAATGTGCTCTTCTTTGGTTTAATCCTGACATACACGTGATCTCCAACTTCATATTCACGGTATGATCTCTTCCTGTCCGCATACACTTTCTGCCTGTCTTGAGCTGCCTTCAAATTCTGTCGGATCTTCTTTACCTCCGCTTCCATTTCTGCTAACATATCTGGTCCCAACATTAGTTTAGCCTCGGGGCTGCCCCAATTAATGGGGGTTCTGCACTGCCGCCCATATAATGCCTCAAACGAACTCATCCTTAAGGACTCTTGATAACCATTGTTGTATGCAAATTCTATCAAATGTAGATACTCTTTCCACTTAACGGGTTGCTGCATGACATACATCCTTAACATGTCCTCCAGTATCTGGTTCACTCGCTCGGTTTGACCGTCCATTTGCGGATGGTATGCAGTACTAAAATGTACTTGCGTCCCTAAACCTGTAAACAGGGTCTTCCAGAAAGCTGATGTGAACTTTACATCCCTGTCTGAAATAACAGTCTTAGGAATGCCATGCAGCCTGAAGATCTCACACATAAATAAGTCGGCTATCTGTACTGTTTTCTAAGTGGATTGGACAGGTATAAAATGTGCCGATTTACTTAATCGGTCTACAACTACCATTATAGAGTCATTTCCTCGTTTTGTTTTTTGTAGTCCAGTAATAAAATCTAATGAGATTACCTCCCATTTCCATTCAGGGATAGGTATGGGTTGCATTAATCCAGCAGGATGCCTATGCTCCACCTTCACTTGCTGGCACTCTAAACACTTACTCAGATAATTCGCTATATCTTTTCTCATGCCTGACCAACAGTAATCGTTTCGAATAGCTGTCAGCATCTTTTGATACCCTGGGTGTCCCGCATAGTTGCTTCGATGATATTCATCTAGTATCATGGTTTTTAATTCCATTCGGTTTGGAATAACTATCCTCTTCTTGAAAACCAGCAACCCATCCTGGTTGATCTCATAATCTCCCTGTCCACCTTGGCCTTCAGGTGCTTGTGTTTGCTGCCACAAATATTTATATTCAGGATCCTGGTCTGCTTCCATTCTGATTTGATCCAAAAATTTGGACTCAACTTGATTAACATATAACTCGTAAACGCCGTGCAGTTTTCTGCTCAAAGCATCTGCTACCCTGTTCTCTTTACCTTTTACATGCTGCAAATCTATATCAAACTCGCTCAGGAAAGCATTCCATCTTGCTTGTCGGGAGTTTAAATCAGCTTGTTTAAAATAGTTGGTTAAACTACTATGATCAGTCTTTAATACAAACCTTTTTCCAAGTAGATAGTGTCTCCATACTAGGAGAGCGTGCACAACTGCGGTCAGCTCCAAATCGTAAGCGGAATACCGCTGCTCATAATCTTTTAACTTGCGAGATTCATATGCTATCACCTTTCCCTCTTGTGATAATACAACTCCAACTCCCTCCTTGCAGGCATCTATACAAACTTCAAATTCTTTATCCGGGTCTGCCACACTTAGTACAGGTGTTGTTGTCAATAACTGCTTTAATTTCTCAAAACTATCCTGACATTCCTTTGTCCATCTAAAAATCTTTCCCTTCCTTTGCAGGGAAGTAATGGGAAAGACTATCTTTGAAAACCCCTTTATAAACCGCCGGTAATAACCAGCGAGACCCATAAAAGATCGTATATCTGCCACATTTTGTGGCACCTTCCATTCCATAATGGTCTTGATTTTCTCCGGGTCTACCGCTATTCCCTTTTTAGATATTACGTGCCCAAGGTACTGTATTTCTTCCTTGAAGAAATCGCACTTGCTGAGTTTTGCGTATAGCTGATGCTTCCTTAACAATTCCAATACCACTCGCAAATGCTCCCTGTGTTCCTCCACATTCTTTGAATAAATTAATATGTCATCAATGAAGATTAGCACAAAGTTATCCAAGTAAGGGTGAAAGACACTATGCATCAGTCTCATAAAAGTGGCTGGTGCATTAGTTAACCCAAAAGGTAATACCACAAATTCATAGTGGCCGTACCTTGTGCGAAAAGCAGTTTTGTGTATATCTTCATCCTTAATTCTGATCTGATGATAACCAGACCGCAAATCAATTTTTGAAAACACAGTAGCTCCCCTTACCTGATCAAACAGATCATCAATACGGGGTAGAGGATACCTGTTCTTAACAGTCAGCTTGTTTAATTTCCGATAATCCATGCACATGCGCATGGTTCCATCCTTCTTCCTAACAAAAAATACAGGTGCTCCCCAGGGTGACACACTGGGTTGTATGTACCCCTTATCCAATAATTCCTGAAGCTGCATTTTCAGCTCAGTCAATTCAGGCACACTCATACGGTAAGGAGTTCGCGAGATTGGTGATGCTCCTGGCAGCAATTCTATGGTAAAATCCACTTCTCTTTTTGGTGGTAATCCTGGCACCTCTTCAGGAAATACATCCTTAAATTCCTGTATTACAGGGATATCTTCTAATGCAGCAGTTTTATTCTTAGGTTCAGTTAGTCCAACTTGTATAGCATACAGTTGGCATCCCTTCCTTATGCATCTTCCCATTTGGGAAGTTGTAATTGGGCGCAGATGTACAGGCTTCCTTATGCCTTGAATCTCATGGCGAATACCATTATGATCCCTGTAATAAACTATCTTCTCTTTACAGTCTATAAGCGTCCAGTGCTTCTCCAACCAATCCATACCCAACAGTACATCATAAGATCCCAAAGGCAGAACATTTAAGTCCACTACCAACTGCTGTCCACCGATTTGCAGTGCACAGTCTGGTATTTTGGCACTAACTTTTCTTTTAGCCCCTGTAGCTAACTGGACCAACCACGTCTTTTTAAACTTTTGACTTGGCAATTTACAGATTTCTACTAATTTAGGACTTATATAACTTAAACTGGCCCCCGGATCTACCAAAACAGAAACAGTTTGGGATAACAATTTACCTTCCAGTTCTATCATGGTGGGCTGAAAATCGGCTTGTCGGTCCTCCAGTGCTGCGTTAATTCTGGGTATGTTTCGAGCAACATCTCCCACAGTAGAGGCTTCCTGCAAATTATTTACTGTCTCGGTTTTACCCCGCTGTGGGCAATCTCGGTAGTAGTGCGCCGCCCCGCAGCCCCAACACTGCAGAGGTGGCCTCTGGTTTTGTGGTTGTTCCGGTTTACTTGAAGCTTCCACCGTTTTGTCTTCCCCAGGCCATCTAATCCGCTGATGGTTCCTACCGAATTGCTTGTTAATTGAGGTTTGGTGTTACTCCTGAAATTGCTAGTTTTGCCTTTCTTGAATCCAGCATTGTTTCTGCTATCCTTCCTTGGTTGCCATCCTTTTCCTTGGTCTATCTTGTTTTTCGCTTGCTGATAACACAACCTTGCCTTTCTAATAGCCTCGTCCATTGTCTTAGGATTTTCAAACTCAATACGCTCCTTCATGTGAACAGGTAAACTGCTCAGAAATCTTTGGACTTTGGCTTTCTCTTCTCTTAAATACGGTACATAGCGCAGTAATGATGTAAACTTGGTGACGTACTCATCCATGGCCAGCTGTCCTAGCCTTAACTCATGGAATTCCCGAGCTTTTTCATCATAAAAACGCTCAGTTAAATACTTGTCCTTGAAATACTGTTGAAACTTTTCCCATGTCACATCGGAATCCTCTATTCCCCGCACGTTCCTTACTTCTTCCCACCATAAGGTGGCTTTGTCTTTTAGTTGGTAAATGGCTAACCGCGCTTTAAGACCACTGTCATATTCATACACCTGAAAGTATTTGTTCATATTAATCAACCATGCCTCAGCTATTTCCTCTTTTTCGCCATCGAACGTAGGCGGTTTTATCTTTCTGAATTCTCCGTGCAGCTCCACCTTTTGCTTTTTACTTGTCTTCCGTTCGGTTTCATTCTCAGATTCAGCCTCATTAAAATTCTTGTTTGGATGATTCCGCTGTGACACACTTCTTTCTTTTTGGCTCACATTTTGTTCATCTGTTTGTTGCTCATTTCCCTCTTGAAATTCACTGCCAGCACTGGGTTTCTCAATCCTCTGATTTTTTTTATCTGAAAGGCTTTTTAGGATCCTTTCCTGTTCCTGCATCATCCTAGCATTTTCCCTTCGTACTCTCTCCATTTCTTCCTGTAACTGTTGTACTGTGTGCAACAGAACGCGAGTCGGTTGTTGTTGTTCTTCCATCAATCTATTAGACCGCTGATGCTGCTCTATTCCCAACTGAACCCACATTTCGGGGTTTCCCGTTTCCCTCTGGTGGCGGTTGAATGTCTCCGACATTCCGCTGTTGCTGTCGTAAAGGTGTTTGTCTTGTTTGTCGTTCCATCTATTTATCTAACTCTGTGCAAGACACACATACAATTGTAACGTCAGTTGGCCCAATAGGGTCCCAGCCTTGTAACAGGCTCCGATACCACTTGTAACACCCACTGATTTAAACAAATTACACCAGTAAAAAAAAACTATTGTAATGTTACCCCCCGGCGGAAATATTATATAACTGTCCCATGCAATTATGGTGCAGTTGACATTTATTACTGATGTTGATACGATAGTTGCATTTACTGTAAAGCACTACCTCCTATGGTTCGACTTGTTTAAAAATTGGTTGAATTCACATGGCTGTACATACATTTAATGCACCTTATGTCACGACATTTGAGATTATTATAGTTCTGGAGGCTTCGGTTAATATAAATCTATACCATGCAATATTTGTAAATGTTTCGAACTTTGGTTATGTGTAAATCCAAATTCATGAAATGTTTTTATATTATATATATCTCGGACTTTGGTTATGGAATGATTAACTCCTCGGGAATATCCATACTATCCCGTCAATCCGATCCGGCGAGATCTAGCCCTTGATTGTAAACTGGATCCTACGGCGTGGATTGATTAGGGTTGGATAATGTCTATCCCGTCCGTAACTGATTCCTCAGTCATTGTTGCACTGCTCCGGTGCGTTTGGAGGCGAGGTCCTCTGCCCTTAGGGTTCCTGCACCATGTTGATTCTGCTCCGTCAGACTATGGCGTTTCTGGGCGAGATTGCTACCTCAGCCACCAGGTTTGGACTTGTTCTTCGTTCGCAGCACTGTAGTCTTGATTTTCGTCCCTTTTGTACAAGTTCTGGAGAGAAAAATATGCAGTTTCTACCTCTTTCTCTGGTATATGCGTCTGAGGATCAGCATACTGACTGTGTGCTATGGTATTGGTTTTCTCCGGCTTGGCCGGCCAGTATCCGGCATTCTAGTTCCGGTTTCCGTCGACCTGTCAACAGTCGCACAGGTAATAATGTGTTTTGACATTTGAAATAAATTATTTCCATTGCTTTCGTTCTTGTCTCTGTGCACAGTAGGGTTTGGGGTTTGTTAACGATTGCTGCTATGTTCGGCTGACAGGTATTCTTCCCTCCGTTCAACTGCCGCAAGTATATGCTTATGCCACTGCTCCAACAGGGCTAAACACATCGCTTTTTCTACAGGTATTTAAGTTCTTGCTATAGGGGTTCGTACCCGAACCTCTTTTCCGGAATTCCTTGGCTGAGGGCGCTGGAAAGATACAGGGTTTCTAATCTGTCTTCTCTTAGTTTAAGCCCAATAGTATTTGGCAATGTTTATGTAATTTTTGGTTAACCCCACCAGGGTTTCTGCGGCTTCTTAAGCTTTGAATAGGATTAAGTCGAGGGTTTGCTCCCTCACGGTAGTTATGCTTTTACCCTGTGTTGGGTTTCCGGGTACTGAACAGTTTCATTCAAACATAAGTCTGAAATGCGTTCTTTGTCATGGGTTTTGACGGTGGTTTAGTGATAAACACATTTTATGGTATAAGACAGGAATTTTTATTTACAGTTTATTTACATTCCGACTCAGTGCGTTCTTCAGTTTGCAAGTCTGTGTTTTGATGAGTTCTGTGAAGCGTTCATTCGTGATTCTTGCGTCTACAGCTACCTAAGAATTGTAATTTGTTTATTTACGGATATCACATGCATATTTACGATGTTCCATTTGAATTATATGCTTATATGGTTTCCGCCCCTTCTCGGTCGGCATTTGTTCCTATCTTATATGTAATTGCTCTCTACTGTTTCGGATTCGCTGCCCTACTGAACTGTACCGTTATTGGATTATCTGTTCTGGAATAAGATGATAACTCTTGCTAAATTCTGTTCTATTCTTTTATTTTCCTTCTCTGTTAGATTACTCTGGAAGTGACCGGACCACTTATTAGTCCGAGCTCTCATAGAGAGAGAGACGACCAACCCAGAAGCCTGTTTTGCAGGCGATATGGGTTAACGGTCTCTCTCAATCCTTTTTAATTAAGTAAATGATGCCTTACCTTACAGTACTTAGTTTTTTTTTCTGAAAAAGAAATGAATGAGGATTGCTTCTTCCTACTGCTATATTTATGATTCATTACAGTACAGGTCTCATTTTACATCTGTCACATTGTTCATCTAACTATTAAGAACCTATTCCTTTTTAACCTACAATCTTAAATATACGTAAGGTCACTGTAATAAAAGAAACAGTTACTGTTCAAACATTCTACAGTTTTTTGCTTTCTGTCAACACGGGTCAAGATTATAACTTTCCTAGTCTGTCATATTAATAAGAAAACAATGAACATCTTTTTTGTTAATAGCAACTGCTGGAAACTACTCATCTGTTCCGAAACCCGAGTGAAGTAGTTTATGCCTCCCATCCACGAGCTGGGCGATTACGTCCTGCAGCTCTCCCCCGAGCTCAAGTCTGAGTCGTCATTAGTACAGAAATCCTGGAGGAGGTTCTCGGGACAGTCTGGTCCAAACTCTCCGACTCCAGTGAAAAAACAGCAGTCCTGGGGAGCTCACGGGACATTCCGGTCCAGATCTCCAACCCAGAGTATTTTCTGTTCTGAAATATATGTTTTTCTTCCAGCCTACAGAGTTTCTTTGTACACGGATCCAACCCAAAACTCTCCTTGGAATACTTTATTTATTCCAGAGTTTTGGATAACTGTGAAAACTGTTTTTTCTAACTAACACCAGATCTTGATTTACTTTTTACCAACCATTTACTTATGAAACCAATTTCACAGTAAATCTTTATTAAAAATAAACATTTGATTTTTTGTTCACACATTCTCATCAAAATGACTCAGCAATCCCAACTAGTCCTTAATTAATAGTAATAACATCTAACTATTTGTTTCCACTAAAATGGTGGTTACATCTTTGTGGCATCAATGAACAACATTTTTACTGTAAGTAATTTTGACGAATGCCATGAATGTTCCTCTGGCCTTGACTATTTTGGTAATTTCTCTGGGCTCCTTCAACTTTCGTAAGATTATGGGCCTTCTGCTCTGATGTGAATTAAAGGTCGTATAGGTCTGTAGTAATTTCCAGATTCAACAGACCGTGGAGAATGTGATGTACAAGCATGTATTTTTCTCTGTATTTGTAATAATTTGAGAGGCATTGTAACTCTGGCGTTGTATTGGGCGTCTTTGAAAGCGACAACAAAGACTACTGTACCCCATGGGATTTTGTATTTTTTGGAATTTTCCCCAAATTCTTTATAAAAACAATAAGTTTGTATAGTTTAGTTTTGAAGTTATTTAATTGATAGAGGGATTTAATTGTTTCGAAATTTGTATGCTTTCGTTTTGAAATTATTTAATTGGTTTGAAGAGTAAAAAAATGAATATATTTAAGCTGTATCCTCGTCAAAATTAGAGAGAATGAATAAATTCGGGAACTTGGTGCAAGGAGAGATTTTTTTTTTAAGGTGAAATGAAAAAAAGATTATTATTAATAGTGAAGTAATGTGGAAAAAAGATTTTAACTTTACATATTTTTGGTGTAATTTTAAAATGGGAAAGAATTTTAATTTTTCATTAATTTTTTTTTTTTTTAATGAGAAATTTGTAGTTATTTTTTTTAGTTAGAATTGTTTTTTTTTAATAAAACTAATATATATTTTTAATGTAAATGCTGATAAATATTATTAAAAAAATTATTTTTTAATGACAAATTTGTAGTTAATTTTTATTTAGAAATGTTTTTTTTTTCTAAAAAATTAAATCAATATATATTTTTAATGATAATGATGATGATTAATTTTAAAATGGTATATGAAACTTAAAAGTATGATATTATTTGAAATTTTGTAGAGTTTTATTATATTATAAAAATATTAAAAAAAATGTTTCAATATCATCATAGTTTTGTTGAGTTTAAAGGTTAAAAAGATTATTGATGTGACAAATATTTAAAATTTTAATTTGATATGTATGTAAACTCTATGCTATAAACTTTTCCATATAGAAGTTAAACGAAAAAATTTTCTATATAAAAAGTAAAATGAAAAATAAAATGGGAAAGTATATGGATCTCTATTATGGAAGAATAAAATGTTCATCAATTAATCATATATATTTTAACATAATTTGTTTTTATTAAAAAAAAATCTACATAATTTTTCTAATTAAATAAATAGAAATTCTTTATGAAAAGTTGTTTTTTTCAAAGAAAAAATACAAGTTTATTGATTTAACAAAATATAGAGTCACATATCTATGACATTTATAAGTGTTGTGGGGTACATCCACATTGAGAACCTCATTTAGGATTGCATTTGACCCTCTTCCATATATGTCACCACTTTTATTTTACTAGAAGATATTCCCTATTAGTTGGGATCATATTCTATTTTTGACATTTTCCTTATTTTAATAAGTCTATTTTTAACTACGAGTGACACTTAAGATGATATGTAGAAATGATTGGGTGTTGAATAGGTAGTGATATGGCTATTTCCTATCAATTAGTAAGAATTTCATATTCTCTCACCTTCCCATTCATAAATGCACATGTCCTTTCTTATCTTGGGAGATTACCCTATCCTAAACCTTATTCGTTTAAGATCAACTTTATCCTTTCATTTTTAGTATTTTTTTTTTCTATTTCTGAGCTAGGGGTTGCATGAGGGAGTCTACACTTTAGTTCTAGCTTATTTTTTACTCCACTTACATTTAGTTGTCTCTATTTTATATTTTCACTCTATTTTAGTGGCTCATCCTCTAATTCCAAGCTACTAGCTAATGAGGGTAAATTATTTTTTATTTTCTAGTGTGCATGCACTATGGAACCCTAACCTAGGGTACATTTTCTCCCTCTCAAGGAGTATTATAAATATGTATTCATGTCAATAAATAATGAACACAATTGTTATGAAGTAATTGAAATTGATCTCTTGAGCTACTTGGTGTTTTTCAATGCAATTTCATTCTCTCTTGTTTCTTGTTATGCAATTGCTAGTGTAATTTGTTTTACACAACTAAATATTGTGCTGGTGCTTAAAATACAACAAAGTGTTGTTGAACCCTTTACATAGCTTCTTATGTCTTATCCATTATCACTAAAAAAAAGGTGATTCACACTAGTAGATTAACCAGTCATCTAGTTAATTATGAAGGTCCATCATTGTATAAAATATGACATAAAACACTAAAAATATTGAAGTTTAGGTCCATGGTTCATAACTATGTTCTACAATATGTCCATTCTAGATTACTCAAACAATCCAAGTTTTTTTTATTGGTCTAGCCCAACTCTAGACTTTGAGAGCTAGTTTGTAATATAAGAAAGATGTGAATAGATACTAAACATCATCATAAAATTTTCATAATGTAAAATGTCCAACATGGTAATAAATATGATGGGATTCTGACCTAGGGTCTACAGAGAATGGAAAAAGAAATGAGATAATGGTGAAGTTTTTTGTGATATGGTTTTTTGATCTGCTTGCACTATTGTTATGTTATAATCTCTCTTCAAGGTTTATGTGTTTGGGAATTGGTCCCAAGACTAGAGGACACATCAATGGTAGGTTCCAGATGGATCTAGAAGGTGAATAAAGTGGAAGGCATAAGAATCGAGAAAGACAAGGCCACATGTGTGGCCAATGGGTTCTCTCGGGTGGATGGAAGTGACAACAAGGAGACCTTTATTGCTCTATATTTTTTCGGTGAATTACTTGCCCATTATTTCTCATGTTATCCCAACATGCATCAATTCATGAGTCCTATTTCTCAGCTATATTTTAGAGCTCGTCAATGAGTATTTGGCATGCAAAATTCAATTTTAAAGAATTCAAAACACACCATCATTGTTTCAATCCATGATTTGCACATATTTAGGCACCCAAAAATTAGTGTAATCACTCAAATTTCCCCAAAAAATATTTACAGTTGAAAACGGTAGCATTCTACTCACATTTATGTTGCCTTAGGTTCTCATATCTCTACTCTCTTTGGATTTAATGTCTCTTTGAATGTCTTCTCCACATGTTTTTCTCCCATTTTCGCACACCATTCATGGGTCAACTCTCTAAATATAAGATGGGAACTTGTTTATGTGGACCTTAAAAATATGAGTGTACTCCAAAACCACCATTTAGGTCCCATAAAAGTGATAGGCAGTTGTTTCAACTACCTAATGCTTCGCTCATTGAGTTAGGGGTTGGTGGGAAGAGCAAAACTACAAATTTGAATTCAAATTTTGACATAGATATTTTGGGTGAGGTTTTTGGGCAATAATGGGCATGGATAATTTCTTATAATCCCCCCTCCATTTCCCACTCATTATATCATATTCTATATCAACTTGCATTTTAAATCGATTGCTCAATGTTTTTAATTACCAGATGAATATTTACATACACATCATATTTTATTTTTCAATTTGGTTTGTCGTAGCAATGACATTTAAATGTCCCTACAAGTTACAATAACATAATCAATTACAATAATCCTAGGGTTCAAAATGATATTTTTAAAGAAGTTTCATGCAATATCACACATCTATTGTTTGCAAATGATATACAATATTTTTGTCAAGGTATTCTAAGAAGGGTCAATAAGAAATTTAAGGGTATTATTGATTTATTATGTAAGAAAAATAGAATAGACATTAATATGGGAAAATATTTAATGACCTTATGGGACACATCTCAATAGGAAAGGTAAATTATTAGTTAGCTATTTCCCTTTAATGTAATTGATTTATATGGGATTATATTTGAAGCCAAACCAATATAAAAAAATGTGATTAGCAATGGATAATAAATAAAGTGGAGAAGCAAATAATTACCTTGTGCAATAATTTTTTTCCTAGGGGTTGAGGTCCTCTAGTTTTGGTAAAAGTGCTTTCAGATGCAATTCTGCCATATTAGATATTGCTTTCTTGGGTCCCAAAATATGTTCTCGAAATAGGCATTAGGAAAATTTGCTACAAGTTTATATGGTTTAGAGACTAATTAGAGAAATCTTTGTTGATGACCTCATGGAAAATTTTAGCATTATCAAAAGCCTTGAGGATGGGGGTTAAAAACTTGTTTCTATTTTTAAAGGCCTTTATTGCAAAACATGTGTAGAGGCTAATTCAAAGAATAGGTTTGTGGCCCCAAGTAACAAGACCTAAGTATATATCTCCTAATTAATAGTGTATTGGATCATAAGTCCTTTTAAACAAAAAAATAAATTCTCAATAATATAAAGCGCTAAATTATCTAGGCTTTCCATCTTGTTGGGAACTAGTTAATTTCTCAAATTGAAAAGGGGGTAAATTACAAATCAATATTGACCTTGGCTAAGAAGAAAAGGTAAGCAGAAACACCCACCTGAGATGATTCATGAATTAAGAAACAAAAATTAATTAATCTCGAATAGGTTGCAGGGTAGGAAATTACCACTATTTGGCAAAAATTATGGCTAATCTAGGAAAAAACTACCCCTTATAAGCATTATGAAATGAAAATAAATAAATAAAAATTATTTGGATTTTTTTATGGTGCTTCATAGAGGAATCTCTTTAAGGGAGATTAAAAAGGTATATCATATCTATCATCAAATCATAATATTTTTTTGGAAGATAAATTGGTGAAGAAACTAATAATTTCTTTGAAATTATGGCTTTACGGTTATCTTGAAACCCAATCACGAATATTTGGAGACTCAATGTTGATTATAAAATGAGACTCAATGTTGATTATAAAATTGATGCAGAAAGAAGATGATCTTAGAAATTTTACATTATGACCCTTGCATGATGATGTTTACTATCTATTTAGATATTTCTTATACTACAAACTAGCACTCAAAGTCTAGAGTTGGGATAAACCAATCAAAAACCTAGATTGTTTGAGTAATCTAGAATGGACATATTGCATAACATAATCATGAACCATGGACCTAAAATTCAATATTTTTAGTGTTTTATGTCATATTTTGTATAATGATGGAACTTCATAATTAACTAAATGAATGGTTAATTTTCTATTGTGAATCACTTTTTTTTTAGTGATAATGGATAAGATATAAGAATGTTATGTAAAGGGTTCAACAACACTTTGTTGGATTTTAAGAACAAGCAATAGATCTATTTGTGCAAAAAATATTACACTAGCAATTTCATAACAAGAAACAAGAGAGAATGAAATTGCATTGAAAAAGACCAAGTAGTTCAATAGATCAATTTCAATTACTTCATATTATGTGCATTTTTTCTTGACATGAATATATATTTATAATAATCCTTCAGAGGGAGGAAATGTACACTAGGTTGAGGTTCCATAGTGCATGCAAACTAGAAAATAGAAATCAATTTTCCCCCATTAGCTCTATTTTCAATTCCAAGCTAGTAGCTTGGAATTAGCTTGGAATCGAAAATAGAGACAACTACTAGCTTGGATTTTTTTTTTAATAAATACAAATTATGTTAAAATATATATGATGAATTGATAGACATTGTATTCTTCCATAATAGAGATCAATGTAATTTCCCATTTTATTTTTCATTCTACTTTTTTTAAAAGAAACGTTTTTCATTTGATTTCTATATGGAAAAGTTTATAACATAGAGTTTACATACATATCAAATTAAAATTTTAAATATTTGTCACATCAATAATCTTTTTAACCTTTAAACTCAACAAAACTATGATGATATTGGAACATTTTTTTAATATTTTTATAATATAATAAAACTCTACAAAATTCCAAATAATATCATACTTTTAAGTTTCATAAACCATTTTAAAAATAATCATCATCATTATCATTAAAAATGTATATTGATTTAATTTTTAGAAAAGAAACATTTCTAAGTAAAAAATAACTACCAATTTCTCATTAAAAATTAATTATTTTAATAATATTTATCATCATTATATTTTTAATAATATATATCATCATTTTCATTAAAAATATATATTGATTTTATTAAAGGAAAAAATATATATAACTAAAAAATAACTACAAATTTCTCATTAAATATAAAAAATTTAATAATATTTATTTTTATAAAAAGTTTAAAATTATTTCCCATTTTACAATTACACCAAAAATATAAAGTTAAAATCTCTTTTTCATATTGTTTCACTACTAATAATAATATTTTTTTCATTTCATCTTAAAAAAAAAATACTCTCCTTGCACGAGAGTTCCCTCGTTTGCTCATCCTCTCTAATTTTGAGGAAGGTAAAGCTTAAATATATTCATTTTTTCCACTCAACAAACCAGTTAAATAATTTCAAAACGGAAGCATAAAAATTTCGAACAATTAAATCTCTTGATCAATTAAATAACTTCAAAACTAAACCATACATTGTCATTTATAAAGAGTTGGGGAGAAATTCCAAAAAATACAAAATCCCATAGGGTACGGTAGTCTTTGAGTTGTTGCATTCAAAGATGCCCAATACAATGCCTGGAGTTACAATGCCTCTAAAATTATTTAGAGGCTTATATATCACATTCTCCACGGTTTCCGCTGAATCTCAAGAAATTCCTACAGACCTACACGACCTTTAATTCACAACAGAGCAGAAGGCCCAGAATCTTACGAAAATTGGAGCCTAGAGAAATTACCAAAATAGTCAAGGCCAGAGGAACATTCATGGCATTTCGTCGAAATTACTTACAGGAAAATTATTGTTCATTGATGCCACAAAGAACTCCAACTTTGTGTCCCTCTGTATAACTTCAGATATGCTGAAATATAAGATTCACATCTTGACACTCACGCCATCGAGATCTCAGGATAAGGGCGCTGATCTTACATGTTGGGGCTGAAGGAATCGGAAATGCTCGAGCGCAATGGATACATACACCACTGGAGCTCGCTGAGTTACTCGAGCCCAATGCTGAAATGTCCAAATAAAAAGGTATTCTACGGAAATATGAATTGGGTACTGATTCAATTCAAATTTTGAACGTGGCAGAATTCAAAATTTGAACCTGGAAGAATTAATGCAGCCGAGGAGGTCTGATGGGACTGGGGTTCATGGACAGGGGAGGGCGGCTTAGCAGGGGAGGAGGGTGGCGGAGGAAGAGGGCGAGCCTTATTTTAGCTGCCATAGGCCCATTAATGCGGCCTAGGCAGCTGATGCCCGCCGCACGATGGTCTACACTTTTAATAGGACGGTGGGCATCAGCGGCCTAGGCCGCATTAATGGGCCTATGGCAGCTGAAATAAGGGTCGCCGAGGAAGAGGGTGGAGGATGGTAGTGGGGCCCGAGGACGGGGTGACTAGAGGGAAAAAAATGGAACAGCGACGGAGAGGAACGTGCCGGAGCCGAGTAATCGGTCGGAAGGGGACTGCCGGAGGTGTCAAATCACCTTCCGGTTTATCCCAGGGTTAGCCTCTTCTTGCAAGTAGTATCTACACCACATGGCTATTATGTGCGCGAATTTTAACGCAACGATATGAGGGACAACCCTAGATCTACTGCCACGTGGACGGCCAAAGGGACGTTTGGGTTTGCACATCAATGATCTAGCATCTGCCCAAAATCCAAGGAAATCTATGAATTATTATCTTTGGAATTGACTTTAGCGGTGGTCCACAATAATTTTTCATATATTTTTATGTATCAATTTTGATCAGTGTCTCTCAATTTGGGCAATATTATTATGGTAACAGAAATAGTAAATACCCCATCTTTAAGTTTATGCTCCCTTAGCTTATAAATTTATATTTTTTTGCAGATCTCTATATTTAGTGTTAACAGTAATGGACCAAATTTTATGTCTAAACACCGTACTAAGACTAAAGTTAGTCTTATGTTCCTGACTCTTGGCCTTTGTTATAATTTCCTCCACAATACGATTCTTGTTCACGTGCACTCTACCTAGTGTTATGGTTTCCTCCACAATACGATTCTCGTCCACCTGCACTCTACGGCTAAAAGCTTATATATTAAGCAATAGTGGGTGAATGGTCTTTACTTTGTTAAATTCTTTTTCTACTTTATTGTTTGAACAAAATAACTGTTGATTTATTATTTTATTTTTAACTATGCTAATTAAAAAAATATAACTTTAAATTTATATTTAATTATTTGTTTTTTAAATTTTGTATATTTTATAGTTATTTTTTAAACAATAAAATTGTAGATTTATTACTTTATATTTAACTATGCTAATTAAAAAAATACAACTTTAAATTTATATTTAATTATTGTTTTTAAATTATTGTATATTTGAGAATTTGTTTTTCATAGATTTTATATTTTATTTAATTAGTTTAGTTACTTCATTATAATTAAGATTAATATTTAAATTATTCAAAAGCAACTAAACAATTTGGATAAAAAGTATTAGGAAAAAGTAATTTTAATTAATACTTTCATTCATGGCATAATGATTAGGCAATGTTGCATGAATAATAAAAATTAATATAATATAAGTAGAAAAGATATTGCAAAACAAAAAATTCTATGTGGACATGTAAAACATAGATTCTATCTGTAAGTAATAGTAAAAGCCTTAATAAATCACATATATTATTATAAAATAAACAATTTAACATAAAATATAAATCATATTCTAATCATAGTTAAAATATTAGAATTTCAACACGAACTAATTATCAAATTTGACATTAATTATAGAGTAATTTATTAAATAATATATGTTTTAATCTTTAAAAAAAAAGACACATTTAAATTTAAAAATGTCATATTTATCAAATTTAATAATACTAATTGTATATTTTAATTTAACGTTATTATTCGATAAGAAATTATAGATATCAATTCGGGATAATATTTAAAAAACATACCTTCTAATATATTTTACATCATAAAAATCATACAAATTAACTAAATTATAACCTTATTTAATAATAATAATAATCAACTTTATTTTAAATTATAATCATTAATATTAATTTACATATATACATAAGAGGTAAACATTTACACATTTAAAAAATATGTAAAAAAAAAAAGATAATAAAACCATAATCTTGTTTATTAATAATAATAAACAATTTTATTTTAAATTATAATCATTAATATTAATTTTTATATTTATAAGAGTTGAACATTTACACATTTAAAAAAAAAATATGTAAAAAGAAAAACCTAATAAAGCAATAATAAGTTACAAGTGTTGCATAGTAGTTTAACTACGAGGTAAATTTAGAAAAGTATAATGCTTATTTAAATTTCATATAACTAAGTACACTTTGTTAAAAAGTAATTGTTTACTCATAAGTAAAACAAAATGAAAACCTTTCAAGCGTGTCGGTTTGTTGATGTACATGCAGTGAATAAGATTGTTGTACTTAGGAATTTTTGCTATATTATTATACTACTAAATTAAGATAGTTTTGATTTGAAGATTTACTAATTCTAATATGCTTGGAGATTTACTAATTCCAAATTTTGATAGTTAATGATGTTTTCATGTAATATGTTTAACATCTTCATTACAATAAATATTGTAAGACACTTAATAGATTAATTGTTAAGAACAAGTTTTTTACAAAGCATTTTTAGTATAATTTTAATATGGTAAAAAAAAACAGAACAATTTTGAAATCAACTTTGTTACAAAGTATCATAGACATGCTCAAAATCGCATTGCAACATTTCTATATTTACATTTAGTGGCATAAACATGTTCAAAATCACATTGCAACATTTCTATATTTACATTAAGGGGCAAGTAGTAGTTACTCTGTAGCCCTTGTTCTAAAGGAGTGCAAAACAAAAAGTTTTTCTTTAATATATGATGAGAGAGTTTTAAAGGGATTTTATAGAAAAGGTTTTTTTTTTATATAAAGATTCACACACACACACACACACACACACACACACACACACACATATATATATATAAAGATTTTTATATAAAAAATAATAAGGGTTGCAAAAGTGCATGGTATAAAAACATATTTATTTAAGGTTTATTTTATAATAATAAAAATAAAAACAAACGAACAAGGTGCATATAAAATGTTTTGTGGTTTTTGGAATTTTTATTGACAAGAGAATTTAGGGCTTTGCATAGTTAGTTTACAAAAATTATTTTGGTGTTTTGTCAAGTAGGACAGGTTTTTTGGAGAATATTGTGCCTTACGGGGGCGCATATTAAAAATCATATTTTTTTTGGGGGGCGATATGGAAGATAGCCTCATGCAAGTAGCTATGACGACAGTCATGGGTCATAAAGCGCGACTAAAGAAGACTAAGAAAAAAGATAAAAAAGAAGAGGCAAAGATTGTTTTTGTGTTTAAAGAGGTTCAGGCCACAACCGAGGAACTGAGATGTCTAGCAGAAGACAAAGATTCCATAGCTTTGAGTTTCATTCAATATGCAATGGATGAAACGATTATGTGCAAGGTAGAAAAAGCTACAACTTCCAAGGAATCATGGAAGATCCTGGAAGTAGAATTTGGTGCAAGGGGGAGTGACATGCAACAACAGAATATGTCACATGCAAAGATGCCAAACGCAGATCTGAGGGTAGATGAGAAAGACTCTGGGAGGACAATAGAGCTTGGAGAAACCCATTATGCAAGCATGCATATGGATGAAGAAGATGCCACAGAGATTGCAAGGAGAGCAGTTGAAGCCTCTATATGTAAAGCAGAGCAAGAGCATATCAATGCTCAAGCACTCCACTTTAATATGGATGGTGCAGATGATGGTGAAACCCATTATGCAAGCATGCATATGGATGAAGAATATGCAACACAAATTCCAAAGAGAATGGTTGAAGCCTTTGTATGTGAAGCACAACAAGAGCATATCAATGCTCAAGCACTCCACTATAATATCGATGGTGCAGATGATGGTGAAACCCATTATGCAAGCATGCATATGGATGAAGAAGATTCAACACAAATTGCAAAGAGAGAATTTGAAGCCTCTGTATGTGAAACAGAGCATGATCATATCAATGCTCAAGAACTCCACCGTAACGTAGATGGTGCAAAAGATGGTATCCCACTGTGATGAAGCACATGTGGATGATGACTGCAAAGTGAGATGTGCATCGGTGAATCCAGTCGCAGCTGGTGAATTTGGTAAAGCTGAAATTGTCAATGAAATTGACAATGAGCACATGCATGCTTGGATTTCCCACCATAGTGTGGATGAACATTATTTTGATGTTATGTGTGGTTTCCATTTTGAAACAAGGATTGATTATGGTAATATTGTAAACGCCGTGTTTGATGAATCATTGAATGTTGGAGTTGCCTTTGTAGCAACAAGATATGAAGCAGTTGGAAATTCTCATGAAGCAGTGTGTGAACAAGCAACTACTGAGTTTGGCTTATATAAAGCTATCAATAGAGAAAAAAATTGTTTGGTGGATCCAACAATTGAAATTGTTGAGGTTAAATTTGATGAAGAACCATTAACTGGTGATGAGTAGTTTCACATGATGCAATAGAAAGAACATATTTCTATGTTGTTACTTGGTGAGAGAAACCCACTTGTGTTTGGAAGCCAAGTGGAAGACAACATGTTTGTAGTAGCAGAGGTTTGTAAAATAGTTGAAAAGAAGGCAGAGAAGGAAGAGTAAAAGGAAGAAGCTCTCATCGATGAGCATAATAAAGATGTTTTTAACATTTTTTTTTAATATGCAAGTACTCAAAATAGCATGGGAGCAGAAGTTGAAATAAAGGTTGTTAATAAGTTTGATGCAGATTTGAAGTTCATTGAAGAATGGATTTAGAAGCTAATTGAACAAATTGATGTGACTTTTAAAGCAGCAGCTGGAATAAAAGAATTGAATGAAATGGTGAATAATGATTTTGAGAGTGCAGATGACAGGAAGAAAACAACAGTACCTAATGATGAATGTGAAGAGATAAGATTATGTCATCAAGAAATATGGAAGAAATAAAGTCAAGAATATGAAGTGCAAGAAGCAGAGCAAAGAAGACTGGTTGAAGATATAATGTTGTGGCACCAGTCCATGGTTAAACGAATATTTGAAGAGGAAGGTGTAGAATACAAGATGAAATTGTTTTCAAAGCACAAATTCAAGACAAGTCAAAGAAAAATTGCAGCAACAACAAGTGAAGAAAGCCTACATCAATAAAGTGCAACAAATAATGAAGCAATTTCGAGGATATAGAATCTTTAAGAAAATAAAAAGAAAATGAAAAACTGTAAAAGTTTAGAGTCATTGTAAGCCTAGTTGAGACATAAACCAACAAGCATGTTTGAGTGATAATTGAGTCAATTTCTATTGTAAGCCTAACATGCATAGTTAAGTTATGTTTGAGTTATGTTGAGTCATACGGTCGTAATTAAGGGGGAGTGTTAAAGTAAGCTAATTACTCCTGCATGAAGAGTTAGACGGTCAGTTAAGTAAGCATTGAGTAAATTGAGTTGTGTGATAGATGAATTTGGTAAGTGAGTTAGAGAGTGAGTTAAGTGAGCGTTGAGTTAGTCGAAGTTATGTGATAGATGAGTTTGGTAAGTGTGTGCATGTCAAGCGATTCAGGATAAATAACCTTCACTGGGTTCATTGTATTCGGTGAGATTGAATCTCAATTGAGTTTGTGTGATCAATAGAGAAGAGCCACAACTCATATGGTTTATGTGTGAATTGTTTTGTGTTTATCCTCTCTACCTTTCCAACAGTAATATTATTAGTTGACAAATCAAGTTCCACAGGGAATCTTGTGGCATAACTTGGTGGATGGAGAAGGCCGCGATGGAATTGATTGGCTTGTAACTCCACCTATTTCAATGAAGTCGATGAGTCATAAAGTTGTGCTGGTATTGACCCTTCCAATTGATTATACGATCTAAGTACCAACCTCTCAAGCTTGGGAAGATTCCACAGAAATGAAGGGATTTCTTCACTAATACTATTATTGTTCGGATCCAGGATTGTAATAGAAAGTTGAGTTCTCAGAAAAATAAGAAACACAAGTTTTATTTGACAAACAGATAATATCAACACATCTAAGCGGAGGTGATGTTGAATGCTAATTTTTTTTAAGGATAGACAGTACTTTGCACTCATTTGCATGCATTTATTGATGGTATTTATATATAGTTTCAAATTAACTGTCTGAGAAAATTTCGCCTATGGAAATTAAAATAAAGCTAAGACTAGAAGTCTAATCAGAAGCAAAGTCTTCATGGCTCTTTCTCGATTTTCTACGTAAGAGAAAATTGAGAGTCTTCGTCCGTTGATCTCATCCCTTATCTTGAATGATATTTTACCATGAGTGTAGGCATCATCCTTCTCGAATCTGAACAGGTAAGTAGGATACGATCCATATATGGACCATTTCAAAGCTACCCATATGACTTGCTTCTTCATTTTCTTATGTAAACCTGTCAAAAAATAACAATGGTTAACTATCGAATTTCATGAATTTTGTAACTAATTACAAAAATTCATCTAAATAATAAGAAACATTACAATATAAAATAGAGATCATCTAAATTCCTTCTCAGATGGAAATGTGTCAATTATCACTGATTGAGTTTATGGATTTTGCGAAAAGGAAGAAAAGATGGTAGAAAAAGATGTCAAAATAGGAATAATCTTGAGGTTCAACAATACTTCATCTTAAAATCACTGAGAATGTCTAATTCCCACTCAATTAGCTACAACAACACTTGTTATCCCATGCATTCATCAACCTTTCATCAACTTATCAAACCATAACAAGATCCTTAACTAGAACTTATTATACAACCATGTTTATAACCAACATATAACCAGAATATTAATGATGATAGAACAACCATAAAATCAACATAATAACAAGCAAAATTCTCATGAATCACCATAGGAAAATATCTCTTATTAACTCATGCAAAATCAAACCAAGTCCAGGACTTCCACATACCACTCAACCATAGATTGAGGTTAACCAAATATTTCTTTCATCCAATCACCCCCGCTCCATATTCCAAGAATGAATGTGGGATATCATGTGATAAACCGAGACATAAAAAAACAAGGGAATCCATAGGTTAAACCACCTCGACCCTCAAACTACCGCGATCCTCAAACTACCGTGATCTCGCCAAAACTGATCAAGAGATCACAAAACCAAAACAAGCTTGGATGCCTCAGAATTCATTCACCATTGCTTGAGTAATTTTCCTATATCCACCCACCTGTTGAGGGATTCTCGGATAAAAGCATCTCCACCCCCAACCCTTGGGAATTTTCCTAATACCACCTCGCCCAGATCCAAAATCTTCTGGTAATCCAAAGCTCAACCAGAAATGAATCTCATCACACCATGGTTATCCAGGAAAAGGAAAGTAAAGGTTGAAACCATTTTCAAACCTAGAAAAACCCATTCTTATGACAAAAAATGAGCCAAATAAACAAATGCATGTGTCATGCATTCACGCCTCAGCTAGGAAGTCACACATGTAACCTGTTACTTGGAAAATCATCCTATTAAAGTTGTTGATCCAACCTTCTCCTTGCTTTCCTTGCTTGCTTTTTTCTCCTCCTGGTGCTCTTATCTCTCTTTCTTACTTGACACAAGCTAAAATTGATCAAAATATCAGCTAAAAAAAGGTGTGAATTGATCGTCATAAGCCTTTTTTATCATTCAGGCCTTAATTTTCTTCATTTTCCTTATAATTTCCCTCTCATTCACATTATTGTCTCTTCACCTTCCTTTTTTCCAATTTTCCTTTATTTCACATAATTAAATGCCAATTATTTTCTTTGCCAATGCCTTTTCCAATTTTTACAGCCATAAATAAACCGAAAGTGATTCCCACTATAGTGCTTTGCCCAACATTCAGCTTGGATTATGTGTCTCATGAATTTGGTGTTATTTATCCTTTATTAACCTTTATTACATGAAATTTCAACTCAGGGTTGTTACAAACCCCTCTCCCTCATGGGAACAATCTCCTTGATTTTCTATGACACCTATGACTAGTAAACCATTGAAAAAAACATACTATTTATGGAGCTTTATAACATAGCTCGATGCAATACTTTCAATGAAGAATTAATGCAAACCATGACCAACATGATAAACATGAAAATCATACCACTTATTGGAGCTCTATAACATAGCTCATTGTGGTACCTACAACCATACACATATATGCATACATATAACAAAACTCATTTGCTTGACCTAATAAATAATGAAGGATACAAATCCCACATCTGATCAGCCATCTCCCATGTAGCTTCATGAGGCCCAAAGTTCTTCTAGTGCACTTTAAATTGCTCGATTGCTCAGTTTTAGAGCATGAACCATTTCCGTTGTAATATGCATTGCGGTTTTGGATGGAATTCTCCCTTTGGATCCACCTACAATATAGACTATTCAATCACATGATCAAAATCCTATACATACTTCTTAAGAAATGAAACATGGAAAACATCATGGAATTTCGTTGTTGGAAGTAGTGCAAGTCAGTAGGCCACTAGTCCAATCCTCTCAAGGATCTCAAAATGCATACAATACTGAGGTTTCATCTTGGCACATCACCCAATCCTCGAGGATATCCTCTTGGGCTTGATGCACAAGTATACATGCTCCCCAACCTGAAACTCACTAAATTCCTTATGTTAATCTGAATAGATATTCTACCTATCATGTGTTACTTTCAAATTCCTTTTGATAACCTACATTTATTGTTTTGTCTCTACCAACATGTTTGATCTAATTAGCACCCTTTTCACTAGATCACTCCAACCGATAGGAGTATTACAACTCCTCCCATAAAGAGCCTCAAATGGAATCATCTTTAAGGACTCTTGATACCCATTATTATAAGAAAACTCTACCAGTGGAAGATAATCCTCCCACTTCCGATGTTGATGCATGACATACATTCTCAACATTTCCTCAAAAATCATGTTGACCCTATCTGTTTATCCATTTGTATGTAGGTGATAAGTTGTGCTGAAAGCCAATTGTGTCCCCAAACCTGCAAACAACTCCTTCCAGAACCTGGAAGTGACTTGGCATCTCTATATAATACAATTTTCCTAGGAACATCATGTAACCTCACTACCTTCTTGATGGAAATATGAGCTACCTCACTAGATAAATTTGTAGACTTAACTACAATGAAATGAGCTACCTTACTTAATTTTTCAACTAAAACCATGATGGAATCATGTTGCTTCGAAGTCCCCGGTAAACATGTAATGAATTCCATGGAAATGACCTTCCATTTCCACTCTGGAATTGGAATCAGTTGCAATAAACCACCTGATTTCTTACACACTTCTTTTACCTGTTGACAATCCAAACATCTCACAACAAACTTAGCCACCTCTATCTTCGAGTTCGGCTAATGATAGAATTTATGAACTATTGTCAATGTCTTATGATATCCCGGGTGACCTAAATATGGCTTGACATAAAATTCTCTCAAGATAATTTTCTTGAGCTCACTGTCATCTGGTACATAAATATTGTTCCTGAATCTGACCAAGCCATATGTCGTGAGTGATACTCCTCATCCCTATCACCTGCACCCTATAGTTTTAACATGCACCTCAGCTGTTGATACTTGTCATCATGTTTTCTTTCCTGAAAAATCCACTCTTGCAAGTCTAACCCATAATAACTCACAACTACAATGGGATTCACCTGCATTCATCTACTGAGAGCATGTGCAACCATGTTCTCCTTTCCTATAATGTATCAGATCTAAAATTAAAACTCACTGAGTGTAGCTAACCATCTAGCTTGTCTAGCATTTAGATTAGGTTGGTAAAGCAAGTACCTCAACCCACTATGATCACACATCGGAATAAATCTCCTTTCAAGAAGATACTGTTTCCACATTTTCAATGCATGAATGATAGTTTCCAACTCAAGATCATGATTCACATAGTTATGCTCATGCTCATTCAATTTCCTTGACTCATAGCATAACACTTGTCCTTCCTGCATAAAAAATCCACCAAGTCCTTTGTTGCAATAATTTTTACATACCACGAACTCTTTGTCACGATTTGCAATCTTCAAGGCCCGAGAATTTCTAAGCAATTGTTTCAACTACTCGAAACTAGTTGCACACTCCTCATTCCATTCAAACTTCTTTCCTTTTCTTTACAAAGATGTACTAGGATAGGCAATCTGTGAGAATTTCCTGATGAACCTCTTGTAATAACTTGTTAGTCGCATGAATGATCTGACCTCATCCACATTCCTAGGATATTCCCACTCCATGATAGTTTTTTGGGTGCACTGTTATACCTTCCTTAGAAACAAAATGTCTCGAATAATGAACTTCAGTCTTAAATAAAATGCACTTACTAAGCTTGGAAAACAACTGATTCTCTCTCAATAATCTCAATGATACTACTAGGTGCTTTGCATGCTCTTCCTCATTCTTAGAATATATCAATATTCATCAATGAATAATATCAAAAACTTGTCTAGATAAGGACGCAACACACTATTCATCAAACACATGAAATTAGTTGGAGTATTAGTAAGACCAAATGGAACGACTACAAACTCATAATGCCCATACCTAGTATAAGATGCAGTCTTGTAGATTTCCTCTTCTTTGATGCGTACCTAATGATATCCTAATCTCAAGTCAATATTCAATAACATTGTTGTTCCCTTCACCTTATCAAACAAGTCATCAATATCTGGTAAATGATACATGTTCTTGATCATCACCTTGTTTAACTACCTGTAGTCAATGCACAACCTGAGACTACCATCCTTATTCTTCACAAACAACACTAGTGCACCCCAAGGCAACACACTTGGCCTAATGTATCCCTTATCAAGCTTTTCCTTAAGTTGCAACTACAATTCCAGTAACTCTAGAGTACTTATTTTGTAAGGTGCCTTTGATGTTGGTGTTGCTCCTACTACTAACTCAATAGAAAAGTACACTTCCCTACAAGGAGGTAACTCTAAAATATCTACTAGAAATACATACTGAAACTACTGTAAAACCATATACCTCTTCAATACTTCAACATCCTCAACATCCTTCCCTTTGTCACTATATACATGCACTACAAACAATACACACCCTTTCCTGCAATTGAGCTTAGACTGCATAGTTGTAACCATTCTGATTGATGTAGGATTATTCTTACCCTGTAGGATTCTCTTCTCTCTGTCATCATCCAAGAAATAAATATCCTTCTCGTAACAATCTATCTTAGTCTTGTGAAGATACAACCAATCCATACCCAAAAGAAAATGTACAAACACAAAGGAAGCACGTTTAGATGTGGTTACACAGGCATAACATTCAGCTAAAATGCACAACTCCCACTCAATGATGAAATATTTTCCTTGTCCATGTAACTAACTGCACCAACCAAGACTTTGCATGCACTTATTTTCTCAAGACACACTTATCCACCAGGTCAGGATTAACATAACTATAGTTAGATCCAGGATCAATCAAAATGGAAACAACTCAATCACAAAGCTTACCTTCCATCTCAATAATGGATGCCTAGTGGTCTTCCTGCTTGTTATCAAATGTTTCATAAATCTGAAGAATGCTCTGATCAACATCCCCAACCGATACAATGGAAAATCCTTCTTGTGATGATCTTTACCACATATCTAACACTGCAACAGTTCTCTGCCACTGCCCTTATTTTTCTACTCTCCAGGTTGAGATCCATGTCCCTTTTTTGTTGTATTGCACTTCTTGTCAGGTGACACATTCTCTTTCTCACCTGCATCATGAGGTCTTTCCCACTTCAGAGGCCATTTTATTTTGGTCCTGTCATTACCTTTACAGTCATGCTCAGGCTCAGAATTGCGCTTCAACTGCTCACAAAAGTGCTTCAATTTCCCAATGACTTCCTCCAAAGACCGAGGCTCATCATACTCAATCTGATCCTTGAATGCTAATTCTATTCCATTGATGAACATTTGAATTATCATCTTCTCATCCTTGAGGTAAGGAACATACCTCAACAACTCCATAAACTTAGTCCTATACTCTTCATTTTTCATAGATCCCATCTTCAACCCATATAACTCCTTAGCCTTACCGTCATAGTATCTATCTGACAAGTACTTCTTCTTGGAGATTATTTTAAACTCATGCCAAGTAAACTCCTTTTTATTGATATCTCTAACACACTTCACATATTCCCAAAAAATGTATGCTTTACCCTTGAGACTAAAAATAGTTGTCATGGCCTGCATGTTCTCTGAATAATCATGCATCTCGAAGAACTTCTTCATCCCAAGCAACCATGCTTCTGCATATTTCAGTTTCTTCAGCTCTCCATTGAATGTAGGAGGTTTGACTTTCTTGAACTCATCTGGAAAGTATCCCATCTCACTCCTCCTATAAGGATGATAACGATGATGACCATGATTTCTATTTTATCCAGAACTAGAATAGAACCCATAACCACTACCTCTCCTTTCATATGTATCCATCCATCTACCACCTCTAATCGTGTCATCCATGTCCAACCTGTGCCCTAATTGAGACCTGCTACCATATGCCCCATTAGTCCTATCCTCTTGTCCATAATTGATTCGTGGTTGTCCCTGTCTCTACAAATATGAAAAAATCTAAAGGATCACTACATTGACCTCAAATTGCTTTTCCTATGCCCTGACAAGCCTTTCTTGTGGCTAAATTATTCTTCCAATATCTGCCTTGCAACTTCTAATTTATGCCTTTAAACTTCTCATGGTATTTGCTATGTTGGGAGAGAACTCATCTATTTGTTTCTCATTTGATCTACAAGGAGAGTCATGTGAACTGTAATCCACCATTCTACTTTTCATCTCTAATTCTCTACCTCTTGCAAATATACCATGTCATATAAAATAAATATAAACATAACCAACAAACCTCAATGAAGTTCAGTGGAGGATATCTCGTCTGCAAAAATAAGTACATATTAGCACGATATATATATAATGACACCAACATATCAACCCATCAGCATCATGCACTGAAACACCGACTAGATACATGACAACTATAGCCACTACAATGCATGCAAAACAAACATATCCCTCCCATCCAGTCCAAGTCTTTTAACCTGAAAGCTCTGATATCAATCTGTAACGTCGCCACTCCACATTTACCTGCTTTTGCAATCCCTTCGGGTAAATGTGAAGCGAAGTGTCATTATGACATTTCCCGACCTCCAAGCTTCAATTATGGAATTGTTGTCAACCAACTGACAACTCACAACATCTCTTAGGGCTACAGTACACTTAGGGGCAAAAGGACCACCCCAGGTGACCCAACCTTGAGCTGGGGATTTTTTTCACTAACCTATGTCCAAAACCAGATGCATGACAAGGACTAGATGTAGTTATAGGCCTTCAACTGCATGCACAACACTTCTTCCCTACAATTATGACCCAACTTTCCTAGTTCAAAGGGTGTGGTCCCGGGGTTTGACCCACCTTTTCAGGACAGCCTCCAAACCACTGCCCAGAACTACTTGCAACTTCTCAAAATCGTTATCAACATTATGTGAAAGCTAAAAATTCAATCTGGAATAAAAACTTGACCTAGACTAACTAAAACATACTAGTAATTTCGGCAAACAAATGGTAAACATGTAAGTTACAGGTCATGAATGCATATCTGAGTGTAAATATTTATAATTCATCTAAAAATCACTAAGAAGGTCTAATTCCCTCTCAAGTAGTTGCAACAACACTTGTTATCCCATGCATTCATCAACCATTCATCAACTTATCAAATCATAACAAGAGACATAACTAAAACTTATTATAGAACCATGCTTATAACTAGAATATTAACCATGATAGAACAACCATCAAAGCAACATAATAACAAGTACAATGCTCATAAATCATAATAGGAAAATACCTCTTATTAACTCATGCAAAATCCAACCAATTCAGTGACTTCCAGATACCACATCACCATAGATTGAGCTGAACCAAATCTTTCTTTCAGCTAATCACCCTTGTGCCATATTCTGAGAATGAATGTGAGAGCTCATGGGATAAAATGAGATAAAAACAACCAAAGGAATCCATATGTTAAACCACCTCCACCCTAAAACTACTGCGATCTTGTCAAAACCGATAAAGAGGTCACAAAACCAAAATAAGCTTGGATGCCTTAGAATTCCTTCGCCATCCCTTGAGGAATTTTCCTGTCTCCACACACCTGTCAAGGGATTTCCCAAGAAAACCATCTCCACCCCCAACCCTTGGGAATTTTCTTGATACCACCTCACCTGGATCCAAAATATTCTGGCAATCCAAACCTCAACTAGAAATGTATCCCATCACACCATGGCTATCTAGGAAATGGCAAGGGAGGACTGAAACCATTGTCAATCCTACAAAAACCCATGCCAATGACAACAAATGAACCAAATAAACAAGTGCATGTACCACGCATTCACACCTCAGTTATGAAATCACACACACAACCTTTTACCTGCAAAATCCTCTTGTTGAAGTTATTGATCCAACCTTCTCCTTTCATTCCTTGCTTGTCCTTTCCCTTCCTTTTCTTGCACGCTTGCTTTCTCCTTTTGGTGCTCATGTCTCTCTTTCTTACTTGACCCAAGCTAAAACTAACCAAAATATCAGCTGACAAAAGCTATGAATTGATCCTCATAAGCTTTTTTATCATTCAGGCCTCTATTTTCTTCGTTTTCCTTATATTTTCCCTCTCATGCATATTTGTGTCTCTTCACCTTCCTTTTCCCATATTTTCCTTTATTTCTCATAATTAAATTCCAATTATTTCCTTTTTTCCTTTTCCAGTGCCTTTGTCAATTTCTATAGCCATAAATAAACCGAAAGTGATGCCCACTATAGTGCTTTGCCCAAAATTCAACTTGGAATATGTGTCCCATGACCTGGGTCTTACTTTTCCTTTATTAACCTTTATTACATGAAATTTTAACATGGGGTTGTTACACCAGAGGTAAAAACCTGCCCCCTTAGTCAATTTAATAACCCAAGAGAGTTAAGGAATAACTATTTTCAATGGAAAGAAAAAGTTCCACATTTGTTACATTGTATTATGAAACATAAAGGATATTTCAGGTGTCCTCACACTCGACCTACTGGAAGGTGGCTTAGCCATAGATATGGCTAAAAGTTGCCTATCCTCCAGAAGGTAAGGTCAACCGTGCAATAACTAGCTAAAGAATATTCCTAGTTATTCTATTAGAGGACATGGTTATAAAGTCCTTACCCTCTGAAGGGTAAGGTAATCAGGTCAATAGCCATAATAGAAGGTCACTCTGCTTACATATGGTGTAAAAATACCCACTACCTAATTAACATGCACATATGTGAGATAGTAGGAATTAGTGATAAAACTTTGTGTTTTATTTCAAACAAATTATTTGCACCATGGGACTATGCCATAGAATTCAGGTTCTAACTAGATGCAAAGAGTATAATTCAACCTACGTTAAGAATAAATTTTAGTAATGTCACAGAGACTCACCTTAGTTGTTGCAACCTTGACCTTCTATCCTCATGGTGCAGATCCCATGAATTATCAGGGTTGTGCGCTTCAGAAAATTTCCCTTTGATTTTTTTTTCTAATGTCTTTCTCACTTTTGATCTTGTTTTCTCCTCTATTTTATTCTCCCTTCTCTCTCCCTTCGTTGTGCTCCCAATGTACTCTTTTTATTCTCCTTCTTCCTCTCTAATTCCTCCTCGCTCTACATCCTCTTCTTTTCTACTGTTAGGATGTTAGTTAGAGTCCAGCTTCTCTGGAACAATGGAGATATTGCACCTGTCTCCCTAGTATATGGATTTTCAATCAACTTTGTAATTTGATACCTGGTTTTCCATTTGGCCTCCTTTCTCCCTTATTACCAGACATATATCTTGTTTCAAGACTGGTTCTAGAACCAATAGTGTGTGAGCAGAAAAAAAATATTCTCGACTGTTATCACTGGAAAATCAGACTAGCAAAGATGAAATTATTAAATCTCAGGCAGAAGGATTTACAGGGCTGAAGCACATTAGATAATCTAAATAATTTAAAAAATCTCTAAGGTCCAGAAGAAAAATCAAATTGCGCACTGAAGAAACCAACAAAATGCGCCTTCGTGTACCTATTTCTTCGACAGGCGCACCTTTGCTCGACTTTCCCTCAAAAAGTCACGCAGACCTGAGAGTGGCGGAATTCACTTTCCGAGACCACAAGGCACACTCTAGGAAATTGATCCCACACTTGAGGTCGCCTAAGGAAAGCCGCCCAAGCCTCCTTAGGACCTCAAGGGAGCACACAATGGAAAATGTGGCACACAATGGAATCACCCTCCTCTCTTGGGTCACTATCCATAAATGTACCAAGAGAGGGAATGAGAGTTTGAATTCTTCTATAAAATGCCACAAAGAGATGAAAAAAGAGAGAACACATTGTTATGTTGGCCAAATTTTCCCCAAGCAATCCAGCAGTGTGTGATCTGGAGCAGAGATAGAGGGGAATTGCTCGTCTCCGTCTCTTGGATAGTTTCAGTGCTTGATGTGGACATCATGCATACATGGGCTTCTGTGATAGTTGATGATGATTCTGGTATCACAGGGGGGTCTCCTAGGAATGACCATAAGATGGACGACGATTTGAACTAACTGAGACCATATTCTTGGTACCGTGTAAGCGTCTTGGAAGATGTGTCTACATAGGGTAGAATGACATCAGTATTAGTTGGGGGCACTTTTTTCTGTATGTCAATTGGTCGACCGTAATGATGCAATCCTCATGGGGGAACATCATATTTCGGAAGACGGAGCAGGCTATGGCTGACATGGCATACATATAACTCTAGCCAAGGAGTATATTGTAATCCAGTTGAGCATTCAAGACTTCAATGTCTATAAGGACCGTCTTACCAGCTAAGCATACCGGGACATTTTGGTAGAGACCGACGGGAGCTGAAGGGTGCCCATCGTATGCTCTAAGCATGATGTCTGATGGCTTTAGTTCAGGAGACCCTAACTTCTGCCAAACGTTCTTTGACAGGATGCATGTGGATGCGCCCTCGTCAATGATGCATCGGTGAATGGTGATGTTCTGAACTGACGCCGGTATCTGGAAGGCGACCATCGAAGGAAGCCTAGGGGTGGATTTATCTAAATCGAAAGTCGTTAGGTGCGAATCGACAGGGTCGATGGCGCCTAATGCGGAAAGTAAGGCTTTCCTTTTCTTTGGGCATGATTGTAATACCTCCAAAGCTAACATGGTGGTAGGAGACTGAGCTAGATCATCCACAATGATATAGTTATGGGACGCTTTGGAATGGTTTCCAGCCCACCTAGTTGGTCCGTTAGCCATTTTTGGCAAAGGTTCAATAAGCATCTTTGATATGGTCAAAGGTGTTTTTGGTGCACTTGTACTAGCCCATGATGAATTGGTATCTGGTGGAGTGTCGTAATTTCGATTCTGTGTCTGAAAAAAGATTTCTTCGCCAGTCATGTAGATCTCATGGCTGTTTTTTCCATAATCGTTGAGAGTTTTTGTTGTTGATGAGTGCTAATATTCCCTTGATGGGGGAAAGGCTCTTGCATGACCGGTCTGTTGTGAGGATCCCCCTTTCCCACGATTACCTTGCAGCTTTTTCAGCTCAGGGAGGTTGGGACAGTGGTGAGTGTAATGGCTGTACTCACCACAGATTGAACAAGAGTGGTTCATCCAAAGATTCATCCTCTTGTTCTGCCCTTGGGAGTTGCTTGGCTCCTGGTTTTGATTTCGGTTGAAGTTGCCTCCAACCTGAGATCGCAGAGGCCATTGTTGATTTTTGTCCCCCCTAGCCAGGATTTCCTTTAGGCTTGTTTTTTTCATTTTTTCTTAGTCACGTTAGGAGGATAATTTGGATTCTCCTGATTATACGGTTGGTGCGGTTGTGGTTGGTAAGGTTGCACAAATTTGACCTGTGCATTATTCTGCATGGATGGATTTTGTGTTGGGGACTGGGCGTATTGCGGTCCTTGTCTCTGGTTTATGAATGGCTATTGGGGGGAGATCTTTCGTCAGCATGTCTAGCTACGTATTGGGTCCCCTGAGCCGGAGGATATGGACCTCCTTGCTGATGGTGGTATGATGACGCCCTATTAGTCATGTTTTGCGAAGGTGCATGATGACTCATAACTGGGTTGCGGTATGTTCTGGGTAGAATCACATGCATAACCGGGGTATTGAACGTTGCTTCTTAGGTGATTTTGGGTCAATTAACCAATCAAACCATCTGCAGAGTTCAACACACCTGGAAATTCTTTGTAATTTTGCAGGCGCGAGGCATTTGGTAGGATATTATAAATATATCCTGATTGCGTATAGATCAGCTCGAGATTTTGGGCCTTACTGATGGCGTCCTCTTCGGATATGGGCTTTTGCATTGCCACGTCCTTTGAAATCTCTACGGTGAGAGTTTTTAGGAACATGTCTAACAAAACTCGATCGTTGAATGTGGCTTTGCACAAACTGTGACGCCGCCACCATTTGTGGAGATGGTCCGAGATATGGACGACCGGTGTCTGCCAAAAGTGGGTCAGTAGTTCCATTCCAAAATCGTGGTGGATGGGTAACTGAAAATAGGCCAGGAATGCAGTAGCAAGGGCGCTAAAGGTTCCATGTGTAGCATATGGTTTCTCCAAATACCATTTCGTGGCTATTCTGGTTAGGCTGTGTTGAAATAGTCTTAGTCAAATAGTATCATCAATGATGTTGTTCGACGAACACCACAGGTAGAAAGTCATAACATGATTTCCAGGGTCTTCTGCTAGCTTCCCTTCGAACTTTGGAATTTCCAAAGGGAGCTTTGTGGGCATGGGTGGCCATGTAGGGTTTTATGCAATGGGGTCGTTTGTTAACTTGGTTAAATCCGGTAAGTTTAATGAAGCTAAGAAAGGTGATTGCGAGTTGGTAGCCATTGCACCATGTGAAAACATAATGTTTTGGTTAGGTATAGGGTTTGTGTGTGATGTACCCTGTTGTGAGTTCACCTGGCTTCCTGAATGGGTAACGCTCCTGTGCCCCCTAGGGGTTGTGGGAGGAGTGGTATGCGGTGACCCTATGGGGGTGTTCACCGGTGTGGCATTGGGTGACCGACGAAGGTTACTAACTAATGATGCCCCAATAAAGGATGAACCAATAAGGTGGCAACGTTCTGTCTTTGATGCCTAAATGGAAAAAGACCTGGAACCCCTCCCGGTAATGGGGGGAGGTCCAAATGACGTCTACTTCGATGAGGTTTCGTTGGGTCCATTCTAGCGTCGGCTAGGTATGGTTTGGAAATATTTGAGAGGATAGAGATTATAATCAAAGAAAAAATCTGATCGCATACATAAAAAAAAGTGAAAATGAAAGATAAATTTTCCCTTTAGATTAATCCTGTGTGACCAGTCAATCAAAAAACATGGTTTTTATTGTTTTTTGTATATGATACTCAAATCCTAGAAGACCTAATCGTCCTCACACACTCAAATGTAACTGGGCCTTGAGAACATATCTTGTGAATGCTGGCACAAAATCCTGAAAGTATTGGCAACGCCCCCAGTTAACCGAAGAAAATCGACCAAGGTAAGGGTAGAGGATCTAGTGCTACCTGCACCGTCACCTATAAGGAAGGATAAACTAGTTTTGACCAAAAGGTACCATCGTCCCACGTAAGCGTTCGAGCCTTGAGCTTCTTGGTAATTTAGCTACCAGTACCGAGTATTAGACGGGTCAGGTAGCCCCAAATAATACTGCATGCACTGGGCCTAAGCTTAACCCCTCTGAGTCAGGTCTCTGTGGCGCTCGGGTTTTATTTTTCGTGGGCGGATAGACGGATTTAAAAGTTCCCTAAGAAGTCAACTTCTATGTTTTAAGATGTAAACTGACCAAGGCGGTTTATTGGATGCCTATCCACTTGGTCCTGACATAAATTATAAATTCTCTTGTGGCCCCTGTGGGGAGAGTTTAATGAGTTTAGTTAAGTTAGTTTTAGGTGGATTTGATTCACTTAAGGTGTGAATGTGTGTGAGAAAGAGGTGACTAATCACATAGTTTTAACATGTGGATATGCAGTGATCCTTTTCAAAATCCCCTATTAAGCTACATTTGGATGTTCCTTGCTCAAAAGAAAAACATGTGTGGATATGGGCCACTTACAATGTTGCCTGGTTAATCTAAATGATCAACTATAGGGAGATGGTAAATTATCAACATAGAGTGTTCATATGCTTTCCTAGGATCACCCAAGGGTGCAAAGGCAGTAGAGATTACTTGCTCTCTAAGGATAATTAAATCCTGGTCATGAATCCTAGTGCCAAAAATTGAAATAAAACTAAAATTAATGAGTTTAAACTAGGAAAATGAAAAATATTTAGCTAAGCATGTGTGGACTAGGGCCACTTAATTTGGATAATTACCTATGTGTTTTTTGGTGTCTAAATTTGCAAAACATAAAATATTTCAGAATGCAAGTTAATTTCCCCCTACTTAAACTATGTGTTCACTTTGCGAAAATAAACTTGAAATTTAAAAACTAACACCTAAACTACTAAAATGTAGCAAAGAGTGAGTTTTAACAAGTCATGGGACACCTCAAACAGTGCTGGCAGATTTCTTATGGGCTACCAGTCACTTTACAAACAGGAAATGAAGGGAAATAGCAGAAATTTTCTGCCTCTGGTTTCTGCGTGCAAAAGGCTTACACAGGTGCGAAGTCTGCACACAGGTCACTACTGAAAGCGCGCGGTCGAGCGCGTCTGTCTGTGAAAAAGCCGCACAATTTTCCTGCAACAAATATTTGGAGCTTCTGAGCTTCAGCCTCTCACTAAGGGTGAATAGACAGAGAAGAAGAGAAAAGGGGCAGTTCAAGCCAAACTCCAGAGCAAAGAAAGAGGTCTCTACAAAAGGCACAAACACATTAACAAGGAAGTAAAATCAGTGGAGTCACCAATCCTGTGTTGGTGGATTTGGTGCACGAGTGTACCAAACCACACCTACTTAAGAGGAGTGGTTTTTTCCTCTTAAGTTCTTGGTCATAGGCAGATAATGAAGGGAGTCAGCAGGTTATTGAACATGCCAAAAAATAAAACATACTAGATAAGAAAATAACATGCATATATAGAGAGAAAATAAAAACTAAATTAAAACACATAACACAAAAGCTCTAAATAGAGTCAAACAACTTCAATAATCCAAATGGTGGCGCTTAAATCCCCTCTATCTCTGCTCCAGATCACACACTACTGGATTGCTTGGGGAAATTTTGGCCAACATAACAATGTGTTCTCTCTTTGTTCATCTCTTGGTGGCCTTTTATAGAAGAATTCAAACTCTCCTTCCCTCTCTTGGTACATTGATGGATAGTGACCCAAGAGAGGAGGGTGATTCCATTGTGTGCCAATTTATTCCATTGTGTGCTCCCTTGAGGTCCTAAGGAGGCTTGGGCGGTTGTCCTTAGGCGGCCTCAAGTGTGGGATCAATTTCCTGGAGTGTGCCTTATGGTCATGCAAAGTGACTTACACCACTCTCAGGTCCACGAGAATTTTTGAGGGAAAACCGCACAAAGGTGCGCCTATCGAAGAAATATGCATGCGAAGGCGCATTTTGCTGGTTTCTTCAGTGCGCAATTTGATTTTTCTTCTACACCTTAGATATTTTTTAAATTCTTTAGATTCTCTAATGTGCTTCAGCCCTATAAATCCCTTTGCCTGACATTTAATAATTTCATCTTTTCTTGTCTAATTTTCTAGTGATAACATCAACCATGTGTTAATATTCACATGTGTTCTAAATATGATATTTATACCATTCAACCACACAAATGTTTGAAACAAACTTCCTACAATGATGATGATTGAAGGTTTCTAGGTCATGGGTTCGAGTCTTGAAGGGCTTCTGGCCATCGATGGCTATCGAAGGCATAGAGAGGAATGAAGAAAAATGATAGTCACTGTTTTAATGAGCATATCACACCCACAATGTTCATGATCATTAGTAGAGTTAAGTTGGGCCAACAAACTTAACTAGGTATATACATGTGCTAGAAATTCTTACATCAAATGTGATATTCAGTATTCATATCATGTGTATTCATGCAAGTTAGGGGATTTGAAGGAACACACCCTTGCTTTATGTGCTTTAAACCCTTTATGTGTGTGTGTGTGTTACTCAATCTTTTATTAGATACACCATTCTACTTAAGTTAGGCTAAGGACCTTAGCTAAACACCTTTCTTTTTTAAATAATCTAGGGATTTCACAATAGGTTTAAATGAATTAATATTGATAAATATAAATATGTGTCACAAAAACCAAATAAAGTATTCAATGTCCCACTATGTATATCTTCTTGAAATTTACAATACTCACAAATATATATATTCACAACAACCAAAAGATTTACAAAAACCATATACATGTCATTTTACATTATTTCCAAGTAACAGTTACACATTTAAATAATGTTTACATACACTTATATGCATAGGTATAGGAAAATAGGAAAGTACTTATGATGAACCTACAAATGCAAGGTGGACACGACAATTCTTACATTATATACAAGAATGTACCATGACCGAGACCATTATCACAATGCCTACATAATCTGAAATATGACCGTCGTCATTAAAACATGGATTCTAGCTCACGTTGTCACATGTCTGGTATCCACTACCTATTTGTTTCTAGAGAATTCCAGATCTAGGTGATTTGGAAAATGGAATATCTTCTACATGCCCAGAGACCTAGACACTTAGATATATCCTTTTGTGGCCACATCATTCAGCCAAGTTAACTTCCGAGTCATCTAAGCCAGCTAATCATAGTCAACCTATAATATCTGCCACATGGTTGCCACATTACCACCTGTCTGAAAAAATTTAATATCCAATGAATTTTTTAAGTGTTTCTTTGTTATACCTTCAATAGGCCCCGATACCTAGATACACCTTCTAATGTGGAACCAAGACCAATATTTAATTGTGACGTTTCTACCTTCTAATTGAATCTAGATCTAGATAATAATGTGAGACCCAGATGCATGAATGCCTGAATATCTCTTGTGCATCTAGGTAAGTATGGATATCCAGATATTCATAACAATTGTGCCTGTCCCGGATACATGAAGGCCCGAATCCATGAACTCCTAGATACAAGGGTGCTTCCCAGATAAGTCAAGATGAATCTGGAAATTGCCTCTTTCTTCCAAGTGCCAATTTGGTTGCACCCTGGGTGCACCCTGGATGGCCAGGATTCCCGAATTCCTTGAATCCTTATCCGCCTGTTAAACATGCCTTCACATCAAACTACCCTTTCTCCTCATTCCTTGGGAGTTTTACCAAGTGCCATATACCATTAGAAAGGTATCTAAGAGAATTATTCAACCAAGCATTTTGCATGTGATTTTAAACAAGTTACCCACAAACAAAATGCATTAAAAAGTAGGCTATTAGGATAAGCATATGGTAGTCAAAAAACACAAACACGCCTCAATAACAACATCAAAAATCTCCCCTTACACTTGTATTCAAGCTAACATCAGTAACTATACTTGATACCAATGACTGGACCTAAATTCAATGACAAAAAAATTCAACCTGCTCAACACCACATTGCTCTCCGTAAAAAGAAATGAAGATATAACACTATTAAATTTAAAATAGCATTGACGTGAAGCTTTTTTTAGCCCATATATGGATATTTTGAGTCTACAAACTAATTATTTTTATTTATTTGAAGCAAAACCTTTAGGATCACTCATGTAGAACTCTTCCTCTATATCCCCATTAAGGAAAGTTGTTTTCACATCCATTTGTTGTAGCTCTAGTTCAAAATGAGCTACTAATGTCATGATTGTCCAAAGTGAATCTTTTGTAGAAATTGGAGCATAGGTCTTAGGGTAATTAATAACTTTAGTTAATCCTTTAGCCACAAGTTTGTCTTTATACCCATTCTATATTTCTAAATGAGTCCTTTTTGGTTTTGTAGACCCATTTACAGCCAATGGGTTTGGATTCCTTAGGAATTTCAACTCAATATTAGACATATTTCTTAGCTATTTAATCCAAATCTTCTAACTAAGCATCATGCCATACCGTTAGGGTGAAAATGTGAAATTGGGAAAAATTTTAGCTTGTTTTTCACATAGAAAATTGTGATTTTTTATGTTTTTTCAACTTCAACTACTAGAAACTCATATTTTCTTTGAGAATTCTGGTTTGCAGTAAAAAAAAAGAATTCTAGAGAACTGACTTGCCTCTGTACTCATATATAACCATTATTTTGTCTTACCCTATTTCATTAAATGATTAACCATTATTTTGGTCTTTGCACACTATTTCATTTAAATGAGTTAAACATGAACTGATGAAAGCTAGAAAAGATTTCCAGCATTATGGTTCGATGTGCAATCATGTGAACTAGTCGTGATGATATAATTCTTTTTCCCAAAAAGGAATTGCCATCTACATAAAGACCATGGGTGGATACGCAAGTCACTACGCTCGTATACTGGCTTGAAAATTTCAAGTATATTGCGATTCAATAATGGAGAAATTTGATGGATATTGAGTGCGCATATGACTTGTCAGTATAAAGTATCAATGGGCGACATATTTCAATCATCCATGTCATTCTTGTTACGTAATTCGTGAGAAAGCATTGTATCATGAGTCTACACGAGACCGACCTGAATATGCGAAATTTCAGGTTTCAATCACTATGTTTAGTCGTGTAATGAAACGAGATAAGACCTAAAACATGTATGATTCATTTTTCCAACTCTTTTCGTGGTCCATAATGTTTTGTGTTATTAATGATCTATCAATAAAGTCCGATCAAAATACCATTTTTGAAGACACACAGAGGTAGATACGGTGAATTTTCAAATGAATTTGGTGCTTTTTATTTATGTTTTGAAAGCTATTGATTTTTATTTCAAATCATGTTTAGAAGTCTCAAAATGCTAGTGGACACAGTTTAATATAAATTATTAATAAATGTCATTTCTTCATGTGAAATGAATAGCTTTATACAATTCAAAACTAGATTCAAAGATGAATTCTCTTGGTACGAAAGGGTGTTAGCTAACTCTGGCATTTGGCGATTCAGCTCACATGTGAGTAGTTATTTTGCTTAAAAATCATTGGAATTTTTCTTATCTTTTCGATTAGTAGAAGACATTTATGTTGAAAGGCGAAACAAGATGATGGAGCTTAAACGAAAAGTGGCATACTAGCTAGGTGGGCCGATGACTATTTTTGCGCAAAAGTCTATTTTTAGACTATGTCTATTTTTAGACATATGGATCATGGTCTACATGAGTTGCGTCTATGTTATGGATGATTTCGGTCCAGTTGGTAAAAATAGATGGACGGCCTCTATACTAGGCATTAGAGGCGGAATCTATGGCTAGACTGCCGGTCTACATAGAAACGATCAGTGTCTACCCTACAATATCGTTTGGACCATCCAATATTATCTTATCCTCTTGGAGCCTTAGTTTGAGTGCCTGGTGCGGCACATATGTCGTCATCGGAGAAATACCTTTTCATACGAATCCGATTGATAGCTGCTATGGTTGACTTGAGTTTAGAAACACTACTATGGCGAGTTTATGCACTGATGCGAGGCAGGTTGGTGGAGTTAGCGTTAGGTTTAACTTAGGTTGAACTGAGTTGTATTTAGTACTAGCTGATAAATACACTGGTGGTGGAGTAGTGTAGTCATTATTTCAATTTCATTCACTAGGTATCACTCGCCAAATCAACTACTGAAGATGCATCAGTTAACTACAATGCATGAGGTGAGTTCGGTGCGGTGTTAGAGGTGGGTGAGGTAGAGTCTGCACTATCCGATTTGTGACTATGTTGTGCATGGAGTGCACACACATTGATTGAAATTGCCAATGAAGAGTTTGGCGTGAGCACAGATAGTGGAGTCCGAAACAGGATCTCATATTATTCATCTTGAGTTGCGCAGTGAAAGCGGTGGATGAACTTATGGAGAGAAGTTTGAACTTGTGACTTGTTCTTCTCCCAGAGCTGATTTCGTGTAACTACGGAGATAGTGTTGAGAGATGCTATGAAAGACTTTGTGCTATGTATTGTTATGTTCTCTATCATTATATTGTCTTGAATAGTTGATTTTTACATTATTGCTTTCCCATTACATCACTATTCCTGTCATGACATGTATGCTGATTCATGCGTCAATATACTGTGCGCATGTATTGACTATCTCCCACAAATTGATGATCAATTGTGGAAAGGATGTATTCTGCATGAAAGACTTAAATAATTCATTAGTAATGTGATAAATGCTGGTGAATAGTAGGCTATTATTCAAGTTCTCTATGGCTGTCAGAGGAGATTGATCATCTAGGATCTATTACGGTGGTCTACAATTTGTTATTTCGATATGATGCAGCGAGGTACGGAGCTGAGGTAGCCTCTTGCAGATCCATCGCTTTACTTTGAAAAAGGTGATATATCCGATGAGATCCCACATGTGATGCTACTACGCATTTAGAAATAGTGACATTCTCAGGCATTGAGATCGAGCGATGGCGAGGTTTAATGTTGAGGCAGGTGCGATTCTTGTCGACGATTTTCTTGGTGTCAAAGGATTGAAATGTACTTTCAAACGAGTTGCAGTCGGTATGCCTACATGAGGGCGACTGTCAGGTCATCGTTTCTATGGAAAGGGCGGACCTGGAGGCGGTGTTAGCACGGCAATGGAGGTTTGAAGGAGTTCATAGATGTGTAGTCCCCAAGCACTGCTGATGCTACTCCAGGGTGAGGCTTGGCAAAAGAAGATGGAAAAATGCAGAAAGATGCACCACGGAGGGTGAAGGATCACATTGTGTCCGCTGCATGGACTTCTCCCATAGCGGTGTGGAAAAGCGTTGGAGAAATATTTATTCCAGCAAGCAAGTGACCGGAGGAGAGTTGGCGCTCGAGGACAAACTCGAAGCTGTAGCAAGTAACGGAGAAGAAAGCGACGGTGTACCCAAGTATCTCCACTGATTCACCCATGCGATGAGTAGAGAGTGTGCATTTCATGGACAGGTGAGAGAGCTTGGTGGGCTTGGCTCCTCCTTGGTGGCCAGAAGAGTTGGCATTCTCATCGGGACTCTATCAATGGTGGGAAGAAATGTCGGGATAGGAAGCGACTTTCGTTTGGATCTCCATGTCTGAGAGGATAAGGCGAGGGAAACACGAGGGACACAGACTGGTCCTAATGAGCATGATGAGAGAGAAAATTACCCTTTGTTTGCGAAAGCAAAGCAAAAGGAAACGGGAGAGCTTCTCATTCTGGAGTGCGAAAGAGCGTGAGGACATGTCAAGGTGAAGTCACTGCTTTGTCACGCGGCACGGTTGACATTATGCCACTGATGACAGCGAGACGAAGAAAAAATAAACATGTTGTTGCAGATGTCGGCGGAAGAGGCCTGCTTACCTCGCAATTTAGAACTGATTTGGATGCACATTGTCCGCATGTGCAAAGTGTCAAGTGTGATGGGTTGATTTGGTTCTTGGGCAGGTGGTGCGTCTTTTCAGGCAGTGCAGAGATGGGAAATTTGTTTTAGGATACAGGATGAAAGATCTGGAGTACCATCGAAGATGGCGACAGTGATGGTAGCAAATTACGGTCAGCCGTGCTGAAGTACGTTTCATGCAGAGAATTTGCGAGTAAACCCTTAGTATTGAAGGAGATGATGCATGTTACCAGTTGAAGAGCTAATGCTTATCTGCTGGCAGCATTCGTTAGAAGGCAAGAGGGTATGATGATCATCTTTAGTGAGGAAAAGGATTTCTGCCGTGGCCGAGACAGCTGGAGACCCCGGAAAGATAAGGGTTCGAGATCGAGAACCTTTATCAGTGCTTAAAGTGGACGAAAGCTGCCAGCGGCCATGTGCAGAGCAGAGAAAGGAGTGGTGAAGGCGAGATGATAGCGGTAACATGTACGCAGGAGAGTTGGGCCGCCTTACTGCCATGGAGCTTTGAAAGATGCTGTGATGGTTTCTCACGGGCTTCCCTAAAAGGAGCACTCTTGCTTGCATTCTGAGATGAGTGCTGAGTGTACCTTGCCGGAAAAATTTGTGAAAGCCACCTTTCACAAGGAAGGATAGTCCGTCACGGCGGGTCTGGAAAGTCACCTGGAGACATGTGTGGACGCTTTCTCGGTAGCCTGATAGCCGATCGCGAGTACTATGTGATCTTTGTTGATGATTTTTCTCGGAAATCGCCGGATCTTCTTCATGCGAGGCAGAGTGAGACGCTACTCAAAGTTGCAGCGAGTTCAAGGCGACGGTTGTGAAAGGAATCGTATGGCTTGAAGGCTCTTAGGAGCGAGCGATGGTGGTGAACCTCGCTCTGCGAGGTCAAGGGACTTTTGCGGCGAAGGTGGGAGAAAGCATATGCACCTGCCGCTACAACGACAGGCAGATGCTAAGCAGGAGAAAATAGAACGATCCAGCGCGGTGCCTGCACGGCGAAAATGTTGCATGATCGCCTACATTCACTTGCTGGGTGGGCGCTGTCTGCAGTATATGTGCAGAAACCGTTGTCCTCTACAAGATACTTGGCGTGAGTACACCCAGGAGCGTTTTACGGTAAGAGGCACGATATCGCACACCATTTGAGGATTTTTGGTTCCTGTCCTGCATGCCTGTGAGCGAAGGATGCCAGAAAGTACTGCCCAGCCGATGAGGGTTGGGATATTTGACTGGTGCTTGATCCTTTACTTCTCGTGTGTATTATTGCCCGGGCGATACGGTCGCAAAGGCCCCGCATTTGTGCGTGCAGGATATCAGATATCCGGGTGGAAGACTTCGCCATGAAGTGTTTCAGCTTGAAGGCCACACTTGCACGCGGATGAGAGCCTAATGAGTTCCTGGGACGAGCTTCGGGATGCTGGGATCGATTCACTGAGGAATCTCATGGAAGTGGAAGACCACTCATGCGAGCGCCAGCAGCGAGAGAGGCGAGTACTGCAAAAGCTTAGCGGTGGTACAAGATGCGGAGAAGGTTGTAGGACCACCCTACAACATCGCACTGATGCAGACAGGTCACGGACACGAGATGCCTTTGGATACCGCTGACTCTTGTGAGCGTCTGCTGTCGCGCAGCGAGCCATCCTCTTTGAGGAAGAGTGTGGAGGACGCACTTGTAGGTAGATGCCATGGTGGAAGAGTATGATTCGGTGTCGAGAAACTTGATGCATGGGATATTGTCAGAGCCGGAGAAATCGGTGGTGGGTGCGAGACTGGATCTACAAAGTGAAGCAGGCGGCTGACGGGAGTGCTGGAAAGTACGCAGTGTTTGCTAGGGCTTCTCACGGATAGAGGAGGATCAGTGAGGAGACACTTTGCTGTCGCAAGGTATTCTTCCTGCACACGGAGACTGATTCTGCTCTCTCGGCGCAGATGGGTGGCACATTCATCGGATGGATGTGAGCTTGTGTTCCTCAGCCTGAGGTCATTGAGGAGGAGGTGTACGTAGGCGACGGCAGAAGGTTTCGAGATCTTCGGCTGAGTGAGATCGCATGTGTGCGGGCTCAAGGAAGGCGTTGTATGGGTTAGCTGAGACAGCACCTCGTTATGCTAAATGGCCACATGGATAGACGGATTATTACGCGGACTTAGGTTCTCCAAGTAGGCGGATCCTAACACCGCTACGGATTGTGGTAGGAGGGTGAGATTCTTGAGTCATTGCTGCCTTATATGTAGATGGTTTGATTTTGACGGATGATGAGCATTGATACTGTCATGCAGAGAGGATCTTGCTTTAGAGATTTTGAGATGAAGGACTTGGGCCTCCTTCACTATTTCTGAGGTGGAAATTTGGCGATGTGGCTGATAGATACGTTGTAAACATCCCCATATTCTTGAAAATCTCTAGACTCCTCAAACATCCCAAAACTTTCTTTGCGTTTTGCTGCTGTGCAAAGATTTCAAAAATTTATTTTCTCATCAACACTTGTTTTCAAAGTGTTATACCATTGAGAAATGTATGCGAAAGAATGTCCAACTATGCACCTTGCAAAAGGCATGTGACTTAATATTTTGTAGAAAAAATTCCTTATTGTAATTCTACCACTCTCGGAAGACTTATTTCAGAAAAGAAATCATAGATAACTGATGAAGCTCTTAAACATGACCTCAACCACTAGCGACCATAGTCATAATCATGGTTTAAAGATTCATCACTTATATTACTACTTTGTGGTGGTTCTCAGATTAAAGACCTCAAATTCCAATAGAATCCCTCTCGATCTTGATACTCCTTTCACATCAGCATGACCTTTGTGACATCAGTGAAAAACACTACGCTCAACAATATACCCCCTTTCGGCATTGATGGAACAATAAAAAATTGTTCGAGAAAGTGATGGCAGCAACACACAGCAACACTCCTAATACCTATCTTTCACTCTTCTCCAAGTTAATTCCTTCATTTTATGTGGCATTGATCTACATACCTTCTCCCCTTAGATGTTGTATTATTTCTTGGTTGAATAGTTTTGGACAAAGCTCACTTGCTGCTTTGCTTTCTGTGGTTATTCTCTGCTTTCATATTTTTAGTTGTTCTCACTGTATCACTAATTTTTAGCTATATTTGTTGGATGTTGTATTTCATTAACATTAATGTTTGGACCAATGATATTCTAGCCATTTAAAATCAATGGTAAAAGTGAACTGAGATTGAAATATCTCCCCTTTGACGATGCATCTACGGAACAAGATACATAACTATTGTGAAGTTTTATGCCCTACAAAATAGACATACATAGCATATGAAACTTATACTCATTCATTCTTTGTGACGGAAAATGATTCTTCAAATATAGTAAGAGGTTCGAAATAGCTTCGATCCCCAAACAAAATGAGTCATTTTTCAAAGAAATTAAATCACTCCCAATTTATGTTTTGAGCGCACTCAAATGGTTTCCCTAGGAAGTTAATTTGTAAAAATATTTTCAATCTTCTCATTAGTAGCTACATATTTCAATCTAACAAAATGGTAACGGCAATTTGATCTCTCGAGAAATGATACTTAATTTCAATGTGTTTAGTCTTGGAATGCATAACCAGTTACTTGGAAATAATAATGGGACTAGTATTTCACTCATAATGGGGATCAAATCATCAAACTCAATTTTGATATCCTTGAATGTCTGCCTCATCCAAATAATTTTAGTACAACAAGTAGTTGCAACTATGTACTCAGCTTCAACTATAGATAAATAAATTTAAATTTGCTTCTTTCTTACCCACGAGACCAAAAAATTTCCCAAAAATAATGTTTCTCCACTTGTAATTTTCCTTTCATCAATTTTTCCAGCTCAATCAACGTCAATATAAGCTCTTATAGTAAAATCCTTACCTATTTCATACCACAAACCAAGGTCGATTTTCCCTGAAGATATTTGAAAATCATTTTCACTGCATTGGCATAATTTTCTTTTGGATTTTCCTGAAATATGGCAAGTAACCATGTTTTATGGAAATACAAACCTACAGATAAGTATGATTTCCCTAAGTGGGTGGTTCACTTAGAACAACAGAAAGAAAGATATCGATCTTTTCATAACATGAATAGATGAGGGAGAGAAACCTGCTTGTGTCTCACTTTCTCCTGCCTCCTTCATCGCTGTCCTCTCAGTCCCAATCAACTCGCTTGATTGATACCTGCCATGCCAAACATAAGACAGAGAAAAACATAAAGGAAATATGATCTATTCAAAGTAAACAAATTAAATCGATTAAATTCATTAATACACGTATGACATCATTGACGCGTATATTAGGAAAGGAACAAATGTCTTTATTATGAAGTAGAAGGAAGAGTACAATCGGTTGATCGATTCGTCGTCACTCATCCAACTTTAGTTCCATCCTCATCACATCCATCATCACCAATCCAACAACATCACATTATATACACTACCTCCAAGAGTTGATATCTCACCAGCATAACTCTACTTAACACAAATTCTTGCTCTCTTGTGCACTATATTCAGTGCTCTATTTATAAGTAGATGAAGGTAGTTTGAAATAAATGAGATCATTGAATGAATTTCCTAAAAAGTGGATGAAGAAGTTTCTTTGTTCATGGGAATAGGAGGATAAGAGTTTAATGTAATTCATGGGTTCCAGAATCAGAGACTCACTCGAGATGAGGTGAGAAGGCTGGAACAACTTCTAGAAGTCACTAGAAGTCGAGGAGATTCCCAGAATCTAATGAACAATTCTCTCCAGGTCGATCATCGCACTCCAAGATGAGGCTAGGCCCTCTTGCAACTGAGCATTATATGGGAGTAGATGCTATGCAAGAAAGTTACAACTATCTAGGGGTCGCGTTGATCTTTTGTATAGGGCGCTAACTAGCATATAAAAGTGAAAATTTCATGAAGGAAGACCATCAATGTGGTGGCTTATTTAGTGCATGTAGCAACTAATTTTCAGAGCATGATAGATCCCTAGTCGAATGCGATTTGTGTTTGCCGGATGATGCCCAAATGCGACCGTAACATGAACCCCTACGACTTGCGTTATATTTCGGTCGTGATGAATTTAAGTACAACAAGCTTCCAATCATGGGCATATGGTTGTATGATTTATAGTGGGGGACACATCCTCTTTTATCAATTTGAGCAAAGTTAGCCATATGTGTACAAACAAGTTTGCAATCATCCATTCATACCTTTTCAAAGTTTTTCAAATATTTGGATTGGGAGATAAAAATACCTTTTCTTGAGTAAGTATAAATTCACAACGAAAGAATGACGAAAAATATCTAGCTGTCATTTCAAACTCCTTTTGCATTTGCTTTCTGATAAATTGATGTCCTAATTGCTATAGATCACTTCCAAAAATAATGTCATCCACACACACAACAATTATCAACAAATTATCATTTATTTATTTAACGTATATATTTATGCAAGTTGTTCCTCTCTTAAATACATGTTGTTGTATATACTTATCTATCCTGGCATACCATGCTCTTGGAGAGTTCTTTGGCCCATACAATTCTTTTCTGGCACAAACATGGTTTCCATCTTCACAAGCTGAAATCATTCTAATTTTTAATATACACCTCCTCATTCAAATCACCATTGAGAATGCTTACTTGACATCCATCAGATAAACCTTTAATTTCTTATTATTTGAAAATTCTAGAAACATTGTTATATATTCTAATCTTTCTACAAGAAAAGGTTTTCTTCAAAATATATACCTTCTACCCACTCATAGCCTTTGCAGACACGTGCCTTTCTTGTGTTCCTTGCCACTTGGCCTTCTTCATTTGGTTTATTCTTCAAAATACACTAGTTTACTCTATAACATTATTGTCCTTTGGTGCAGGGGACAGATTTCATGTGTTATTTTTTCTCAATTTGGTCTAGCTCTTCATCCATAACTTTAAAGCTGAAATTTGTCTTTGCTTACTTGGATGATTTTTTTGCGTTCTATCAGGACAAGGAAAAGTTTACATGTCTTGGAATGCTTGTTGAATCTTCTGTCTGCAGACACAAGTTCTCTGTGTCCAATGATCTGGATCTCAGGTAGTTTCTTCTACACATGTTTAGATGGATTTTGTACCTACGAAGTGTTCTTTATTCATCCTCATCTTCTTCTTCTCCTCCATCACCTTATATCTCTTCAAGTTCTACATATTTTTAAATCACAATCATTTCCTCATAGTTTCTCCTAAAGTTTTGCTACATGAGGTCAACTTCATCCACTCTAATGCTGAATTAATTCTTCAATTTCTTGGTCGCTTTACTGTAGCATTTATATCCTTTTGCTTATTATTGCATATCGAAGAAAAATTCCTCGTTTGCACAGAAATTAAAGTTACCAATATTATTATCATCTGTATAAAATTCGTATAAAAATTTAAGATGCTTTCATTGAAGTTTGGTGTTCCTTCCTGAAATCATATGAAATTTTTATCATTAGTAGGCCTAGATGAGTTACGTTGACTAAATATGCTTTGCTTGGGTGGCTTCTCCAAAAAAGGTGTTTGCAACCTTTACTTCATCCATCATGGTTCTATCGATTTCTTTAATGGTTATATTCTTTTCGTTTAACTACAATACATTACCATTGAGTTTCTAGCAAATGATTATTTCCTTTTGATCCCGGTCTTCTTGCATCAAAACTCTTCAAATTCTCTCAAAGTATACTCTCCTTCTCTGCTAACCTCAATCATTTTTATTCTCATATATTTTTATTTTCCACCCAAGCCTTTAACACTGATTTGTAGTATTCTAAAGTTTCATGGTGGCAGTATCTACAATTGCAGTACGTCATCTATAGAAGATGAACAACCTCTCCATAGTAGGGGACTTTCATTGTAGACCACATAGTAGTCGTTGACCAACACGAGTCTTTGATGATAGTACTCATCTACTTTCGGGATGCACTTTTTCCTTCTTCGTGACAAGCCTTACATATGAGTTTAGCTTTTACAATGTTGAGAAATCTTTTTAGCTTTGTCTTGCTGACCTTTACTACTCATCATTTTTACATGCATCTCTTTTATAACCATGTATTCTCGGTCTTTATAAATATAATATTACTATAGGGTTGGCTTCTGCATTTTGACACGATGGCTCCCTGCACATCTTACCCTCTTTTACTTTATTATTTATGGTCTGGATAGAAATATTGTGTTTAATAGCATATCACCGTGGATGACACTTCGCGAATATTTCTGTTATCCACTAGAGCCTTTCGATATTTGCTCTTTCATAGCTATCTTTGATAGCTTTCCTTTCATATATTTCAGTTGGATCATGCTCCCATTTGACACTACCTTTCGTTCTCTTTTCACGAACTTACTTCTATCTCTTTATGCTTGAGTTGTTGTTAGCAAACATACCATACCACTCTTGATGACATAGAAGACAACTTTGCATTCCTCGATATTTTTGGTTTTTGTTTCCATTTATTCACATTCTAATAAGGAGTTGTCTATTTAGAGATATGTTGTCTCGAGAAGGTAAAAAATTTACTTGACACCCATTTTCTTTGTGCCCATAGTTGAGGTGAATATAACATTCAATCTCATTCATAAGAGGAGATAATGAGCGTTTTTTGTGCGGTGAAAAGGAATTTTTAGATGTAAAATGTTTAAAATGGCTAGATCTAGCATTTTCATCTCTTTCAAATTTATTAGCTTTAAAATTTACATCCTGTATGCAGAAGTCCTAAAAAGTACGGTAATTAACATAAAACAACGTTGGGTACCTTGAACAAGGACTATGAATGTTTCACAACACTCCAAAATGGGTTGTTAATTTTTGAGTTCTTTCTTAGACATCCTCTCTAGTTCTTCATGATCACTTGATTTTCCCTCTAATCTGACCTATAATTTGGAATCTTCATCTTATTCAATTCCCAACTTTATTTTAGTAAAATCTTCCATATTGAGATTCATATTATGGCTAATATATATGCCTTGTTAATCCCAACCTTGAGAACCTCAATTCTATCGTATCTTAAGGATTATTAATATGTTTGCTTAGCCATGGCTTGGTTTTTATGAATTTATTATTATATTGATCTTGATTCCCTACCAATTCCCACAAAATACCCACCTTTTCCTAATACAAATATAATTCGTAAAAAATATCATACATGTTTCAACTAGATAGTTTTCAGAATAGATACGATAAAATTACCTTAAAATCTAAAATTTATATTTTGAGGGTTATTTTTCCATTAAACTTATGTATTTTGCTAATTTACTATTTTCATACATACAATATATAAAATGTGGTAAGTAGAGAATAGACAAAAACACAATCAATTTTAACCATAATAACATAAGATATGATCTAGGAAACCCTCCCAAGAAGAAAAAACTAACTAGAAGGCGAGGTTGTTTAGATCTCATTTTCTTGGAATGGAAATTGATGCATGTTTAAAGCAATGAGACTTGTAGCCTATGGAATCATACAATTAAAAACCCTCTTATTTTTCTCTCTCTATCCATTTACAACTACTCTACTCTCTATGGAACAAAATGCACTCTCCTAGAATGGATCATGTTTTCCTTCTAGTCACCTTATTGTAAGAACAACTCGATAGCCTATTAGTGCTTAAGTTTGACTCCTTAAACTATTAACTAGGGCTGCAATGTGAATCTTCTATATTCTTTTTCATCATGATCATGTGGCTGAGCCCATTTTTTAGGAATAATGGTGGACTACATGGCATCGTCTTGAATCATGATGGTTAAAACAAGAAGGTAACTTCTAGGTGGCATAAGTATTGCATATGAACTCTATTTGAGGTATTTCTTATGCCACAGAAATGTACGAGTGCATAATAATGTTTGGGGATGTTGCATTAAATCAAAATATGTCTATGCCCCAAAAAATGTTGTTTAATGCCTCAAACTATTTACGGAATATTTCGAGACCCGATTCCACCAAATTGGGACACACCAAGAAAAATGGTCCTATAAGCTTATTCTCCATTTTTTTACTGCTATGGAAGGATCAACATGGATGAAAAAAATTATAGTGAGTCCAAATTGAATCAAGAATTGTTGGTGAATCCCAAATTGATTTTTGGTGGCATACCCTTGTAGTGATTTTGTTGTGTAAGTGGCTATCTCAAGGTTACTATTTATAGGGAATTCCAGAGGCTCTCATGACTTCTAGTTCATCGAATGATGAGAGATTATTTTTATGTGATGTAGGGAAAATTTTAGTGGCTAATATTCATATGTGGGCCATTTTTTCATGATTTGTCCAAAAATATTTGCCAATTTCCATTTTTTCTAAAAATTATTCACCCAAATTTTATAGTATAAAATGATTACACTTTAAAAAACACCAAAATTTCACAAAGGACTATAGTAAAAATCATTATAAATTTGAATATTTTTACAAAGATGTCACTAAAACATTTTACTATTTTCCTATGTAGGACTAGTAGGATTCACGAAGGTTTCTAAACTTTAAGATAATTTCCATCCTTAAAATTTTCATTGATGTGCTCATCATGCTTGGGGCTACATAAGGCATCCTTGGGGTTCTCTAACTACCCTCCCTCAAGTTTGGAGGAGCTAGAAGGTGGTTTGGAAAACTTTGTACTTTTGGACCTGATAGGATCTTCATGTATCCTTTCATTGTTGTAAACAGAGACAGTCACTTTCTATGTATCCATGTGGTTGTAAAAAGACCAATAACATGAAAGCTAATAAAATCTTGAGTGCTGACTTTGCGTGGACTACTAAAAACCCCAATTATCATGTTTCAGCTGACTGCTTGAGTTGTATTAATTAATAGCCTTGAGAACCTTTATTTTGTTGATTTAATGATGTCTTCTAGTAATCACCTATATAGTTGCATGAGAAAAATTTTTGGTGATAACAATCATAAACAACATAAATCATTAAAATCATAACAATTATGTCATATTGTTAAAACATCATAGATATCATAAGGAGGTCATCGATCCATGCAACTATCAAGCCAGATTATTAAGTTCTAAGGTACCTAAAAAGTGAAAAGTCTAGCCATGGGTTATCATACTATATTGACAATATTTCATTGGCTATTTCGTATTCTCGATGACTCTCTTATTCATCGATACATCTACTAATGATCCTTTTGTTGATAAATAAGGTGTTGAAGCTCTCCTCGATTGATGACCCTTCATCAAACACTTAATTACCACTCTATCAAATACTCTCAACCACTACATTATCAATGGCATCTCCATTAATGATATGTAAAGTGTTGTGTCTATTTCCATTAGACGGTTCATTAGAATATATATGTGAGAATAAACCAAAATCTATACTATGAAGGGTTAATTCCTTTTTAGGTCCAAATTTTTATTTAATGTTTTTGATGATTATGCATGTAATGAATAATATGTAGAAAATGAAGAAAGAGGTAAATACAATCACTCACAAACACATTGAACACCAAGATCTACTCTAGGAAACCTTTATAGGAGAAAACCTAATTGGACGAGGGAGGTTTCTTTACTCTTTTTTATGGAATGAAAATGATGTAAGTAAAAAGAAGAAGGAACTCTCTATGGAGTTTACTAAGACATGTGGCCTATGGGTTTGCTATAGATCATATACCCATATATATTGTTCTCTTTCTCTATCCACACATAGCTACTATGCTCTCACTCTAGAATCAAATTCACTAGAGCAGAGCTCAGCCCACTTTCCTCCTTGTGGCCTAGTAATAACAAGACCTAATAGCTCGCTAGGGGTTAAATTTTTCTCCTTCAACTCTTAGTCAGAGTTAAAAATTAACCCTTCTATAGTTGTCTTCATAGTCACCATGTGCCTAGCCATTTTTTCATGAGTAATGGGGGTTGATGTTGCATCATCCAAAATTATGGTGGTTAATCATGATAGGTCAACTTTACAAAGGCTCCACTTTCACATCAAAATTCATATTGGTGTGATTCTTCACTGTTGCAAATGTCTTCAAGTGTAGAAATAACATCATAGATCCCGACCTAACAGGAGAGGAATTTTTAACACCAAAAGCATCATTTAGGCTTCAAACTTACCTTAGAAGGTTTGAAACTTGATTCTTCTTTAGGTTTCACCAATAAAATTGCTCCTATAAGTTGATTCCTTCAAATTTTTCCACTTTGAAAGCATCAATATGGATGAAAAAATAATACAATGATCCAATCTGATCAACTAACAATGACAGACCATTGCTTCTTGTTAGCTAGCTTAACATCTTGATGCATTTACTAAAAACTTCACTTTATTAACCATATTCGCATTCTTGTTTGCCATTATTTGCTTTTATTGATATCCATCTAGTATGTGCTACCATTTCTCAACTTCATTTTGTTATTCTACCTAAATTTTCATTTTCACCTCTCTTTTTATTGCACTCTTTTTCTTTCTCTAACTTACATACATCCTGCACTTCACTCTCCTTAAATAAGAAAACAAATTAACAAATATTCTTTTCTCAATAAAGGGACCAATACTTAAAATATATACAAATATACTTATTCTTACAATAAAGGAGTACAATATTTTCTTGTTGGTTTTTTTCATTGTTCAAAACATACATGAATTTCTTTCTAATGACATGGATACATGGATGTATTTCTAATGACATGGAGTGAGCATGGTAGAAACACATTGAAAAGTATAATCCTTAATGCGTTAATGGGGTGTGCTCCATTGAGAGCATATGTATCTTTCTGACGATATTGAATGGGCATGTGGGTATATATATATATATATATATAGATACCAGCCTAGATCCATCTTAACTTTAGATCTACCAAGCGTCGAGAGGGATCAAATATCTCAAGGTGAAAACCTCTTTTTAGAGTGAAAAACTTGAGGAAAGGTTTGCACCTCAAGATATTTGATCTCTCTCGACGCTTGATAGATCCAAAGTTAAGATGGATCTAAGCTGGATTTCCGATCATGTACTGACCAAAGAAAATATATCGAAGATATGATTTTTTTATCAATAATAAGTAAATATATCTAATATTAATGTAATCATTTTAAATATGTTAAATATGTCTAAGATTAACCTCGTTATTTTAATTTTTAAATTTTCTTAGTTACCCTCAGGTTTGTTGAGATGATAAATATTGTTAATAACAATTTTAATGATGAAAAAAAAGATGAAATACAAATTTTGAATGCAAAGTGACAATAATTGTGTTGAATGGTAGAAAAATGTGAATAATAAGAATGTTGTACAATTACAAATAGTATTCATTGTGATCAATTTCAAACTATTTTCTTCTACTATTCTTATTGTCACCCTTGTTATATTTGTCATATTTTCATATCGTAAACCATTTAAATATATAGCTCGAGTTGTTGTAGTAAACATCATACCTTGTCTCTCTTGCTCTCAAATCTTAATAGGCTGAATTACTATCACACACAAAAATCAAATGTACATTGTCAATAATTTTTTGTGCTTTACCTAAATCAATACACATTGTTAATCCAGATCACTTTAAAATTAATGTATCATCATACATCCAATTACATCAAATCAAAAAATCAACATCTACATTGAAATCAATGCATCTAATGAAAGAAATAAAATAAGATTAGGAAAACAACTACTACTGCTGAAATAAATGCATCTAATGCAAAGCAATCAAATATAATTAGAAATCAACATTTACACTCAAATAAATGCATCTATTTGTTGGAAAAATATTGAGAAGGGGGGGGTGAATGGGTATTTTTCAATAATCACAATCTTTTACTTTTCTCTTACTATGATTTCTATACTGCGACTTTCTGAATATCCCAACTAGTGTATATACATGGATACACTAACGAAACTTGTGTCTACTTTGAGATAATGTTATTGTTAGATAAACTTTCAGAAACATTACTTTAACCCAGTTTATCAGTTATGCATAAGATAGTTAAGCAGTAAATATGTGCAGTAATAACAGAATAAATCATCACACAAGAGAATCACACATGAACACCAATATTTAAGGTGGAAACCCAATTTGGGTGAAAATCACCGCTGCTATCATCTCTGTCTTCAATATTTATTGTATGGAAAACTTCTTACAATATTGTACTGATGCAGACTCATATCAGTACGCATGCATCTACCTACAGAAGGTTGCAACCTTCTCTGATTCTCCAATTGCTATTGGAAGGGAGCTCCAACCCCCTGATCTTGTTTACCAACCACTACGGAAAGGGCTCTCAAAGCCACGAAAAAAACACCGACTTCTACTGGCGAGCTTCTACTTCCACCTTTAAAGGCTTCAACCCTCGAACCACCTACAGACCACGTTTCATCAATTTTCACACTAGATCCCACAACTTGCAACACAACTCATTATAAATATCATCAATAATAAACTTAACAAAAACTTTAATCGGAGAACGGTGAGATCACGTAACCGAATCACTGATAATAAACCCAGATTTTATAGAATCGGTATATTAGAATAAATCTCAACCCTAATCATTCATTGCCTTAAAATACATACACTACTTCACTTTATTGATCCGCATCTATACGCGCTTTCCTTCACACTGTACTATGTATAGATGCGAGAATACGCGAATTTACGTAATATGATCGGTCTAGAACCAAATACGAAGCTTTCGGTCATATCTCTTTCGGTATTTTAGAACCCTTATTCGGTCAGTCATCATTAAACATATTTACTCACTCATTGTAACACATATATAGTATTCAAGTAACCACGATCTACATGAAGAATTCATTGACGAATACAATGAAATACAACAATAATAAATAGATAACCTCTCCGATGAAAGCTTGAGAAAAACCTTGACTTCCATACGCTCTTCTTATGAGACAAAGCCGCGTATATACGCGCTTTCACCAAGATGAACTAGTGTATAGATCTGTAAATATTAATTTTTCAGAATGTTTCAGATCTATAGACTTACCCAGTTCTTCACTTCACTTTAGCAAACATGCGCCAAGTCACATATCTAATCATATATTCAATAGATCAAATACATATTCATTTTCGGGTCTAGAGATCTGAGGATCCATCATTGTATCCAAGGGTGCATCATAGTTCCATATCTACCAATAAACAGAGTCTATCCCATGCGAGAAATATACCAGAGAGAAGTATTCAGTAACAACCCTTACACCCTCACCACCTTGCACTATGATCTTCTTCTCCTTATATAGATTTAGCCTTTACCAATACCATGAGCCAAAACCACATGACTGCTGATGGTATTCTTGGATGGAATCAAATAGACAACACAATGCTCAGTACTATGGACTAATACCATGGTAAATCCCCCTGGTATCATAATTTTAGAGCGCAAAACGTATATGCGACTTGGATTCTTTATACCTGCGTGTATGCACGACTTCTCTTCATAAAAACTGAGTATATACTAATTCTGGATGTATACGCAGGTTTCCTATATACCAACCTACATATGTACGTGGGTTGCCTTCATAAAACGTGCATATACATTGAGAAATATTTCTTGTTCCATTTATCTAGCACTTACTGGAATTCCTTTCTTTGTCACATCTAAACTGACCTATAGAAACATCATTTTTACATCTTTAACAAATAGGTTGCTATCAAAATGCCAATCATAAAATAGGATTCCATCAAAGACAACTTCATTGAGTAGGTTTCCATCAAGGACAACATATTACATCATAATTCCAACAATCTCCCCCTTTGGACTTGATGGAAACCATGTTGGTGTTTGATCACAAAAGCCTATAGATACTACGATGACAGATGTGTTAATCAAAAACATTATTATTCAAACACCTAGTTACTCTCCCCCTTTGACATAAAGGGAAAATGGCATATCAATACCACACCAAGGTTTCTCTTTCCTTGTAGAGAGAAGAGCTTTGCGAGATCCTGATGTGCCTTTGTATTGACCATGCTCTCCCACGGGTTCATGGTAAATCTTCAGAACATATTTTTCAATGAAGTACATGACTTTATAACTCAGCCCTAGGTATGATCATTCACTATCACCAAGGACTCATACTTACATCAATGATCAACCAAGTGGAATTACATATTGACTCAACTACCCAACGTAGTGGGTTTTACAAATTTGAACAAGTCCTTACATGAGCGAGATATAACAAATTTACATCATAGGTCTCAACATGAAATTTTCATCAAATAAAAGATATGAATTTGTATAACCAAGACCAAAGATCTCAAACAGGATATCATAACACAGCAACCTATTAGAATGCCAATAATGCATCCTTTTCAACATAGCGAGTGCTCTCCCTAAAATTGTGCATCTTGAACACCTTCAACAACCAATTCATAAAAGCATCTTCATCGAGGAGATAAATATCAAAGAAAAGGTATAATAAGATGAATAATGGAACAATAACGAGAGATTACCCAACAAAACCATAGATCTATTCTGAAAAGCACCTAAATAATTTTTTTTGTCAAAGCAAAAACACACGTGGTGATAGTGCTACGCAAACTCGCATATATACGTGATTCGCCTTTATGAAACTAGCGTATCAAATTTATTCTTCTGAAATTAAGCAGATTTGATAAGAGAGGTAGAGACAACTCCCAGCTTCTATCTGAGATATTCGAATGCTTCCCTGGGAAGAAGTTTAGTAAATATATCTACAACTTATTCTTTGGAGGGAACATACTCCAATTTAACCTTTTGTTCAAGCACTTGTTCACGTAGGAAGTGATACTTGATAGGAATGTGCTTGGTCCTGGAATTCATAATAGGATTTTTAGAGATACTAATAGCACTTGTATTATCACATAGAATGGAGATGGGAGGTGAACATTTGATTTTAATATCTTGTAATGCCTCCATCATCCAAAGAATTTGTGTGCAACATGATGCTGACAACAACATAGTTCTTACATACGTGGATAGATAAGGCAATAGAACTTTATTTCTTGCTAAACCAAGATACTAATCAGGGCCCCATATAGAATGCACCACCACTAGTGATTTTTCGATCATCAACATTTCCAGCCCAATCCACATTTGTGTAAGCATGAAGAGTGAGATCAACATTCTTTGGATACCATAGAACATAGACCAAAGTCTTGAGTTCTTTTTACAGCCTGAAGGTGAGACTCTTTTGGATTAGATTGGAATCGTCCAACAATCACAACTACATGCATAATGTAGATCTTGTCCCGATTAGATAAATAAGACTTCCAATCATGGATCTATACTCTGATTTGATTCACCATGGGAGAATTATCATGATAGCTGAGGGTTACATCCAGTTACCATTGGAGTACTCATGAGGTTTGCGGTCTTCCATCCCATACTTCTTCAAAATTTGCTTGAGACATTTTGTTTGTGATAGAAATATTCCATCTGTTGCTTGTTGCAATTGTAAGCCAAAAAAATATGTTAGTTCCCCAATTAATGACATTTCAAATTCTTGTTGCGTAACAAAAGAAAATTTCTGACTCATGGACTCTTCATTACTTCCAAAAATGATTTCATCAACAGACACAACAATAATCAGTATTTTATCATTCTCAATTTTTGTGTATAAGTTACTGTTTGCAGATCCCTTTGTGAAACTTTGTTGTTGAAGATATTTGTCAAGACGATAGTACTGTGCCCGGGGAGCATGTTTGAGACCATATAAAACCTTTTTAAGTTTGCAAACAAGTTTTTCATCATTTCCCATAATGAATCCTTGATTGTTCTATATAAACTTCTTCTTCTAGATCACCATTGAAGAAAGCGATTTTTACATCCATTTGATAAAACTTTTGAATTGTTGAAAACTTGAAAAAAGCAAGAAACATTCTTATGGCTTTCAAGTCTAGCGTACAGGAGAAAATGTTCCTTTCAAAGTCTATACCTTCTTGTTGAGCATACCCTTTACAAACAAGTATAGATTTTTTTCTAATAACATCTCCATTTTCATTTAACTTGTTTATGAATATCCATTTTTTTCCAATAATTTTTTTATCATGAGGTCTTGGAACCAATTCCCAAGTATGATTATTTTCAATCTGATCAAGTTCTTCATTCGTGGCTTGAATCCAACATTCATATTTACTAGCTTGATTTACATTTCGTGGTTCAATAGTGGATAAGAATGCCAAATAGCTAGGGGATCCTACAGAGTTCTTCTTGTTTGGACACCTCATCCCTTTTCTCCCCGAGAATTTGAGATTCTAGCTGCATTCTTTTGAACATATCTGGATGAAGCCTTTTCAGATATATCTTCTTCTGGTGCTTCATTGGGTTCCCCTTTTATATTGTTTCTATTTGATGAGGGAAAATATACATCATCATCATCTTTATTTGTTGTTGTTATTTCCCTTTTAGGATCCGTGAGAGACTCGTCAATTACAACATCAATACATTCAAAAATCTTCCGAAGTATTTTATTGTAGCATTTATATGCTTTACTTCTAGATGAATAACCAAGAAATATTCCTTCATCTCCTCTAGGCTCAAACTTACCCAGTTTTTATCATTGTTCTTGATAAAACATTTGCTTCCAAAAACTCTAAAATGATTTATAGTCATAAGATTATCATACCAGAGCTCATAAGGAGTTTTATCATTGTTCACACGAACACAAGCCTTGTTAATAATATTTATTGCAGTATGTGCTTCTTCTCCCCAAAAGGTATCAGGAGTTCTGGATTCATCAAGCATAGCACGAGCCATCTATTGAATTGTTTTATTCATTCTTTCTGCCACGCCATTTTGTTGTGGCGTTCCAGCTACAGAAAAATGTCTTTTTATGGTATGATGTTCACAAAAATAAAAGAATTCATTTGATATATATTCTCCTCCCCGTTCAGATCTAAGAAATTTTATTTTTGGATCTAATTCATTTTCAACCAAATATTTGAAGATCTTAAATTTTTCAAATGATTCATCTTTATGTTTTAGTAAACTGATCCAACACATTCTATAGAAGTCATCAATAAATAAAATATAGTATTATTCTCCACGAGGTGACTTTTTCCTTACAGGACCACATAGATCAGTATGTATAAGTTCAAAGAGGCTTACTTGCGATCCTTCTTTGGCATTTAATTTCATCCCTGGTTTGCTTAACAAATTGGCAGGATTTGCATATGGTACTTTTAGTACAGTGATGCTAGGAAGATCTCGAAATTCAGCCTTTGAGCTACAGTATATTTTCTTATTTGAGAGAATCTCAAATGTCCCAATCTTCTATGCCATAATCCAAATTTTCTATAGATTTACCTAAGTAGCATTTCTCTTGGCCACGCTTTCAATGCATATATAGATTGCTGGTGTTCTAGTTCCTTTTATTATTGTTTTCACGTGTCAAGTTCAGGGATCACTCTTTCACATTCTTTTTGAACTAGACAACTTCATTTTCCACTTGATCACACATTTAAAACTGCACTCAACAAGGTTATGCTTCAACCCATCTTGCCATGGCAACTGTTGGCTTTAACATTTTTCTCTTAGAAAGACAACCACCTCACGATGAAAAGCATACCTTCTTACTGCATTGCGAGAAGTCATTTCCAAAAATAACATTCTTTTTCTTTCTCTAATGCATTATATGAAAGAAGTTTATTTTTATCACTGTCATGTGTTTTGAGCATCTGCTATCAATGTACCATTGATTTTCTTCTCCTTCTGCAAATAACTCTATGCCGCAACTTTCAACCTGTGAGTCCTTCTCTCTCCATACCTTGGAATTTGTGGGTATATGTTCTTTTTTTTGAAGTTTTATCTTGCATTTAGATTCTTCATGTCCAAATTTATTGCAATAAGAACATTCAATTTTGCCTTGAAGAGGAGAAAAGTTGTTGTAAGTATTATTCTTTACTCCAGTCTCATTTCTTTTCTTTCTAGCTTCTCTGGTCATGATGGTTCTGTATGCAACACATTGTACAACTTTATGACCAAAATTTTGACATGAGAAACATTGTCCATTAAAGAAGAGATTTTTGCGATGATGAAACCTTCTATTTATGTTTACCTTATAATTGATATTTATGTTATTTTTATTCCTGAACTAAAGTGGTCATGCTTTACTTGGGTAGTTTCTTTGTTCTGTGAGTGACTAAAATGTTGCTAGTGGCTTTAGTCGCATTTAGATAGCTTGGTGCTGAAGATGCGAGAGGATTCTCCAATATATCCAAGACCTGTCTTTACAAGAGGAGAGTGTTGTACCTTGATAATTTCATCTCAGGTTTTAGATCCTTTAGAAAATCTAAGATTTAAAGTTTTCACTTTCTCAATTTCCTTTCCTAGACTTACTATTTCACATTCTAATTTTTCATTGTGCTTCTCCTTTTCTATAAGCTGATTGTTTAGAGTATCTATGGCAATTTTTTTTTCTTCAAAACATATTTTGAGTTTATTTATTTCTTCGAAAATCATTTCTTCTAATGCATCCATAAAAGTATATTTAGCCTCACTAGAGTCTTTTTCCAAAAGCCATGAAGCACGTCTAATATCTTGATCAGATTCTCCTTCTTCACTATTTGATAGACCATCACTCTCTTCATGAGTATAATAGTTTTTTCTATTGATAAACCATTTCTTATTTACTTTTGTCACTTCCTTTCCCTTTTCATGATTATCTTTATGGAGACATTTAGCAACATAATGACCAACTCTTCCACAAGCAAAAAATTTAAAAGGAAGCTTACCTCTGAACCTTCTGGTGCCAATTTGTAGCTTCTTTACAAAATTTATCTCATCTTCTTCTGAAACATACCTTGATCCTTCTTGGTCTTCTACTTCCTTTCCTTTTGCAGCAGCTCTAAAAGACTGGCTTCTTTGACTTGAGTATGGAACTCCTTTCCTCATTTCACATGCATTCGAATCCTATGAAGTTGAACAATAGTAAGAGTTTGTAGATCCTACTTCTCTTCAATAGCAGACACTTTTGACTTGAATTTGGGAGTTAGAGATCTTAAAACATTTTCTACTAGAGTAGTGTTAGTTATGGTTTCACCCATATTTCTCATACGATTTAAAATATCATCTAGACGTAAAAAGAAACTAGCAATGCTTTCCTCATTATGCATTTTGAGTTTTTCATATTTAATTCTCAGAGTTTGGAGTTTAGAACTTTTTACCTTGGCATCACCTTCATGGCTCAGAATGATTTTGTCCCATATCTCCTTCGTTATATTCAACTGCATGAATTTGACAAATTATGATTCAGTCAAACTTCTCAATAATGCATTAACCGCCTTTGCATTCGTTTCATAGTTCTTTCTTGCTACTAGATCTGATGGAACTGAAGTTGGATATTGATAACCTCCTTCAACTATAGCCCATACATTTTCTCGAAGAGATTGAAGATAAGATATTTTACTTGTCTTCCAGAAGATTAAATTGTTTCCGTTGAAGGGAGGAGGCCTGATAGATGTTGTCCCATCTTGATTGCTCATCTTAGCTGATTTTCCTTATAGCGATTAAGCTTCTTCAGAAGGACCTTATCTGATATAAATTGTTGGGAAAAATACTGAGAAGGGGGGGGGGGAGGGTGAATCAGTATTTTCAATAATCACAATCTTTTACTTTTCTCTTACTGATTTCTATACAGGACTTTGATTAGCCCAACTAGCGTATATATGCGGATACACTAACAGAAACTTGCATATACTGAGATAAATTTGTTTTTAGATAAACTTTTAGAAACATTCTTTAACCCAGATTATTAGTTATGCATCAGATATTTAAGCAGTAAATATGTGCAGTAATAATAGAATAAGTCATCACACAAGAGCATCACACATGAACACCAAGATTTAAGGTGGAAACCCAATTCAGGAGAAAACCACTGTTGTTGTCGTATATGTCTTCAATATTTATTATATGGAAAACTTCTTACAGTATTGTATTGATGCAGAATCATATCAATATGCAGCCATATACCTGCAAAAGGCTACAACATTGTCTCATTCTCCAGCTGCTACTAGAAGGGAGCTCTAACCCCTTGATCTTGTTTACCAGCCACTAATGGAAGCGAGATTCAACCCCCTTATCAGAACACCAGCTTATACTGGCAGGAAGCTTCTACTTCCACACTAAAGGCTTCAACCCTCAGAACCACTGCAAACCACGTTTCATAAATTTTCACACTGGATCCCACAACTTCAACACAACTCATCATAAAGATCATCGATAATAAACTTAAAGCAAACTTCAAATTCGAACGGTGAGATCCTTGTAACTAGAACATGATAATAAACCCATATTTTCGAATCATTATGCAAAATCAATCTCAATCCTAATCATTCATTATCTTAAAATACATAAACTACTTCACTTTATTGATCCACTTTGTATATGTGCTTTCCTTCACACAACTCCACGTATGGACCTAGAATACGATTTTTATAGAATATGATCGGTCGAGAACGAAATACGAAAGCTTTCGAGTCATATATTTTTTGATGCGGGTTGCCTTCATCAAACACTGCGTATACATTGAGAAATATTTCATGTTTCATTTCTCTGGCACTTACTGGAATTCCTTTCTTTATCACATCTGAACTGACCTATAGAAACATCATTTTTACATCTTTAACAAATAGGTTTCTATCAAAATGAAAATCATCAAATAGGATTACATCAAGGACAACTTCATTGAGTAGGTTTCCATCAAGGAAAACATATTACATCACAATGCCAACACCAGTTTAAGTAAGAAAATAGAACTAGAAACCAACATCTACATTCCAATCAATGAATTTAGTGCAAGGAATCAAATAGTATTAGAAACCATCATCTACACTAAAATCAATGCATTTAGTGCAAGCAATCAAATAGGATTAGAAGTCATATACACTGAAATTAATGCATCTACTGCAAGCAATTTGAATTATAATTAGAAATGAACACATACATTAAAATCAATGTAGCGAGTGCAAGCAATCGAATAGGAATAGAAATTACCATCACTGCAGAAATCAATGCATTTAGTGCAAGAAATCAAATAGGATTATAAATCATCTACATTGAAATCAATGCAACTAGTGCAAGCAATCAAATATCATTAGAAATCAATATCTACACTAAAATCAATGCATATAGTACAAATAATCAAATATGATAAGAAATCACCATCTACACTGAAATCAATGCATCTAGTGCAAGCAATCAATTAGTATTAGAAATCACCATCTACACTGAAATCAATGCATCTAGCGCAAGCAATCAAATAGGATTAGAAATCACCATTTACACTAAAATCAATGCATCTAGTGCAAGAAATCAATTAAGATTAAAAATCACCATATACACTTAAATGAACGCATCTTGTGCAAGCAATAAAATAGGATAAGAAATAACCATCTACACTGAAATCAATGCATATAGTGCAAGAAATATTTTTCTTTCTCTCCCCCCTCCATCTATCCTTGTTTGTCTCTTTATCTTAACCCCCCTTCCCCCCCACCCCCAAACACACACACACACACTCCCACACTGCATTGTTATCCAAGATAACACTTAGAATTAGTCTTTGAGTCAATTGGTTAAATTAGTTAGGGTTTTTTAATTTTCTCAAAATAAAATCATATGTAAAAAATTCATTTTGGTCATATAGTCAGTTTGTTGGGTCATTTTGAATTTGAGTGGGGTTAATTAAAAAAGTTAAAATCCAAAATTCCATGTGTATTGGGCTTATTTGGCCATGATTGACATTTATATAGTTTTGCAGAAATTCGTAGCAACTCCAGTTAGGGAAATAGAGGGTTTGATACGGAAGTTCCCGACTCTTCCATAGTGAATCTGTCTCTTCGAACACTTGTCCCGCTAAGAAATTGCGCTGCTGTGATAATGATATGGTAACGATACAATATTTTCTTAAAGGTTTTGGTGAGAGTCACGGTGGGTCATGAATACATGATGTTCTCCTTTATCCTTTATCCCCAAAACATTTCACACCGTATAGCTTCATTCCTGCTTCGTTTTCCTTTTCACTTTTGATTGGTTTCTTTTTCACTATCGATTGGTTTTCGTACCTAGGAAGGTCTATTGCTATCATAGCGGGTCTAGTTGTCTTTAGGAGCATTTGCTGAGGTGCCAGCAAGGAGCTCTATGTATGTTGCTACCATGCCACATTATAAAGGAGGCTCAATTTTGAGTTATGATCCTATGGACATGAAGTTATTGGAGGAAGACCATGCCTTCATTAAATAATTTGAGAGTGTGGGATGCCTTCATTTTTGCTAGAAGATGTAGGGTTACCATGGGTAGATTTCCAAAGACTGCGCCATAAATTTCACTAGGACAGACTCAAAGGTGGGCATACTGAACTTTGCAGTGTCACATGACATAATTTATCGTGATACAAAGATCCCTAGGGTTGGTGAAATGTGGTTTAAAGTGCAGAAGTTTCAATTGCTAAACTGTGATGAATTTCTCAGGGAAGAGCACAAAGGGATTGATATGGCTCCTGGCATTTCCAGAACTTTCCTCAAAGAGAATTTTTCTAAACTCCTAATGGTCATCTAGAACTACTTCACATGTGAAGGCAGGTTCAACATGGTCTACCAGTATCACTTTAGGTTGCTACTGCATTTCACATGTAAAAAACCCCTAGACATTCCATTTTGTCTCTATATAAGTTTGGAAATATGGGTTGACAAGGTCCAAGCCAAGGCTGAGTACTAGTAATACCTTTTTTTCCATCATGGTCTTATTAAATCTACTGGTTGTAGAAGAGCTAAATAGGTTGAACAGGTGATTGGCTCACCTTCTTATTTTTTAGTGTCTATGAGTTAGATATCTCCACCCCTAGAAGAAAATACAAAGCTCTCAATCAGCTAACCCCTAGGGAAGAAAAGACACATGAAGCGAGAACACTAAAGCGGATCTTGTAGAAAACACTGTAGAAAGAACATGTAGTAAATGCTTCTACAAGCACTAAGAGGAGGGTGACAGAAGGCATATTAAAGGTAAGGGCAAGCTAACATATATCCTAGAGGCCATTGAGATTAAGGAAAGTCAGATTTGTAGCCTATACAAGTGACAAGGAAGAAACTAACAATAAGAGCAAGAGGGGGCCAAGAAATTAGATTTTTACACAAGAAAAACCAAGTTTTGTTTTAAAACCTAGGGAAACTTGTTACAAGATCAATGAAAAAAAATTGAAAAGATGCCTTAGATGCCTTCGAGAAAAAAGCAAAGCCAACAAAGAAAAGAAAAAGGGAAAAGAGCACATGACAAAGAAAAAAAGTGAAATAGAGGTTTTGAAAGAACAATTAAGAGAAGCTAGGTAGGAGGTGATATAATCTAAACTATTGTTTGAGGAGTTAATAGATGATATATCAAAGTAGCTAGATTTCTATGAAAGAGTTGGAGAAGAATCCAGGAAGATGGTGAAGAGAACCCTACCTTGCACATAATGCTAAAACATGTGTACAAAAGGAACAATTGGCTACAGGAAGATAGGAATAAGTTGCAGAGAAAATTCATAGCATTAGAAACTCAAATTGAAATGATCAAAGTTGAAATTGCAAAGAGAAATATCAAGATTTTTGCTGAAATAGATGGCACTCCTTAAATATGGTAAAATCCTTAATTTTTTCCTATACTATGTTTAAAAAATAATATTATTAATATAAAAAGTCTTGGACAACTATTATTAATGACAAGGAGAAGTTTGAAGAAACCATGAAAAGACAAAATCTCGGAAAAATTTATAGTTTCGTAGTAACTCCCCTATAGTTAAGGTGAATATTTTCTACGAAATTGTTGTATCTTTTCATGGAGGAAAAATTAAGTTAAAATATCAGTTACGAGATTTATTACGGCATTTTTTAGCTAAAAACATCAATAAATACTCCAAAACTGACAAAAAGGTAAAATAGGTAGCAGAAAGGCGTTTTTTGCAATTTTCTACCAAATTTTGCTACGAAACTGTCCAACTCTGTTTTTTCTGCGTTATAAAATTTTGATTAGTTTTGATTGGGCATCAGACATCTAAGAAATTATATGGGTTATAGATTATAGGATTGTCCACATCATCAGCCAATGGACCCCTATTTTTCAGGAAGACAGGCCAGCAAGTCAACTAGGTCTGCATCCATGTGGAAAAAGCACAACAATTCAGCACATTAGCACTTCAGCATATTCAACATATTCAGCAGGTGGTTTGATTCAATGAGGTTCACTATCATAAATTTGTTGAGCTCATAAATGATAGAAGACTCCTATTTTTATTGAAACTGTTAAAACAAAAAAATCCCTACAAAGTCTCAATGTGTTGTAAATCAAATAGGATTAGGTTTTTTAGTTGATTGATCGAATCTAGCCCAGGTGGCATATTTTGTTATGGAGATATCTCTCTATAATTATGTAACTTTTTGACTATGAAGGGTTTGATGGATGATGTGATAGGAGCACCTTTGTAAAAAAATTCTTCAGTTAATATACATTTGTAGCAGACTTTCTTTTTCACCCAAGCTTCTATTTTGGCTCATATGCGACATCTCCATGTTTTATATGCTATTATCAGTTTCATAGCATATTGATTACTTGGAATTCATGTCACAATGCTCCAACTTCCTTCAGTTTGCTATGTTTTACTGTAAATGTTTGTGTCACGTCATTTTAAAAGCCAAAATTCCTCAGTTTCCATAAAGCGATGTGGTTTGTAATTGATTTTTTTTCTTAGCTCGACTCCATGCCCAATGGTGGCACCCATCACACTCTCTTTCACCTACAAAAATCACATAAAGAAAATCTAGAGTTAGCCATACGAAATTTTTGAGTTTTACACGAGAGAATTTTATAAGTATTTTGAGAGAGCCCTCTCGATTTGGAAGGAGCTAACTTCCGGTTAAAAGTTGATTTGAAGTAGTTATGCTTGGTTGGATGTTAACACGACCCTGGCACGTTCTATCCAAGTGATAACATGCACCATATATATTAATATTTTTATCGCTCCCTCCCTCTCTCCACCTCTCCTTCTTCCCTCACTTCACCTTCCATCTATATCTCTACCTTCCCTTCTATCCCTCTCCCTTGCTTCTCGTCTCTCTTTCCTCCCATTGTCCTCTCTCTCTCTCTCTCTCCCATATTCCTTATCACTCCCTCTCTCTCTCCACCTTTCTCTCTCTATGTCTTTATTTTTACCTCCCTCTCTTTTCCCTACCCCCCAACCCCATATCTCTTTATATCCCTCTCTCCACTCTCTCACATCCACTCTCTTCCTTCCTCTCTCTCCCCCATTTCTCTCCCACCTCTCTCTCTCTCTCTCTCTCTCTCTCTCTCTCTCTCTCTCTCTCTTCAACTCTGTTACTACATCCCTCCCTCTCGCCTTCTCTCCATATCTCATTTTTTGTCTTGTTATCTCACCCCAATGATACACTCTATCTCTCCATCTCTCCCTTGTCACTCCCTCTCTCTATTCACTTCTGACTCTTTATGTATTTCTTCTTCCCTCCCTCTGTCCCCCTCCAAATCCATATCTCTATCCATCCCTCTCTCCTCCTCTCTCCCTTCCTCTCTCCTCCTATCTTTCGAGTCCTCTCTCGTCCTTCCTCTCTCTCCATTTCTATCATACCCCATTCTCCCTCCTCTCTCCTCTTCTCTCCATCTCTCCCTTGTCAATCCATCTCTCTCTCTCTGTACTTCTCACACTCTATGTATTTCTTCTTCCTTCCCTCTCTCCCCCACCAACTCCATCTCTCTATCCCTCCCTCTCTCCATCCCTCCCTCTTTGCCCATCTCTCTCAAAGTCCTCTCTCTCCCTCTCTCTCCTACCTCTCATTATCTTCATCCCTCTCTACTTCTCTCCCCCCTCCCCATATTTGTGTCTCCCTCTCCCTATCTTTACCATTCTCTACCTATCTTCTTGCTCTACCTCTCTCTCTCTTCATTTCTCCTCTCCCCTCTCCTTCGACTTATCTTCATCTCTCCCTTGTCACTTCCCATCTCTCCACTCTCTCCACCTCTATCACTCTATGTCTTTGTTTTCTCTCCCATATATATCTAGAGTTAATATATATCATGATATATTAATATATATTATAATATAACAAATTCAATATTGTATTAATCCAAAATTATTAATTTAATAATATTAATATTATAATATATTAATTGAATATTAGATTTAATAATAATAATAATAATAATAATAATCTTTTCATATTAATATTATGGTTAATAATGCTTTTTTGCATGGTATTAATAATAATTTGGCCCATAGGCTTCACCTAAATAAAACCTCTTTTCAGTGTTTATAAATATAAAGAGTATGGGTAAATATATGAGAGGTCTTATACCATACCTCTAGTTTATTTATATTTACATATTTATTTACCATGGTATTTGGCCCATAAGCTTGGTATATACTTAGATGTTGATTTCTAATCATATTTAATATATTCTTATGTATTTACCAAGTTGAGTATCTAATTACTACTTGTCTATGGTTGTAATTCCCTACTTGAGGAGTTTGTTCTTACATAATAGGAAGTATCTAGAACCATATTCTTTCCTTAGTTTAGTGTGTGGTTGAGAGAATCTCTCAACCACACTACTTTACGTCTAAGATAGAATTCTTATCTTGAGACTTTTGCTTGTATAAATATGTGTGTAATTTCCATGATTCAGGATATAGAATTTGATTAGAGTTTGCTGTGTGCTATTTTATCTTGGTATCAGAGCTTCAGAGCCCGTAAGGGCCTTTGGCCCTTCCTGGGCGTAGGAAAATATATTTTATTTTTAATATTTGTTTGTCCATGTAGAGATGCTATTGTTGTAAGCGATCTGCTTAATCGAAGTCAGATCTGAGCCGGTATGTTGCTAATTGGAGCGTGGAATTCATAGCTCGGCTACGTGGAATTTTGTTGTGGAGAGCGCTCTGGTTTTTTCAGAGATGGCTTGCCTACGTGAGGGTATCACAAAACTTTTGCGCCATAAGATCTGACAATAATGAGATGAGCATGGAGCTCTGGAGCTGGTGCTTGACTCGTTTGTTTGCTGCGTGACAATAACTGCGATGGTTGCCAAAAGACCGGAACTGGGCTGAGACTGCAACCATTGTTGTGGTGCGTCTGCTGGTATGGTGACCATGGAATGGCTATGGTTCCTTATGATAATTACGACGTGACTCGCAGGCCAATCCTGGATTACACCCAGTGCATATGGGATATGGATTGTTTTGAGTGATTGGTGGATGCGTGAATTGGTGAAGTGTAAGGCGCTGTAAGGCATCCTGGATTCATCATTGGCGGTGCAAGCTGTGGTGTTGCAGAATCCTTTTGAGCTCCTATCCATGTGCAATGTCACGACGCTCTTGTTGTGTTGTGTATCTTCATCAAATATTGTGTTGGCTCTTGTGTTTTTTCAACGAAATTTCCGAGTCGTGGTCATTAATTCAGAGAACCAGCAGTCTCTTTATGGGATGTGGAAAGGCCTCCGCGGGAACTGGTGCTTCTTGCGGCCCTCCTGATGCACTCGAAATTTGATCGCTGACACAGTGGAATTGAGCCAGCGTCTTCATTTTTAGGGCGTTGAACAGGCTCTGGGAACCATATCGAGCTTTCAACCTGATGAATCTTCAAACTATGATTATGAGTATAGGAAGTAGCGGGCGAATTCATATTTTTTTTCAGTTTTTTACCAAAAAAATGAAGGACATGGATTTGAAGCTTAGCACTGTGAAGCTGAAAGTCTGAGCTGGAGGGCTATTTGAGTTTTGTTTCGGAGAACAGGCCCCGGGCAGTGGGCTTGCTGGAGGAGGCCGTTCGAGTTTCGAACCCGAGTCCAATGGTGGACAAGTACACAATCTGCAGATTGCAAGGTTGTATTGGAGCCCTGAGAAGCAAAGGCAATGTGGATGATGGTGGCGCGCTGCTAGATATTGCTGTAAAAAAGCTCGAGTCCTCGTTCATGTTGATTCTGGTTGAGAATAGCCTGCTAAGGGATCTCAAGAAAGCAATATAAATTCGAGCGATGGAAATGGGTTGGCCAGTATTGGAGCGAGATGATGAAGGCTTTACTTTAGTAATACAGCACCGGAATCACCTTGTCAGAAGATCACGCCGGAATAACCAGTTTCGAAGATTGTCGACAAGGCAGCGCCAGAATCACCCTTTTAAAAGAAGATCGCGATATTCGCATGACTCACGGCAGATGGACATGAATCAACTAAGATTCGGCGATGGAGAAGGCCAAGCAATTCGTCCCTTATCGGAAGAGTTCGGTGAGATGATTAATGTGCCCCCACATTATTTCAGCAGTTTGGAATTTTTCGCAGTCGCACTGCTTCCGTTATGGGAGGAGGGGACTATTGCTGCGGTTATTCACGAGCAGGATACAGATGGGTTGTCTCCTCAAACACACACTGCGTTGCCAGCCATAGCATTCAAAAAGCAAGCAGGCGATGGAGATAATGCGGAAAAGTGTACTATCTGTTTGGAGATATATGATGATGGTAGGGCTCAGGCATGTTTGACACTGTATTGGGAAGTTAGAATTAGGACTGTTAAGAGAAGTTTTCAATCCATGAAGGCTTATTACCTGAACTACAATTCTACTGAGGTTGTTTAGAAGCTGAAGTCGGTTGATGTAGAAGGGCATGTTTCACATTGGCTGAGATTGTTAGAAGTGATGGTGAGTATCATCTTGTGAAAGCTGTTCAATTAATGGAGGTTGTGCTTCGTTCATATATGAAGATGAACTCCTTGGAATCAAGATTGCAGAGAGTTTGTGTGGCCAATGTGTTGAACATTGCTTGGGTGTTGGAGCTGCTCAATATATAGAGAAGTTTATGCTATTGTCGAAATGTTTTTTTTTAATTCTCTGATGATGTTGCAATATATTGATTAACTGTCATGACAATGAAATTGGTTGTAATTAAAGTGACAGTAGTGTGACCAACTATTGTCACAATTTTGAGTGTGTGTTGGAACTAGTCATTCCAACACTAAGCAAATTTGCAGGGAATGATGAACACATGACAGTGAAAACGACATCAATTGGAGCTACATTAGAGATTGGAGGATGATCGAGATCGTGTTGCAGATTGTCAGCGAGCATGAGGCAGTATGCTTGAGAGCAGTGACTAGCCTTGATACTGTGAGTAGGGGAAGTGGCATTATGTTGCGATGCCGGGAGAATTGGATACTGAAATGCGATGGAGGATTGGACCATGGAGTCCTGGATTATTATTATTTTTTAAGGGAAAATTGTGTTCTCTTCGTATGGTTGTGTGCCTATGTCTGGATCATCAGTGTTTGAATGCACTGCATTGAGTCCAGGTGAAAAGTCGTCAATCCGTTTCTTTATCAGTAGACCCCTCACAGGTATTGTTGGTGAAAAATGGCTGCTGGTATGTTTGGAAAATAATCATCTATGGGCAGAGATAGAGAAATTAAATTTGAAGATTTTATGTTGTATTTTCTTGGAATCATGTTTTATTGAGCCTAGCTAACTCAATGTAGGCAGAGTTATTTTGTTAGAATTAGCTACTCTAACGAATGATAGGTTAAACGTGGAGTTCCAAGAAGTTATTTGAACAGACAAAGATGCCCAAGATGTGAACAATGAACAGATGAGGTAAAGGAGCAGCAACAACGTTTATGGTGGACAACAAAGTAGATGTTTGTTTGAGTTAGTGTGGTTTGTGGAATAGACTCCCTAGCATGTTATAAGCAAGTCCAGTTGTTGTAATGGTCATTGTATGTACCCAGAAACTCCAAATGTTGAAGTATGGAATGTAAGCCTTGTAAAGGCATTTGAAAGTTCATGGTGATCTTAAAACCACTTTGTAATGGTTTATGGTCAGCCGGAAACCATCTTTTGTCACTGTAAAGTGATGGTTTGTGGTGAGCCAGAAACCACATACAGAGCCTTAGTGGCTACAGGATTTGCCTGGTGGTGGCACATTTAAGTTCTGAATTTGCCCGGTGGTGGCAGATTGGACTTGCCCGGTGGTGGCATATTGAAGTTGGCGGATTTGCCCGGTGGTGGCAGATCGGACTTGCCCGGTGGTGGCATATTGAAGTTGGCGGATTTGCCCGGTGGTGGCAGATCGGACTTGCCCGGTGGTGGCATATTGCCTGAGTGGCTAATGTGTACACGGGAGCTTTGTGCTCGTAGGAGCAGGTGGACTGCAGTAACACCTGGCTCACGGTCTCAGATATTGGTGTGTCTGAGCACAAGAGGGTCGGCGCACTTTTCTATCTGACAGTTGCGTCGAAAGGCGCAATCAGCGCAACTGTTTGCGATTGTTATTTGGACATGAATATTTGGCTTAGAAAGGCACTGATCTCTCTTTGTTTTGGAGGTTCTGCACATGCAATTCGCCCGATGGTGGTGGATTTGTAGGTACATATATGCAGTGATAATGGTCGACAGAATCATGTATGCGAAGGACATCCTACAGGACTAGCGGTTGCAATGGTTGGTACCCATGCATTCCGGTGGATGGTTGCTCTTTTATATGGACGTCGACATATTCTTTGTTATGTTTGACCACAACCAGACTTTGTGAATCACTATCATAACAAGTAGTCATTAAGGGGGGGAGTTAGAAATAATTAATTCCTACTTGTCTATAGTTGTAATTCTCCATTTGAGGAGTTTGTTCCTACATAATAGGAATTAGCTAGAATATAGTTTCTCCTAGTTTAGTGTGTGGTTGAGAGAATCTCTCAACCACAATTATTGTGCATCCAAGATAGAGTTCCTATCTTGAGACTATTTTATGTATAAATATGTGTGTAATTTCTTTGATTCATAACATAGAATTTGAATAGAGTTTGCAGTGTGATATTTTATCTTACCATACCTCTTTATACCTCTTTTATATTTATTTACTTACCATACCTCTTTTATGCTCATAGTTTTTAGCCCTTCGTATTAATAATAATTTGTCCTCTGTTATTTGGCGCATAGGTTTCACCTAAATAAAACCTCATTTTTGAGTTTTCGTATGTATAAAAAAGTTTATGGAGTAAATATAAAAGAGGCTTTATTTATTTACCATACCTACTAATCTATTTATATTAAATTTATTTACCATGCTTAGTTTATTTGTATTTTTTATTTATTTATCATACTTAGTTTAGTGTATTTTTATTTATTTAGTCATATTTGCTTTTTGGAGTGTTAATAAATCTAAAAGTGTTCGTAAATCTAGCCAATATAACTAATAATAATCATCAATAAACTCAACAACTATACAAATCTAATCAATAGTAATCATCCAACAAAGTCAACAACTCAGTAATTGTTTATTTATATACTTATTTAAAAAAAATTAATGAACAAACATTACATTTTTATTTATACAATTAATTAATTTTTTATCAGCTAGCATTAAATATTAGTTTGAGCCACCGATGGACAATGGTACACATCATATTTAGCTGTAAAATACGTATCTCGGCACAATGAATACATAGAATTGTTTTCGGAGAAGTGTTGGAATATTGCAAATTCCAGAATAAAAAATGGAGAAATTAAAACTTCCCCTTACACATAGAGGAAATTAAATTAATCTTAAGAAGAGCTGTGATTTTCATTAATAAAACAATTTTATATTCTAAAATGCTGAGTTCTTCCTCTACACGGAGGGAGCTACAAAACATTGTTATCATAACCTGTTCATACATGATCTGTCAACAAAAATAAACTTCATCCTCTCTCTGTAAAAAAAAAATAAACGGCTCTCTGTCTATTAAAAAAAAAAAAATATACTGCTTACTTTATGTATAATTTTAATCACCCTCTCTCTCTGTCTTTTTCAACTAACGCCTTTCTTTTGTGCTTACATTTAAAAATAAAGCTTGTATTGTTCTATATATCAACAACAACAACTTAAAAATTACAATTATGTTTTATATATATAAAACAAAAGGAAAAATAACTAAAAACAAATTAATATTAACAGTGTGAGCAAAGTTGCGGAGAATTATCACCGCTTGAAAAAAATTTCATAAAATGGCCTCATTAAAAATGTAGGCGGGCACAAAAAATTGTCACTGAATTTGAATTCGTGGCGGCGGTGGAAAATTTTGTAGTGGTGGCGAGATTGGTGGCACGCGGTGGTGGAGCGTGGCGGGCCACCTCTCTCACAGTGATTCTGGGGTATGCAGTTCTGCCGTATACATCAAATGGGTGGCCCGCTTAATGACTACAACCGTTGATCGGTGAGTCAGCCTTCGGATCATGGGTCTGGCTGAGGGGTACACTCCAGTAGCTGTGCCTTCGTGCCTGACCCCCGCACACGGTCGATCATCGTCTGCTGTTGTGCATGTGGCTGATGGAGCCATCTTCTTGACCCAGTCTCCTTTGATTTATTCTAAACAGACAATTGCTGTTCCAGCACTCCCTACTCACGTTTCCTTTCACGGGTTTTTCTCTGCACTTTCAACATTTTCAAAATGTTCAAAAACGCCTGCTGGTAGCACTGTGAGGACATCTGTAAATTGATCCTCGGTTCTCAATGTTCATAGTGTTTACACCATTATAACCAATTCACAGCAATTAAACTTGGTATGTTCTGTTTTATTCCTCTGGAAAACATATTTGCCACAGACAATGCAGCATTTGCAGGCTCATGTCACAAAATCACTCCCTTTGCTGTTCTTGACACTAAGCTTCTCATGACTCCGCATCAAAGCACGTAGGCAACATGCTTCAACGTAGCTGCCCTGTTAACCTGCCAGTAGACAGAAATCACCTCTGTGGGTTGTTCTTGGCTTCAGCAAAATGGCTCTGAACCCATATGAAAAACATAACCGGAAGTGCTCTTCTGATTATTAACACTTCCAACCCAATCAACATCGGTGTATCCAATAAATACGAACATTCGATGATAGCAAAAATACAAACATAGTACCTTTAACATACCTTAAAATTCTTTTTAACGCTTTTAATGTTATCCTTTGGCTTTCTGTGAACTTTGGAAATCAAATAACAACATGCATTATGTCCATTGCGGTTAGTTAAGAATACTATAAGACACCAACTATGTTTTTGTATAAACTAGGATCAAAATCCTTGTTGGTATCATCTGTTAAGAGTTTCGTCCCATCCACAGGGTGATTTTTGCTTGCATTATGCATGTTAAATCATAAAGTGCCTCATTAACATACTTGCTGTGAGATAGAAATCCATTTTTATATACATTTCTACTTATTCCCAAGTATTTCAACGAAACCATATCTAGATCATTTCAAAATTCTTCCTTCATGGTAATTTTGAAATGTTCAATAAGACGGAAATTATATTTAACGACGAAAATAACATCATCAACATACAAGGTACACAATCAAGATTTTACCATCTTTTTTTCTTTGATGTAGAGGGTGAGGTTCCTCCCTTTCTAAAATCCATTTCCCGGTAGATAGGAATCTCTCACCTTTCCACATCTTGACTTGCTTGACCCATGAGGCACTGCTAAACTACACACTTTGGCATATGGCCTTTCTTTCACCAGCGAGAGGTTGTTCAAATATTAAACACTATCTTCCATTAACATCACTTGAAATCTTTTGACTTCACATCCATTGATGACTTTCTGTTGTTTTGTCTTTCATCGTTGCTCCTTTATCTGCAGTTTCCATTAAACCTTGGGTACGAAAAGATTTCCTCACAATCTATCCCCATAATATATATATAACCTTTGACGAAAAACTTCTTGCCTTGTATTATATATATTTTCCTTCAGCATTACTCTTGTTCTTTTGAACCCATTTAACTAATAACCTCTTTACCTTGGAATTCCTTCGTCCGTTCCTCTCTATGAGCATTTGTTTCCTCATCACATAGCTTCTATCCATATCATATCCTTGATAGCTGCTTCAAGAAATGAACAGATTATCCAACATGACAATATAAAGCAAACAAAGAATTGATACAGCTGTTATTATATCTGTTCATAAATTATCTTTCAAACTTAAGATTTTCTTGCCTCTTTATGATGAATTCTTTAATTTGTGGAAAAACATGGATTTCTATCCTTGTGGTGTGCTTGGAAAAACACACTTTCATTCTCTCAAAGATTTGTGCTTCATGGCTCTCTACATTTGGTGGTATTTTATTTGAGGATATATTTTCAGCCAACTTGTCATCATTTCATCATGAGATAAACATTGTTTAACATTCATTGTTTTCTCTGTCTGGCTTCATCCCAAGCACTTGATAGGCTGAACACAGCTTCACAATGAACTTCTTGGTGGATGGGTTATATAACACCATGTCTGTGGATTCCTCCTTTGTATCAATGAAAATACATTTCTCCCCTTGTATCCAGCACCTTAGCTGATGCGGAATGTGCATAAGCCACATCCAAAAACATGCATGTGTGTGTGACACTTTGATTTGTGCCACTCCATGCCTCTTCAGGCACTTTGTTCTGTACTTTTTGTAGGGCACAATTCAAAATATCTGACTGCACAATGTGCAGCTTCAACCCAATAATCATTAGGCAAATGCTTTGCCTTTAACATACTCCTCGCCATATTAAAACATGGTTCGGTTCTTCCTTTCGGCTACTCCATTTCTTGGGTATATCTAGTTGTAAGCGCGCAAGATCCATTTTCTACAAAAACGTAGAAAATCTTTAGATATGTACTCTTTCTCTATGGTCCTTAAGGCTTTGATATGCAGCCAACTACAGTTTATAACAAAATTGCTTTGAAATTACAAAATTTTTTCAACACTTCACTTTTAATTTTTTCAAAAGTAGCCAAGTTTTTTCATAGAATATCTCGACTGTTGATATAGTGGTTGTAGTGATGGGGTTGCATGATCCCGCATACAGTGGACAATCTCTAACGGTACTTTTCCCTTATGCTTTTCCGGAAGAAAACTTTTCTCTGTCATTATTTACAGAATACAACAACCTTCCCAAAAGGTACATCCGTTTCTCTATCAATGGTAAACCACTTATCATTCGTTTTTGTTCAACAAGTTAAGACCTCTGAAGTTGAATGTCCAAATCTCAAGTGCCATAACCAATTATTATCATCTTTGGTTTATTTTGGAAGATCTCTTAATGCCTTTCTTCCTTCTCTGCAGTTCTTCAGTCTTCTCTCATTACGAGGGGGAGACACCACAGTTCCTTGTCATCTTTACTTGAAGAAATACAACGATTCTTGGGTGGTTTGTCCACATGGTGGTACAAGGCATCATTATCAAAGAAAACACTATACCCCTTATGGATGAAATTCAATCACATTTAGAAGATTATTTTCATTCCTGGAACTTCATCATGTATGCTGTGGTTTCTGCTTGCATATAATGTGTTAAAACATTTACATCTCCTTTTCCCATATGAAACTTTGCTATCGATTACTAGTGTGACTTGTATTTGCACACTCTCATCTAACATAGAAAACATTTCTAAGTTTCTTGTCACCTGGATTCTTTATAATAAGTCTAGAAACCATAAATCCTCATTTTTCTTGACCCATGTACAGTAAACCGTTACATGCATTTGCTATTTTCTTTGCTGAAATTTGCACTAGTTCCACTTCTCATATCTTGTTTCTTCTTTCCCCATTCATTAGCATAATGACCATATTTCTTACAATTTAGCAACATTGGACATTGGATTTGTCATACCTTTGTCCTTGATCCATTAATTTGTCCACTTTACTAATTTGCCAACTTAGCCCTTGATCTTGATTTGGATTCTTTGCCCCTTCCTTGAGCATTTCTTCAAAGACCTTCCTTCCACCTACATTAAACACGCACTCTTCCTCTCTTGTTCCTGCCTTGCCCTCTTCCTCTTCCAAAAGACATGTCTGGGTCTTAAAAGCATGTTCAAGAGATGAGTTTTCATTCCCTACTCAATCTGCGTTCATGAGTCATCGATGATGCATGTAGTTCATCCACGAAAACTTTTGTGAGATCTTTAGTCTCCTCTATGGTGGTTACCGTCTGCATCAGATCTTAAAAGTTAAACTCAGAGTTTTAGAAATCCTCATATAAAGAGTCTCTCCATCAGATCTTATTTATTTTGTGTTCTGAATATTTATGATGAGAAAATGAGTCAATAGTGTCGTGACTCTTTCATAGGAGGTCTTAAAGTCTCTCAAACAGCCAGTTTCTGTCTTCACATCTTTTCTTCCCTGATAGGCAATGTTGAAAGTTTCCATGGCTTCTGGATGCGGCTGGCTACTACCATATGGAAACACATCATGCTGTGAGCCCAAAGAAAAGAGGCAGCAGCATATTTCTTCTTATTGTTCTTCAGCTACATTCTTTCTGCTTGAAATTTAAAACATAAAACTCTTACTTCTTCTGGCTCTTTAAAGCCATCCTCAACAAATTCCCATAAGTCTTGGGAGACAATAGAAAGCCCTCATCATTCTTCAATGAGTGGTCTGTTTTCCCATTAAATTGTGGGAGATGGATATTTCCATACCCATGCAGTCTTGGCTCTAAGCAAATTGCCCACTCTTAACTATGCTTCAAAACGCCGTGTGTGTTTAATTAATATAAGCATCTTCTTTTTCTTTTGGCCATGAAAATTACATGAATTCATTATACATGATTACTCTGTTGGGCTTCTTGCGTCGAATAACCACTGTGAACCTGTTGACACCTTCAAATGTACAGATTTGTTGATACCATGTTGAAGATATGCAAATTTCTGAAGAGTCAAAAATGGAGAAAATAAAAACTTCCCTTACATACGAGAGGAATTAAATTTAAATCTCGGAAAAGCCGATTTTTCAACTCAATAAAACAAATTTTATTCCATAAAAATGTTTCTGGTCTCCTCTTCTGAGAGAAGTTACAATGGCTGCTCTAACATGGGTGTATAAAATCTGTCTGGCAAGAATATAAACTTCTGTCTCTCTCTGTAAAAAAATAAACGGCTCATAAACAAAAAAAATATACCTTTCGCGTGTATAATTTTAATCTGCACTCTCTCTGCCGTCTTTTTCAACTACTTTTATTCTCTCTTGCAATTTAAAATAAAGCCTGTATTCTGCTCTCTTTTAATAACAGCGCTAAAAAAATTTGATGTCATTTCTTATGTAAAAACAAGAAAAATATCTAAAAACAATTAATGTCATTAGATGCGTGATTACAAAAAAGATTATATGACTTGAAAAAGATTATAAATGGCCTCATTAAAAATCTATGGGCACGTTTTAGAAAAATTTATACTTTAAGATTTGCGTTGATAAAAACAATGATGTATTTTCTGGTGGTGGCGGATTAGTGGCGGTGGTGGGCGTCTGGTGACCACCTCTCCTGGTATTGGTTACAGGGGTATGGTTCTGTGCCCGTTACGTCAAATGGGTACGACCACCGTAATAACTACAACGGTTGATGGTGGTCAACCAGATCATGTGGTCCAACTGAAGTACTCAGTTAACATCAATGTATTCATTACACTTCCGGTCGATCTCCAACCAATGTCACTTTCGTGCTGTTTATGTACAGATGATGAACCATGTTGCCATGCGATCAGTGAATTGTTAAACAAATGGAAATTCATGTTCCCTTAAGAAGGTCTTATGGCAAAAGTAAGATTACGCCATAATGGTGTCTGTAAAATGGGCTTATATATTATATATGCGATGCGTAATTTCCTTGGTTTCACTATGTTTAATGGGACATGGCAAGAGTCAATGTGATGCATATTTCCTATGGTCCCTATCTTTAATGGACAAACACATGGAATGATATTGCACAGCGAAGTTTGTAAACTAAGATATTTGTATTCAATGTCTAAAATTATTTGTTTGTTTCAACTTTCATACGACACTTTTTCTAAGATATTTGTATTCAATGTCCAAAATTATTTGTTTATTTCAACTTTCATACACATTTTTTAAGAGTATGTTTATGCAATTAAAAGAGGTATAAGATTTTTTAAGAGTATATTTATGTATTTAAAAGAGAGCCTCAGATTGATAAAAAATCTAGCATTTTCTTATTATGCAATAATAATACAATTTTTTCATTTATGTTTATTATTTTCGTAAAAAATTCACGCATTGATTCAAATATTTACAAGTTTTATACAGACACTATAATGTATCATTACAATATTATTTAGAATAAAATTATACTTTGTTAATTCCAAATAAAATTTAAAAGATCAGTGAGAGACAAATTTCAGGTATTTTTTACAAAAATTTCTTTTTGACTCGAAGATTTGTGGCAGACGGCCGAGTTGAGAGCCCATTGTTCAATCGAGGATAGGCTGGTCTGTCAAACTCGAGATTTTCGGTTTGATCGAGTGGAGATTTTTAGGGTTTGATGCGAGTTAGGAATCGTTACCCATACGTGAGGAAATTCTTCTTTGTAGGGAAAAAAAGACACGGATATCCTTATGTCTCTCGGCCGTGAGAGAAAATAAGTTTCAATTTCACTCCCACGGTCCCACTCTAAATCCTTCACGGGAAAACGAGCATTAAAAAAGCCCATGTAAATATCAGACTTGACTTTATTTTTATATATATACTTTAACCAAAGACCAAATATGGGAAGAAAAATTTCTTTCCAAAAAACTCTAATAGGCATTAAAGGTTATATACGAGAAAGGTTTCGGATTACACTAAAAGCACGGCGATTTTGATAAACTGACTGACGCTAGAATCCCCATAATAAAAAGTTAAAGATTCCATAAAAATGCGGTGATTACTCTAACCACATTACATCTTTTTGCGCTGATACGATTCAGATACATCCCTTTCGAAATAGTTTTGAGAAAATCTACACAAAGTTCTTGCTAACGAGCAAGGGTATGGCAAGGTTATTTCATACTACTACCTGAATATAATATAGTGATATCTAAGGGGCACTTTGGGCTCCCCTCTCTTGGTTTTCCGGTCATTATAGCGAGGACACACCTCCTTGTGGCCATAGGTGCCAGTGGAACGCAACGACATTTGGAGACAGCATTTCGACGGTAGAACATACACGGCTCGGTATTGAGTTTTGGAACACACTGAATGAACACGCGACTGGGACGATACGCATAATAACAGTTGTATTAGGATGCCAAAAAAAACATAAAATTAACAAAACGAAGATATTTCTTTCAAAATCGTATGAGACAGAGTTATTAGGATGCCAAAAAAAACATAAAATTAACGAGAAATGAAGATATTTCTTTCAAAATAGTATAGACCACCTCATGAGGCGTAATCCTGTGCTTAGGTGCTTGCCCTGAGTCATAAATATAACTTATCAGAGAATTTCAATGACAACTGAAAACCTGCAACAAACTAGAACATACCTATACACGAAAAAAAGATTATTTAACTGGATCTAACCTGTCCATGGCCTAGAGGGAACAATGGATACCGATTCTCCTATTCTATAGATCCCTGCAATGCACCATCATTACCATAATCTGAATCCATTAACCTCAATTATATATCTGCATGAATACAACATTGTGTTAATAAGAAATGGACTCACCTCACAAAAGTCAACACATATGACTGCAAACACCATCAGAAGCAAGAAGGCAGTATATATGCTCTTCTTCGCCATAGCAATTTTGAAACCTGTTCTGCTGCCAGATCAAAGCGTGCATAGAGTCCGTTGTAAGAACTTATTTATAGGTGAGGATCACATCAAGACCTCCCACTGGCTTTTTGTGTTGACGATGGTTATAAATTCTACACCCCATGGACTCACTAAATAATTACCAAGCACGGATCCTTTCCTCACCATCATGTAGGAAAGTCAGGTAAAGTCAGGTATAAACTCGTTTGCTTTACAGGTTTACTTTGCAGCGTATTAAGAAAAGAAGATTTTCACTTTTATAAAATACTTATGGATTATGGGTTGTGAACCTATTTCTTTAAGATTTATTACCCTCACATTTCTTTAACCTATTTTTATTTTTAAAAAAATATAGGTAAAAATTATTTTTTTATTTTATTTTCATAAACCTATTTTTTATTTAAAAAAAATATAGATAAAAATATTTTGTTTTATTTTTTCATAAAGAGATTTTTTATTTTTTTCAAAAATACTTATAGATTATAAATTGTGAATTGTGAAATTATTTCCTTAAGACTTATTGTCTTTGTTAACAAATTTCATTAACTTATTTTTATTAGAGTTGTTTATAATGCGATTTTTTGAAAAGTTTTTTGATATATTTTTTTGATATAATTTCTCTAAAATCTTGTGGGAATTCATTAAAATCACCGAGTTTGATGCGATGCACTATGCAAAAATCGAAGTCCCTTGAGGCTTTTGAGGGTGTTAAATCCATATATGTAGTCAAAAAACAATTTAAATATGAAAAAATCAAAATTTCACTTCAAATTTTTCCGTCCGATTCAACGAAAAAATCCACCAAAACTTCAAAAAATCACATTAAAAACAATTCCATTTTTTTATTTTAAAATAGATAAAAATATTTTTATTTTTCATAGTTTATTCTAACTAAACTATAACTATAATTAACCTTTTATTTAATAAACATTTATTTTATTTAATGAGTAATAAGTATCCAGCCATATAATACATGTTGTCAGATTTAATATTACTTTAAACTCAGCTTGTGCTTTTATGTAATATGTCATTTATGTTTATTACTCCTTTTTGACACCTTACTATTATTCTTAAACCCTTACAATAATCAATTAAATGGCATTTAAACGTGTGTCTGTCTTAACACTTTTATATATATATAACTATTTTCTTTAAAAAATATGAAGATAAATATTTTTATTTTATTTTTTCATAAACCTATTTTTATTTAAAAAAAATATAGATAAAAATATTTTGTTTTATTTTTTCATAAAGAGATTTTTTATTTTTTTCAAAAAATACTTATAGATTATAAATTGTGAATTGTGAAATTATTTCATAAGACTCATTGTCTACATTAACAAATTTCATTGACTTATTTTTTATTGAGTTGTTTATAATGCGATTTTTTGAAAAGTTTTTTGATATATTTTTTTGATATAATTTCTCTAAAATCTTGTGGGAATTCATTAAAATCACAAGTTTGATCGCGTAAACTATGCAAAATCGAAAGTCCCTTGAGGCTTTTGAGGAGTGTTAAATCCATATATGTAGTCGAAAAAACAATTTAAATAGCAAAAATCAAAATTTCACTTCAAATTTTTTCCGTCCGGTTCTAACCAAAAAATCCACCAAAACTTCAAAAATCACATTAAAAACAATTCCATTTTTATTTTTAAAATAGATAAAAATATTTTTATTTTTCATAAATTTAAAAAAAATTCTAACTAAACTATAGACTATATAATTAACCTTTTATTTAATAAACATTTATTTTATTTAATGAGTAATAAGTATCCAGCCATATAATACGTGTTATTAATTTAATATTACTTCTAAACTCAACTCTGTGCTTTTATGTAATATGTTTCATTTATGTTTATTACTCACTGTATTACCTAACATGTAAAGCTATATAAAATACTAATCAATTAAATAAGCATTTAATAGTGTTGTGTCTTTAACTTTTATATATATATATATATATATATATATATATATATATATATTAATATTGAAATTAATTATAGTTAATATTTATTTTATTTAATTAATAATATATCCAACATATGATGTATATTATTAGATTTAATATTACTTTAAATTCAACATTATACTCATGTTTTATTTTGAGTAGAAAAGTTTGCGTCCTACCTAAGCGTGTATAAGTGTGTGTAAAGCTAATCAATCAAACTATAAACATTTAGATATTGATTAGTGTTGTGTATTGTTATAATATTTTATTAAAATGTTAAAATTATTAATAAAAATATTTATAAATCTAAATTTTGTAATTTAATTATTTAATGTTTAAAAAAAATAATATATTTTCTAATTAAATTTGTTAAGAAATTGGTAGGAATTTGTTTGAATAGCAAGATTGATGCACATTTAAGAGTTTTTCAAAGAGCTGAATTTATTTATTTATTCAGAAACTAATTTTAAATAACAAAAAAATAGATCTAACCAAAATCTGTTTAGCTTAATTCCAACCAAACACTCTAAAACACAAAATAATTAAACTAACTATAGACATTAATAAAATACAAATAGAATTTTAAATAGTTTAATTGATTCATATATATATTTTTCCAAATAAAATTTTAAAATTAGTTTAATTAAATGTTGATGTCTCTCCAAATTACCATGAAAAAATATTCAATAGAATTTAAAAAAAATATATATATACAATGTAAAGAATCCCTGATCTACTATCAGAAAATCAATTTAGATACAAATTCAACCACTTAAAATACTTTTAAAAAACATTTTGACTTCACAATTTATTATAAATATAATTAAAATTTTATTAAATTTATTTTTTATCATACTTTTAACATTTTACATTTTTTCAAAAGTTTTTGGAGATTGATAATTTCTCAAGATTTTTCCAGTCACCGAGATACAACTAACAGATCAGCTACAGTGTCCTCCCTAACCTTGAACCCAAGCATAAAAGAAAAGTAGTTATTCTTTATTATTATTATTATTATTAAAAAAAATTCAAGCTAAAAACCATTAACTTTTTATTAAAAAAATATAATAATAATTTACACTATTCCACTTCCCATAAAAAACATGGGAACATTAAACTTTAACCTGCCCTATTACCTGATTCTCCATACAAGCTCTCATCCAACCTGGGTTCATATTGTCATGCCGCTTCAATTCAATTTGTCAGTAGATTTACTTATGAGGCTGTCACGTCGGCGGACACATTTGTGTCTATGTACGAGAAGGGCTTTCGTATCTCTACAGTCTATATCCATCATATGAATGAGGATTGAGTATCCACTGAGTGCCATGTGCATGCACAGAGATCTAAATGATTCTGGGTGAAAACATGGTCCTTTTAGACTATGTGAAGAAAAACTTTTAGGGTAATCATCAATACTAAAGTAAACAAGATTCTGGCCAAATTTTTGGGGCATTTTCTGAAAAATCGGTATTCCTGGAAAAAGAAAAAACGGCCTTGGATTTCCGAGCTGCCATGGGATGGTGCCTGGTCACTGATGGCTGATGTGGACAAGGTCGAGGGTATGTCAGATTTGCCGGGAGCCGGCGCTGGGAATGCGTTGACCTGTAAAATTATTGGAGCTTGCATTCCCTTCAACCCAACCGCCCAGCAGCAGTTGTTCGGGAGAGAGAGCGCCGCTCGATTTGCAATTAGCCTGCAAAATCTACGGCAACGACATGACCGGGTCCATTGTGCAGAAACACCTCTCCAATCTATCATCCGGCAATTTAGTCCTATCTTTCTCCTCCGCTGCATTAATTCTTCCGGGTTCAAATTTTGAATTCTGCCATTCAAATTTGAGTTGGGTCCCAGCGCCCTCTTCATATTTCAGTAGAATACCATTCTATTTCGACATTTCGGCATTGGGCTCGGAAGTAATTCAGCAAGCTCCAGTGGTGTATGTTTCCATTGCGCTTGAGCATTTTCCGAGTCCTCCAGCTCAGCGATTCAGCGAATAGCAGCATCTGAATCTTTGCCATATCTGAGATCTCCATGGCGTGGAAGTGTCAGATCTGGATCTTACTATATTTTCGACATATCTGAAGTTGTAGAGGAGCTGAAAGTTGAATTCTTGGCGCTAATGAACAACATTTTGCTGGCAAGTGGCATTTTCGACAGATACTTGCCATGAATGTTTCCTCTGGCCTTGACTATTTTGGTAATTTCTTTCGGGCTCCTTCAACTTTCGCCAGGGTGTGGGCCTCACACTCGATGTGAATTAAAGGTCGTATGGGTACGTATGGCCATTTTCGAGATTCAACAGAATGCTAGTGGAGAATGTAGATGTACTGAGCATGTATTTTTCTCTTGTATTTGTAATAATTTGAGAGGCATTGTAACTTTCTGGCGTTGTATTGGGCGTCTTTGAAAGCGACAACAAAACTCTTATCCTATGGGATTTTGTATTTTTGGAATTTTCCCCAAATTCTTTATAAAAACAATAAGTTTGTATAGTTTAGTTTTGAAGTTATTTAATTGATAGAGGGATTTAATTGTTTCGAAATTTGTATGCTTTCGTTTTGAAATTATTTAATTGGTTTGAAGAGTAAAAAAATGAATATATTTAAAGTATGTATCCTCGTCAAAATTAGAGAGAATGAATAAATTCGGGAGACTTGGTGCTAAAGGAGAGATAAGGGTGAAATGAAAAAAAAGATTATTATTAATAGTGAAGTAATGTGGAAAAAAGATATTTTAACTTTACATATTTTTGGTGTAATTTTAAAATGGGAAAGAATTTTAATTTTTCATTAATAATGAAAATTTGATGAGTTATTTTTTTAGTTAGAATTGTTTTTTTTAATAAAACTAATATATATTTTTAATGTAAATGCTGATAAATATTATTAAAAAATTATTTTTAATGACAAATTTGTAGTTAATTTTTTATTTAGAAAATGTTTTTTTTCTAAAAAAATTAAATCAATATATATTTTTAATGATAATGATGATGATTAATTTTAAAATGGTATATGAAACTTAAAAAGAAAGTATGATATTATTTGAAATTTTGTAGAGTTTTATTATATTATAAAAATATTAAAAAAAATGTTTCAATATCATCATTAGTTTTGTTGAGTTTAAAGGTTAAAAAGATTATTGATGTGACAAATATTTAAAAATTTTAATTTGATATGTATGTAAACTCTATGCTATAAACTTTTCCATATAGAAGTTAAAGCGAAAAAAATTTTCTATATAAAAAAGTAAAATGAAAAATAAAATGGGAAAGTATATGGATCTCTATTATGGAAGAATAAAATCTTTCATCAATTAATCATATATATTTTAACATAATTTGTTTTTATTATCTACATAATTTTTCTAATTAAATAAATAGAAATTCTTTATGAAAAAGTTGTTTTTTTCAAAGAAAAATACGAAAGTTTATTGATTTAACAAAATATAGAGTCACATATCTATGACATTTATAAGTGTTGTGGGGTACATCCACATTGAGAACCTCATTTAGGGATTGCATTTGACCCTCTTCCATATATGTCACCACTTTTATTTTACTAGAAGATATTTCCCTATTAGTTGGGATCATATTCTATTTTTGACATTTTCTTATTTTAATAAGTCTATTTTTAACTATCGAGTGACACTTAAGATGATATGTAGAAATGATTGGGTGTTGAATAGGTAGTGATATGGCTATTTCTGTCGATTAGTAAGAATTTCATATTCTCTCACCTTCCCATTCATAAATGCACATGTCCTTTCTTATCTTGGGAGATTACCCTATCCTAAACACTTATTCAGTTTCAAGATCAACTTTATCCTTTCATTTTTAGTATTTTTTTTCTATTTATGAGCTAGGGGTTGCATGAGAGAGTCTACACTTTAGTTCTAGCTTATTTTTTACTCCACTTACATTTAGTTGTCTCTCATTTTATATTTTCACTCTATTTTAGTGGCTCATCCTCTAATTCCAAGCTACTAGCTAATGAGGGGTAGATTATTTTTTTATTTTTCTAGTGTGCATGCACTATGGAACCCTAACCTAGGGTACATTTTCTCCCCTCTCGAAAAGGTATTATAAATATGTATTCATAGTCAATAAATAATGAACACAATTGTTATGAAGTAATTGAAATTGATCTCTTGAGCTACTTGGTGTTTTTTCAGTGCAATTTCATTCTCTCTTGTTTCTTGTTATGCAATTGCTAGTGTAATTTGTTTTACACAACTAAATATTGTGCTTGGTGCTTAAAATACAACAAAGTGTTGTTGAACCCTTTACATAGCTTCTTATGTCTTATCCATTATCACTAAAAAAAAGGTGATTCACACTAGTAGATTAACCCGAGTCATCTAGTTATTATGAAGGTCCATCATTGTATAAAATATGACATAAAACACTAAAAATATTGAAGTTTAGGTCCATGAGTTCATAACTATGTTCTACAATATGTCCATTCTAGATTACTCGAAAACAATCCAAGTTTTTTTTATTTCTAATTCCCAACTCTAGACTTTGAGAGCTAGTTTAGTAATATAAGAAAGATGTGGATAGATACTAAACATCATCATAAAAATTTTCATAATGTAAAATGTCCAACATGGTAATAAATATGATGGGATTCGACACAGGGTCTACGGAGAGAATGGAAAAAGAAATGAGATAATGGTGAAGTTTTTTGTGATATGGTTTTTTGATCTTGCTTGCACTATTGTTATGTTATAATCTCTCTTGAGGTTTATGTGTTTGGGGATTGGTCCCAAGACTAGAGGACACATCAATGGTAGGTTCCGGATGGATCTAGAAGGTGAATAAAGTGGAAGGCATAAGAATCGAGAAAGACAAGGCCACATGTGTGGCCATATGGGTTCTCTCGTGTGGATAGTGACAACACAGGAGACCTTTATTGCTCTATATTTTTTTCGGTGAATTACTTGCCCATTATTTCTCATGTTATCCCAACATGCATCAATTCATGAGTCCTATTTCTCGTTCTATTTTTTAGAGCTCGATCAAATGAGTATTTGGCATGCAAAATTCAATTTTAAAAATTCAAAACACACCATCATTGTTTCAATCCATGCAGTTTGCACATATTTAGGCACCCAAAAATTAGTGTAAATGCTCAAATTTCCCAAAAAATGTTTTACTGAGTTGAAAACGGTAGCATGTCTACTCACATTTATGTTGCCTTAGGTTCTCATATCTCTACTCTCTTTGGATTTAATGTCTCTTTGAATGTCTTCTCCACATGTTTTTCTCCCATTTTCGCTACCATTCATGCGGTCAACTCTCTAAATATAAGATGGGAACTTGTTTATGTGGACCTTAAAAATATGAGAGTGTACTCCAAAACCACCATTTAGGTCCCATAAAAGTGATAGCGAGTTGTTTCAACTACCTAATGCTTAGCTCATTGAGTTAGGGGTTGGTGGGAAAAACAAAACTACAAATTTGAATTCAAATTTTGACATAGATATTTTGGGTGAGGTTTTTGGGCAATAATGGGCGTGGATAATTTCTTATAATCCCCCCTCCATTTCCCACTCATTATATCATATTCCCCATATCAACTTGCATTTTAAATCGATTGCTCGATGTTTTTAATTACCCGGATGAATATTTACATACACATCATATTTTATTTTTCAATTTGGTTTGTATAGTAGCAATGACATTTAAATGTCCCTACAAGTTACTAAATAACATAATCAATTACAATAATCCTAGAGTTCAAAATGATATTTTTTAAAAGTTTCATGCAATATCACACGTCATAGTTTTACAAATGATATACTATATTTTTGTCAGAGGTATTCTAAGAAGGGTCAATAAGAAATTTAAGGGTATTATTGATTTATTATGTAAGAAAAAATATGAATAGACATTAATATGGGAAAATATTTAATGACCTTGTAGGACACATCTCAATAGGAAAGGTAAATTATTAGTTAGCTATACTTTAATGTAATTGATTTATATGGGATTATATTTGAAGCCAAACCAATATAAAAAAAATGTGATTAGCAATGGATAATAAATAAAGTGGAGAAGCAAATAATTACCTTGTGCGATAATTTTTTTCCCTAGGGGTTTGAGGTCCTCTAGTTTTGGTAAAAGTGCTTTCGGATGCAGATTATGCCATATTAGATATTGCTTTCTTGGGTCCCAAAATATGTTCTCGAAATAGGCATTAGGAAAATTTGCTACAAGTTTATATGGTTTAGAGACTAATTAGAGAAATCTTTGTATGATGACCTCATGGAAAATTTTAGCATTATCAAAAGCCTTGTAGGATGGGGGTTAAAAAAGCTTGTTTCTATTTTTAAAGGCCTTTTATTGCAAAAACATGTGTAGAGGCTAATTCAAAGAATGAGGTTTGTGGCCCCAAGTAGCAAGACCTAAGTATATATCTACCTAATTATATAGTGTATTGGATCATAAGTCCTTTTTAAACGAAAAAAATAAATTCTCAATAATATAAAGCGCTAAATTATCTAGGCTTTCCATCTTGTTGGGAACTAGTTAATTTCTCAAATTGAAAAGAGAGTAAATTACAAATCAATATTGACCTTGGCTAAGAAGAAAAGGTAAGCGAGAAACGCCACTGAGGATGATTCACTGGATTTCAGAAACTAAATTAATTAATCTCGAATGGGTTGCGGGGTAGGAAATTACCACTATTTGGCATAAATTATGGCTAATCTAGGAAAAAACTACCCCTTATAAGCATTATGAAATGAAAATAAATAAATAAAAATTATTTGGATTTTTTTATGGTGCTTCATAGAGGAATCTCTTTAAGGGAGATTAAAAGAGTATATCATATCTATCATCAAATCATAATATTTTTTTGGAAGATAAATTGGTGAAGAAACTAATAATTTCTTTGAAATTATGGCTTTATGATTATCTTGAGCCAATCAGAATATTTGGAGACTCGAAATGTTGATTATAAAAATGAGACTCAATGTTGATTATAAAATTGATGCAGAGAAGAAGATGATCTTAGAAATTTTACATTATGACCCTTGCATGATGATGTTTACTATCTATTTAGATATTTCTTATACTACAAACTAGCACTCAAAGTCTAGAGTTGGGATAAACCAATCAAAAACCTAGATTGTTTGAGTAATCTAGAATGGACATATTGCATAACATAATCATGAACCATGGACCTAAAATTCAATATTTTTTAGTGTTTTATGTCATATTTTTATAATGATGGAACTTCATAATTAACTAAATGAATGGATTAATTTTCTATTGTGAATCACTTTTTTTTAGTGATAATGGATAAGATCTAAGAATGTTATGTAAAGGGTTCAACAACACTTTGTTGGATTTTAAGAACAAGCAATAGATCTATTTGTGCAAAAAATATTACGATTGCATGATTTCATAACAAGAAACAAGAGAGAATGAAATTGCATTGAAAAAGACCAAGTAGTTCGATAGATCAATTTCAATTACTTCATATTATGTGCATTTTTCTTGACATGAATATATATTTATAATAATCCTTCGAGGAGGAAATGTACACTAGGTTGAGGTTCCATAGTGCATGCAAACTAGAAAATGGAAATCAATTTTCCCCCATTAGCTCTATTTTCAATTCCAAGCTAGTAGCTTGGGTAACTTGAGAAGTCGAAAATAGAGACAACTACTAGCTTGGATTTTTTTTTAATAAATACAAATTATGTTAAAATATATATGATGAATTGATAGACATTGTATTCTTCCCATAATAGAGATCAATGTAATTTCCCATTTTATTTTCATTCTACTTTTTAAAAGCGTTTTTCATTTGATTTCTATATGGAAAAGTTTATAACATAGAGTTTACATACATATCAAATTAAAATTTTTAAATATTTGTCACATCAATAATCATTTTTAACCTTTAAACTCAACAAAACTATGATGATATTGGAACATTTTTTTAATATTTTTATAATATAATAAAACTCTACAAAATTCCAAATAATATCATACTTTTAAGTTTCATAAATCATTTTAAAAATAATCATCATTATCATTAAAAATGTATATTGATTTAATTTTTAGAAAAGAAACATTTATAAGTAAAAAACAACTACCATTTTCTCATTAAAAATTAATAATTTTAATAATATTTATCATCATTATATTTTTAATAATATATATCATCATTTTCATTAAAAATATATATATATTGATTTAATTAAAGGAAAAAAAATATATAATTAAAAAATAACTACAAATTTCTCATTAAATATAAAAAATTTAATAATATTTATTTTTATAAAAAGTTTAAAATTATTTCCCATTTTACAATTACACCAAAAATATAAAGTTAAAATCTCTTTTTTCATATTGTTTCACTACTAATAATAACTTTTTTTCATTTCATCTTATACTCTCCTTTGTTTCGCGAGAGTTCCCTCGTTTGCTCATCCTCTCTAATTTTGAGGAAGGTAGAGCTTAAATATCATTCATTTTTTCCACTCAACAAACCAGTTAAATAATTTCAAAACGGAAGCATAAAAATTTCAGAACAATTAAATCTCTTGTATCAATTAAATAACTTCAAAACTAAACCCATACTGTTGTCATTTATAAAGAGTTGGGGAGAAATTCCAAAAAATACAAAATCCCATAGGGTACGGTAGATCTTTGAGTTGTTGCATTCAAAGATGCCCAATACAATGCCTGGAGTTACAATGCCTCTAAAAGTATTTAGAGGCTTATATATCACATTCTCCACGGTTTCCGCTGAATCTCAAGAAATTCCTACAGACCTACACGACCTTCTAGTTCACAGCAGAGCAGAAGGCCCAGAATCTTACGAAAATTGGAGCCTAGAGAAATTACCAAAATAGTCAAGGCCAGAGGAACATTCATGGCATTTCGTCGAAATTACTTACAGGAAAATTATTGTTCATTGATGCCACAAAGAACTCCAACTTTGTGTCCCTCTGTATAGCTTCAGATATGCTGAAATATAAGATTCACATCTTGACACTCACGCCATCGAGATCTCAGGATAAGGGCGCTGATCTTACATCGTTGGGGCTGAAGGAATCGGAAATGCTCGAGCGCAATGGATACATGCACCACTGGAGCTCGCTGAGTTACCTCGAGCCCAATGCTGAAATGTCCAAATAAAGAGTATTCTACGGAAATATGAATTGGGTACTGGTTCAGTTCAAATTTTGAACGTGGCAGAATTAAAAATTTGAACCTGGAAGAATTAATGCAGCCGGAGGTCTGATGGGACTGGGGTTCATGGACAGGGGAGGCGGCAGCGAGGAGGGTGGCGGAGGAAGAGGGGCGAGCCTCGTGTTTAGCTGCCATGGGCCGTGTAATGCGGCCTAGGCAGCTGATACCCACCGCACGATGGTCTACACTTTCTAATAGGACGGTGGGCATCTGGCGGCCTAGGCCGCATTAATGGGCCTATGGCAGCTGAAATAAAGGTCGCCGAGGAAGAGGTGGAGGATGGTAGTGGGGCCCGAGGACGGGGTGACTAGAGGGAAAAAAATGGAACAGCGACGGAGAGGAACGTGCCGGAGCCGAGTATCGGTCGGAAGGGGACTGCCGGAGGTGTCAAATCACCTTCCGGTTTATCCCAGGAGTTAGCCTCTTCTTGCAAGTAGTATCTACACCACATGGCTATTATGTGCGCGAATTTTAACGCAACGATGTGAGGGACAACCCTAGATCTACTGCCACGTGGACGGCCAAAGGGACGTTTGGAGTTTGCATCAATGATCTAGCATCTGCCCAAAAATCCAAGGAAATCTATGAATTATATATCTTTGGAATTGACTAGCGGTGGTCCACAATAATTTTTTCATATATTTTTATGTATCAATTTTGATCAGTGTCTCTCAATTTGGGCAATATTATTATGGTAACAGAAATAGTAAATACCCCATCTTTAAGTTTATGTACTAAACCTATAAATTTATATTTTTTTGCAGATCTCTATATTTAGTATGTTAACAGTAATGGACCAAATTTTATGTCGCTAAACACATTACTAAGGCTAAAGTTAGTCTTATATTCCTGACTCTCTGGCTGTTACATACATTTCTCCACATACGATTTCTTGTTTCAGTACCTCTACCTAGTGTTATGGTTTCTATCACAATACGATTCTCGTCCACCTGCATCTACTGGCTAAAAGCTTATATATTAAGCAATAGTGGGTGAATGGTCTTTGCTTTGTTAAATTCTTTTTTCTACTTTATTGTTTGAACGAAAATAACTGTTGATTTATTATTTTATTTTTCAACTATGCTAATCAAAAAATATGCTTTTGGATTATATTTAATTATTTGTTTTTAGATTTTGTATATTTTATAGTTATTTTTTAAACAATAAAATTGTAGGTGTATACTTTATATTTAACATGTATAATTAAAAAAATACAACTTTAAATTTATATTTAATTATTGTTTTTAAATTATTTGTATATTTGAGAATTTGTTTTTCATGGATTTTATATTTTATTTAATTAGTTTAGTTACTTCATTATAATTTCAAAGATTCATGCTTTAAGTGATTCAAAAGCAACTAAACAATTTGGATAAAAGTATTAGGAAAAAAGTAATTTCAATTAATACTTTCATTCATAACATAATGATTGAGGCATATTGCATGAATAATAAAAATTAATATAATATAGAGTAGAAAAGATATTGCCAAACAAAAAAGTTTCTATGTGGACATGTAAAACAACTAGATTCTGCTGTAAAGTAATAGTAAAAGCCTTAATAAATCACATATATTATTATAAAATAAATAATTTGCATATAAACATATAAATCATATTCTAATCATAGTTAAAATATTACGAATTTCAGCACGAACTAATTATCGAAATTTGACATTAATTATAGAGTAATTTATCAAATAATATATGTTTTTAATCTTTAGACACAGTTTAAATTTAAAATGTCATATTTATCAAATTTAATAATACTAATTGTATATTTTAATTTAACGTTATTCATTAAGTAATTATAGATATCATTTCAGGGATAATATTAAAAAACATACCTTCTAATATATTTTACATCATAAAAATCATATAATTAAACTAAATTATAACCTTATTTAATAATAATAATAATTACTTTATTTTAAATTATAATCATTAATATTAATTTACATATATACATAAGAGAGTAAACATTTTGTTTAAAATATATATATACATTAAATAATACCTAGTAAGAGTAAGTGTGTTTTTTTTTACAATAAACAATTAAACAACCTTCACATTATAGAACTATTACCCTCTATATGAGGTACACATATTATAAATACGTGGTTTATAAACTATAAAATAAATCACTCCAAACTAAACCTCCATAGCGCAGATCCATTCTCATTATTCTATGGTGTAACTCTCGATATGAAAACTAATCTACCACAATGAGTACTCTTGGGGTTTTAATGACATTGACGTAAATGCAATTAATTATATTAACCTCCATGTGATTTGTTTTACCGCTCGATACATTGAGATTTCATGTTATCCATCGGGCGAGGCCTATCAGTTTATTCACTGTATCCGGTCATAAATTCCATGTCACATTTGGAGTTAATTGTCCCGCCATATGGCTTCATTCTCGCCTGGCTGGGTACAGATGTCGCCCGTCAGTTAATTGGCGGTACAGGGGTAGAGTTCGAGAGCCAGCAAGCAGATCATGCCTCGATCTCCGCAGAGATTGCGAGGGAAAGATCATCGACTTGGGTTTCGTCCACCGCCCTGTCTCACAAGCTTGGAGACTCTTTCATGGCGCGCTGCCCGTCACTGCTCCTTCCAGCCTGCATGGCTAGTCACCTTGATTTGGAGGTAAGCATTACTATGAACACTTCAGTTTAACGACCAGTGAGGTGTTATAAATAAACCTACAGGTTTTTTCGTGCATCTACTAAAATCTTTTTGGTTCGACCCTGTGCAATGGCGTTCTACGAACAGGTTTGCCAATGTAATGCAGGGTGTCGGTGGAGAATGGCTATGCGGTTCGTTACTTTGGCTCTCTAGAAAGAATCCGCCTTGACTCAGCAGGTATGACCGACATCGACCTCCTCTTCTTCTCATGTTTTAAACAAATAAATCGAGAAACCGCTTATAAACCTTATATGACCTTGTTTTCTTTTCTTTGGACAGGCTACGCGAGGTTTAATACTCTTTTCAGGCATGTAAACCGAATATCAACCCCTCAGCTTCTTATGAAATTACACTTGTCCATTTTAGCTTTTCAGCACTAAATCTCTCAGAAAATTCCTAACAAGTTTTCGTTTGGGTTTCTACAGGTGAGATGGCCGGTTAAGCCTTTCTTCCACTGAGAGATTTTTATTGTTTTAGTCCAGCGGATGAAATGACCGGTTCCCAATTTTCACAGGTACTTCGGCACTCATGATTATTCAAAGTCATGGCGTATGTTTTTAGCTACTGTAATAGTTAGGTTACAGCTTTTCCAGCCTAGGTTTTCTTTTTGTTTCGCTACAGAATAAGAGACAGTTATCTTTCAGAGAGTTTAGTCTAGACCTTATTCTATGTGTACAGGTTATTATTTTGCAATACGCACAATGTATTATTATTTTGGCTACCAGCGATCATGGCCAAGCCCTTTGACTACCCCGTCGTACTCTAGACCATATTGTTCTAACTAAACTCGGTGCAACTTGTAATACAAATAATTTCTTTCCTTATTTATGTGTCGCTCTAGGTTCTGGTTTGAAAGTCCTTTGGAAATGTTTATACTGTGATGATAAGCAATGGCACTGCTTCCATCGTCCGCAAGTACTTCTTAAGTTTATTTTCTTAAGCACGGTTATGCTTCTTATTAAAGTTCTTTACCTATTGAGTAATACAGTTCTCGGCCATGTCTTTAGTAGGTCGTGTATCTTTGTTGAAATGGCATAAATTTGTGCATGCTCTCGAAAGAGAGTTTTCCTGTTTAATATCAACAGTATTTCTGTCTCAAACTTGTTTGTAGCGTAGCATACGTTTTCTTTTCTACGATATCTTGTATCTTCTCATAAGTTAAGACTTAAGTTTTATAATTTAGATTAATTAAACCCTATTTTGGCACTGGCCGCCGTAATCAAGGCCATGTATAGTCTCAGGGGTATGAACAGGAGCGAGTAGGGTTTCCATTCCCAACTCAGCTCTACAAGTTCGCACTATAGCATACTCCTGTCAAGATGTGATTGGAATACTATTTGGATAGCACGTATATTCCTGTTTTCTTTTTATCGCAAGCAAGATAAATAACTACTGGTTCATTCTTCTTATTTATCCAACGTAAATGATTACTTGTGGTTTTGTGTGCCTGTTCCTTTCTTTCTATCCGTTGCTTAATAATGTAGGTACTTGTATTGTATTTCCATTAAAACCCTATGTTAACCCAGGTATATTCTTGCTTTTCTGTTATTCTGTTGTTATTCTGCTAACTTTCTTTTAAGTGCATCATATACAAATTTAAAGATTAACTGCTACAGAGTTCACGTTTCCAGACTTATCTACTATTTCCGGCCATATGTCTGAGAAGTATTTTCACAAATAATTATTAAACACTTTAACCATTACTGTAATCAACTATATCACATTTTAGTAGTGTAAATAGATAAACAGTAATTCCTGTATTATAACTTTGAACAAATTCTAAAGTACTTATCTGGTAGGACACGAATGCTCTCAAACTGTGGTCCTCCCAACCATCAAGGGAGGCAATGACGTCCTCCGCTTGCCCCCTAGCTCTAGAATTCAGTCAGTGCCACGGAAACAATGGATAAGCCTTCGGTTGTGACCTCTGGATCTCCAATCCAGTCACAACAGGCAAATCTGGCTATAAGGTTCTTTGCAAAAACTGTTCTCCACTGGTCTTCCACCCAGCGCTAGAGACTCTTGCCACTTCTCACCTTTTCTCCAGAAAATTCACAGAACCCCTATCCCTCTCCTGGGATTTTCTTTTATCCCTGGAGGGTAGGTAACTTTCCTCCAACTGTTTCCAATCACCCCTATTCTTAGAAATTTTTTTCCAACAGTTTAAGAGATTCCCTTTTTGTTTTATTTTTCTAACTCAGTAATGCAAAGTAAAATAATGTTTTTTTTTTAGTTTCTTTTACCACAATAAAGTAAACAAATAATAACAGAATAACAAATTGTCTTATCAGCTTATTCATGCTAATTAACTCTAAATGAGGCTGTCACATCTTCCCCCCCTGGAAGTAACACCGTCCTCAGTGTTTTCAGCGCATCTCTGCAAAGAGTTCTGGGTAAGCTTCCTGCACAAAATTTTCATCCTCCCAAGTAGCTTCATTAGGTCCAAAGTGCTTCCACTGCACTTTCACCTGAGCAACTACTCTTTTACGGAGTTCAATTTCTCTACGATCAAGTATGCGTAGCGGCTCTACCAGAAACTCTCCGTCCGGTTCTACCTGAAAGGAAACAACAGGATTACCAATCAGTAGATTCAAATTTTGATTCAATATTTCAGTTAGGACTTATTTCCATTCTATCTTCCTACCTGAATGCTCTGCCAATGAATTACATGTTTTTCATCATGCACATATCGCTTTAACAAGGATACGTGGAACACGTTGTGGACTCTAATATGACTAGGCAAAGCCAGCCTGTAGGCTATTGGTCCCACCCTTTCCAGAATTTGGAAGGGTCCGCAGTAACGAGGGGCTAACTTTGCGCAAGAAGTCCACCTTAAGGTACTTCTTTTAGGCTTAATTCTGACATATACGTGGTCACCCACTCCGAATTCGCAATAAGATATTTTCTTATCTGCAAAGACTTCTTGTCGGTCCTGCACGGCCTTCAAATTCTGCCTTATTCGTTTTACTTCAGCCTCTAGCTCTGCCAACATTTCTGGTCCCAACATTAATTTTGTCTCCGGACTGCTCCAGTTAATTGGTGTACGACACTGTCGCCCATATAACGTCTCGAAGGGACTCATTTTTAGAGATTCCTGATCTCCGTTGTTATATGCAAACTCCACTAGGTGCAGGTAATTTTCCCATTTAGCTCGCTGCCGCATTACATACATGCGCAGCATATCCTCCAAAACTTGGTTTACCCGTTCTGTCTGCCCATCCGTTTGAAGGTGGTAGGCAGTGCTGAAGTGTATTTGAGTTCCTAAACCTGAAAACAAGGTTTTCCAAAATGCGGAGGTAAACTTAACATCCCGATCTGAAATCACGGTCTTAGGTATGCCATGCAACCTAAAGATTTCCCTCATAAATATGTCTGCGATCTGCATTGTCTTGTAAGTGGACTGCACAGGTATGACGTGGGCAGATTTACTTAATCTGTCCACCACTACCATGATTGAATCATTTTGCTTCCTTGTTCGAGGTAAGCCTGTGATGAAATCTAAAGAGATCACTTCCCATTTCCATTCAGGAATGGGTATGGGCTGTAGTAGTCCTGCAGGGTGCCGATGCTCCACTTTAACCTGCTGGCACTCTAAACACTTACTCGGATATTCTGCAATGTCTCTGCGCATACCGGGCCAATAATATATCTTTCTAATCGCCGAAAGCATCTTCTGATAACCAGGATGACCAGCGTAGTTGCTGCGATGGTACTCGTCCAGGATTAACCCCTTGAGACTTGCACGATTAGGAACATAGGTCCTTCCGCGAAACATTAACATTTGTTCCTCATTGCTTCCATACTCGGATGGCTTACCTTGCTTCTGATCTTCTTCCATCTGTTGCCACAAAAACTGGTATTCTGGGTCTTTCTGGGCCTCTTCCCTTATTTGTTATGATAGCTGGCTTACAGGTTGGTTGTAATACATTGCATAGATCCCATGCAATTTCCTACTCAAGGCGTCTGCAACTCGGTTTTCTTTTCCTTTAACATGTTGTATGTCCATGTCAAATTCGCTCAAAAAGGCGTTCCACCTTGCTTGCCTAGAGTTTAAATTTGTCTGCTTGAAGTAGTTAGTCAAACTGTTGTGGTCTGTTTTGAGTATGAACCTTTTGCCCAGTAGGTAATGCCTCCACACTCGGAGAGCATGCACTACTGCCGTGAGTTCTAGATCATAGGCAGAGTACTTTTGTTCATGTTCTCTCAATTCCCTGGACTCATAGGCTATTACCTTGCCTTCTTGCGTTAACACTGCACCCACTCCCTCCTTGCTGGCATCAGTACACACCACATAATCTTTGCTGGGGTCAGCAACTTTCAGCACTGGTACTGTGGTTAAGAGTTGTTTCAGCTTCTCAAAGCTGTTCTGACATTCATTCGTCCATTTGAAAGATCTACCTTTTTTTTGTAAGGATGTAATAGGATAGGCAATCTTAGAAAACCCTTCGATGAACCGCATGTAGTATCCTGCCAGACCCATGAATGATCTGATATCTGCCACATTCTGTGGTACTCGCCATTCCATGATGGTTTTAATCTTTTCGGGGTCCACCGCTATTCCTTCAGCTGTCACAACATGACCCAACTACTGGATTTCTGATTTAAAGAAATCACACTTGCTGAATTTAGCGTACAGCTGATGCTTCCTTAGTATCTCTAACATTATTCTCAGATGCTCCTTATGTTCTCCCTCGCTCTTGGAGTAGATCAGTATGTCGTCTATGAAGACCAGTACAAAACGATCTAAAAACTGATGGAAAATGCCATTCATCAACCTCATAAAGGTTGTTGGCGCATTTGTCAACCCGAATGGTAATACTACAAACTCATAATGTCCATATCTGGTGCGGAATGCTGTCTTGCAAACATCCTCATCCTTGATTCGAATCTGGTGATATCCAGACCGCAAATCTATTTTAGAGAACACTTTGGCACCTCTCACCTGATCGAATAAATCATCGATTCTGGGTAGAGGATATTTATTCTTAATTGTCAGCTTGTTGAGTTGTCGGTAGTCCATACACATGCGTAAGGTTCCATCCTTCTTTTTAACAAAGAGGACGGGTGCTCCCCAAGGTGACACGCTTGGGCGGATATATCCTTTATCTAACAATTCCTGCAACTGCATCTTTAACTCTGTTAATTCTGGTATACTCATTCTGTAAGGTGCTCTTGACACAGGAGAGGCTCCAGGTAGTAGTTCAATAATGAAATCAATATCTCTTTTAGGTGGCAATCTTGGAATGTTTTCTGGAAACACATCTAGGAATTCCTGTACCACAAGAATGTCTTTTATATCTGCTGCTTTTCCGTTAGATTCAGCATACCCTACTTGAATTGCGTACAACTGACATCCCTTTCGGATACACTTGCTCATCTGAGATGCTGTTATGGGGCGCAATTGCACAGGCTTTTTAATTCCTTTAATTTCCTTACGCGTACCATCCTGCGCTCTATAATAAAATGTCTTTTCCTTACAGTCCACTAAGGTCCAGTGTTTCTCCAACCAGTCCATTCCTAGTAATACATCATACGATCCCAATGGTAGAATATTTAAGTCTACCTGCAGCTGCTGTTTTGCAACTTCCAAAGTGTAATTTGCAATTTTCGCAGTCACTTTGCGTTTAGCTCCGGTGGCTAGTTGAACTAACCAGGGGTTTTTAAATTTCTGTTCTTTTAAATTGCACATTTCCACTAGTTTAGGACTTACATAACTTAAACTAGCGCCAGGATCTATTAAAATCGAGACAGGTTTAGATAACATAGTACCTTCCAGTTCAATCATTGTCGGCTGGAAATCAGCCTGTCGATCCTCCAAGGCTGCGTTTATACGTGGTATGTTTCGCCCCACGTCCCCCACTGTTGATGCCTCCTGCAAGTTTGCCACATTTTCATTCCTTTTTCATTGTGGACAGTGCTTATAATAGTGTGCTTCCCCATAGCCCCAACACTGTAAGGGAGGTTTAGAATTCTGCCCTTGCTCTGGTTTGCTTGATGCTTCTGTGGGTTTTTCTTCAGCTGGCCACTTGATCCTTTGATGTTTTTTGTTAAATTGTTTGCTACCAGCGTTCCGTCCTATCCCTTTAAAGTGGCTGCTTTTGCTGCTTTTAAAAGTAGATGAATTCTTTTGATTTTTCTTGGGCTGCCAACCTTTTCCACCATCCCCTTTGATCTTATACTGCTGGTAACACATGTGTGCTTTCCGGACAGCTTCATCCATCGTTTGGGGGTTAACAAACTCTATTCTTTCCCTCATAGGGGCAGGCAAACTACTCAGAAATCTCTGTACCTTGGCCTTTTCTTCTCTGAGGTAAGGTACATAGCTTAGCAGGGACGTAAATTTCGTAACATACTCATCCATGGTCATTTGGCCCAACCTAAGATCATGGAATTCTTTGGCTTTATCATCGTAAAATCTCTTTGTTAGATATTTATCTTTGAAGTACTGCTGGAACGATTCCCATGTAATGTCTCGCTCATCAATGCTGCAAACATTCTTTACCTCCTCCCACCACAGGGTGGCTTTCTCTCGCAGCTGGTATATAGCCAAATCTAGCCTTCAGATTGCTGCTATATTCATATACCTGAAAATATTTATTGATGTTAATTAACCATGCTTCAGTTGCCTCTTCTGCCTCACCATCAAACATCGGTGGCTTGATCTTACGAAACTCCCCTTGCAGTTCATTTCTCTGCCTCTTATGATCCTGCTGATCAGACGGATTTCCCAATTCTGCCTCATTATAATTGTGGTTTTTGCTCCTGTGAGAGAAACTCTTTTCTGTCTTTCCAGTGGTGTTGTTTCTGGTTTGCTGGTCTTCTGATTCCGTTGATAATTCTCTTTCTGCACTAGGCTGCCGCATTTCCTGATTCTGCTTATCAGATATACTCTTCAGGATCCTTTCCTGGTCTAGCAATAACCTTTCATTGTCCTTTCGGACTCTAATCATCTCCTCTTGTAACTGTTGTACTGTATTTAGCAGAGAGGCAGTTTGCTGCTGCTGTTCTTCCAGCATTTTACTTGTCTTTTGGTGCTGTTCCACAGTTAGTTGAACCCACATTTCCGAGTTCATAACTGTTGGGCCTTGAGTCTCATTTGGTTGTGACTGAGATGCCATGTCTTCCCTCAAGTCTTTTATCTCTTCTCAGTGCACTAATACACACACAGCTTTGTTAGTAGACCCTTAGGTTGCCAGTGTAGTAACCGGCTCTGATACCACTTGTCACATACAACTATAACTTCTACCCTAGTAAGAGTAATTAATAATTTTTTTTTTTACAATAAACAATTAAACAACCTTCACATTATAGAACTATTACCCTCTATATGAGGTACACATATTATAAATACGTGGTTTATAAACTATAAAATAAATCACTCCAAACTAAACCTCCATAGCGCAGATCCATTCTCATTATTCTATGGTGTAACTCTCGATATGAAAACTAATCTACCACAATGAGTACTCTTGGGGTTTTAATGACATTGACGTAAATGCAATTAATTATATTAACCTCCATGTGATTTGTTTTACCGCTCGATACATTGAGATTTCATGTTATCCATCGGGCGAGGCCTATCAGTTTATTCACTGTATCCGGTCATAAATTCCATGTCACATTTGGAGTTAATTGTCCCGCCATATGGCTTCATTCTCGCCTGGCTGGGTACAGATGTCGCCCGTCAGTTAATTGGCGGTACAGGGGTAGAGTTCGAGAGCCAGCAAGCAGATCATGCCTCGATCTCCGCAGAGATTGCGAGGGAAAGATCATCGACTTGGGTTTCGTCCACCGCCCTGTCTCACAAGCTTGGAGACTCTTTCATGGCGCGCTGCCCGTCACTGCTCCTTCCAGCCTGCATGGCTAGTCACCTTGATTTGGAGGTAAGCATTACTATGAACACTTCAGTTTAACGACCAGTGAGGTGTTATAAATAAACCTACAGGTTTTTTCGTGCATCTACTAAAATCTTTTTGGTTCGACCCTGTGCAATGGCGTTCTACGAACAGGTTTGCCAATGTAATGCAGGGTGTCGGTGGAGAATGGCTATGCGGTTCGTTACTTTGGCTCTCTAGAAAGAATCCGCCTTGACTCAGCAGGTATGACCGACATCGACCTCCTCTTCTTCTCATGTTTTAAACAAATAAATCGAGAAACCGCTTATAAACCTTATATGACCTTGTTTTCTTTTCTTTGGACAGGCTACGCGAGGTTTAATACTCTTTTCAGGCATGTAAACCGAATATCAACCCCTCAGCTTCTTATGAAATTACACTTGTCCATTTTAGCTTTTCAGCACTAAATCTCTCAGAAAATTCCTAACAAGTTTTCGTTTGGGTTTCTACAGGTGAGATGGCCGGTTAAGCCTTTCTTCCACTGAGAGATTTTTATTGTTTTAGTCCAGCGGATGAAATGACCGGTTCCCAATTTTCACAGGTACTTCGGCGCTCATGATTATTCAGAGTCATGGTGTATGTTTTCAGCTACTTTAATAGTTAGGTTACAGCGTTTCCAGCCTAGGTTTTCTTTTTGTTTCGCTACAGAATAAGAGACAGTTATCTTTCAGAGAGTTTAGTCTAAACCTTATTCTATGTGTACAGGTTATTATTTTGCAATACGCACAATGTATTATTATTTTGGCTACCAGCGATCATGGCCAAGCCCTTTGACTACCCCGTCGTACTCTAGACCATATTGTTCTAACTAAACTCGGTGCAACTTGTAATACAAATAATTTCTTTCCTTATTTATGTGTCGCTCTGGGTTCTGGTTTGAAAGTCCTTTGGAAATGTTTATACTGTGATGATAAGCAATGGCACTGCTTCCATCGTCCGCAAGTACTTCTTAAGTTTATTTTCTTGAGCACGGTTATGCTTCTTATTAAAGTTCTTTACCTATTGAGTAATACAGTTCTCGGCCATGTCTTTAGCAGGTCGTGTATCTTTGTTGAAATGGCGTAAATTTGTGCATGCTCCCGAAAGAGAGTTTTCATGTTTAATATCAACAGTATTTCTGTCTCAAACTCGTTTGTAGCGTAGCATACGTTTTCTTTTCTACGATATCTTGTATCTGCTCATAAGTTAAGACTTAAGTTTTATAATTTAGATTAATTAAACCCTATTTTGGCACCGACCGCGTATAGTCTCAGGGGTATGAACAGGAGCGAGTAGGGTTTCCATTCCCAACTCAGCTCTACAATTTCGGCACTATAGCATACTCCTGTCAAGATGTGATTGGAATACTATTTGGATAGCACGTATATTCCTGTTTTCTTTTTATCGCAAGCAAGATAAATAACTACTGGTTCATTCTTCTTATTTATCCAACGTAAATGATTACTTGTGGTTTTGTGTGCCTGTTCCTTTCTTTCTATCCGTTGCTTAATAATGTAGGTACTTGTATTGTATTTCCATTAAAACCCTATGTTAACCCAGGTATATTCTTGCTTTTCTGTTATTCTGTTGTTATTCTGCTAACTTTCTTTTAAGTGCATCATATACAAATTTAAAGATTAACTGCTACAGAGTTCACGTTTCCAGACTTATCTACTATTTCCGGCCATATGTCTGAGAAGTATTTTCACAAATAATTATTAAACACTTTAACCATTACTGTAATCAACTATATCACATTTTAGTAGTGTAAATAGATAAACAGTAATTCCTGTATTATAACTTTGAACAAATTCTAAAGTACTTATCTGGTAGGACACGAATGCTCTCAAACTGTGGTCCTCCCAACCATCAAGGGAGGCAATGACGTCCTCCGCTTGCCCCCTAGCTCTAGAATTCAGTCAGTGCCACGGAAACAATGGATAAGCCTTCGGTTGTGACCTCTGGATCTCCAATCCAGTCACAACAGGCAAATCTGGCTATAAGGTTCTTTGCAAAAACTGTTCTCCACTGGTCTTCCACCCAGCGCTAGAGACTCTTGCCACTTCTCACCTTTTCTCCAGAAAATTCACAGAACCCCTATCCCTCTCCTGGGATTTTCTTTTATCCCTGGAGGGTAGGTAACTTTCCTCCAACTGTTTCCAATCACCCCTATTCTTAGAAATTTTTTTCCAATAGTTTAAGAGATTCCCTTTTTGTTTTATTTTTCTAACTCAGTAATGCAAAGTAAAATAATGTTTTTTTTTAGTTTCTTTTACCACGATAAAGTAAACAAATAATAACAAAATAACAAATTGTCTTATCAACTTATTCATGCTAATTAACTCTAAATAGATCTGGTCCGGTAATGACTCAGAGGTCCCTATGCTAGGGGGATGGCCCCTCTATCCCACACTGATCTAGAGTCTGAGGCAACAATGTTATTAACTTGTCGCTTCGTGCCTCTTGCTGACGGGAGCACTGTAAAAAATGACGTAATCTGTTGCACAGGATCTGCTCTAGGAGGAGGTTGGAGAATCTTTGTGTGAAGTCTTGTGGCCTCTTGTATGTACAAGGCTAGACATCTCTGGTCTCGGTATCGAAAGAAGCTAGATAAGGTCTGGATCGCTTTGAACAAGCAATGGAATCTCCCACGAATCTCATAATAAATGGGGCAGTGGAAGATGAAGTGCTCCTCCAACTCAATCTCTCAGAGGTGGCACAACTGGAAATCCTGTCTAACTGGGCAATCTAATGGTCAGTCTCAATCCGCAGTTTATGAGAACCTACTCTGATCTGACCAAAGGGAATTTGAAGTGTGTGCATCCAATGGCGAAGCGTGTAATGGGGTCGAACAATGAGTCCATCTCTCAACAACATGAAGTGCTCAGCATAGAAAGCCATCTTCGAACGCAACCCATCCTAAGAGTTTATCCAAATAACTTGTACATATTTCTTGTAAATATCTTCTCAAATGATTTTATTCAAATTAAAAATTCAAATTTAAAAATTTAAAAAATAATAATTTTCAATTAAAAAAAAAAAACAAAACAAAACAAATTTAATATTTAATTTTACAAAAACTTTAATAACCTTTGTAAATAGTTTTAAGAAAATTGCAAATTAATTTGAAGTCAAAACATTTTAAACTAAATTACTAATACCAAAATAACATGAGTGAATTCAAAATTTTGAAATTTCTATTAATTTTTAGATCATTTTGAATTATTTATAAAAAAAAATAATTTTAATTATATTCTATATGCCTTTTAAATTATTTTTTCTACAATAAATAAATTTAGATTACGGTGAATATTTGTTAGAAAATTTAAATAATTTTATATAATTTTAAATAAAATCAATATTAATAAATAATATAAAAATATAAATTATTTGTTATTATTTTTATTCATAAATTATAATTGGTCTATAAATTACTTTTATTATTTATTTTAATATTTTTATTCATAAAAATATTTTATAAACAAGTTTTTTTATATAGAAAAAGGTGAAAAAACAATTTATCTAAATATTTAAATAACATAGGTGCATGTGGTTATACATGTGGTTCCAAAGTTAGTTGTTGGGAATTAACCATTAAAAATTAGTTTTAGGAATTAGCTTTTAGGAAATTAGTAGTAAAATTTATTTATTTGTTCTTTTAGGAAATTAATTGTTGAATTTATTTATTTGTTTATTTATTTTATATAAATTGAATTAAATTAAATTAAATTATTATAAAAATATAGGATAAGAAATATTTATAAACATATGATGATGTTGATGGTGGTGGTTAACACTGAGACCAAACTTTGGTCTATCGGACCTAAAAAAACGAATTATTTTGTTTATTTTAAAATTGTACTCCTATGCTCAAAAAGCTTGGAGAGAAGCATCTTGAGCTCACTATAATTTTGACATGTTGAAAGGCTAGGAAGGTCGGTATTGCAACACAGATTATGAAATTGAGATCTAATGTGGGTGTACGCAGGGCACTCTAAAAGGAAATGATTTCCATCCTCAATGTTCATATTCTCACAGAGATGGCAAATCCTTTCCACCCATGGTGGTTTTAGGAACTGCCCAACGACCTGTTTCACTATGGAGCTCATGAGAGTTCGTTCTTATCTTGGTTATATTAATTTTTTCTTTGAGATAGTTAAAACAGAGAGATACTTTTGATCTTCTAGAGTAGGGTTGATGATCTCCTAATAATATCTTAATTTTCTTTTAGCCTCTAAATCTTTCTCACACCACATTTTCTCTTTAAACTTAGAAGTAACAATATTTTTAATGTTATTAATATTTTGCAATGCAACATTTTCATCGATCTCCCAATGGTTTAACCAGGCCTTAGTATAGACTTTATACCAACCTCGTTTGAGCCTTAGGTGGTTTTGACTGGAATTTAAAGCTAGCTAAGGAAGTCTATGGTCTCCCATGTTATTGATTTTGTGATTGTACAACAGGAGCCTAGTCATAGCTAGGCTCTCGATAGGGGAAAGATCCACTTCTATAAGGAGAATAAGATAGGGTGTATTGCTTTTAATTTTGAGGCAATACATTATAAAACGTTTTTGGATTTGCTCTATCTTTCTCCAAGATTCTCTAGAGATGTCGCAACCCCAAATCTCACATCCATACAAGATAACAAGAGTGACTAAAGTTTCAAAGAGGAGCTTCTTTTTATCCCACATCACAAGGTTTGTTGCTTTACAATTATTTTCAAGACCAAAATAAGGTTTCCACCCTCCATTAATCTTTTTCTCAATGCTATAGTTCCAGTTGAGCTTGTGATGAATATCAATTCCTAGATACTTGTAAGAAGACACTTCCTCCAAGTTGCTATTGTCATACACAAAATTAGTTATATGGAACAATTAGATTTGAAAGAAAATTAAATAATTATATTAAAATATGGAAAAATATTTTAATAAGAAAGTCAAAGAGAAGAGAAAAGAAACTAGAAAAATAAATAATAATAATATTTATTGATAATAATAATAATAAATAAATAAGTAATTAATTGTTGAATTTATTTTATATAAATAATATTAAATTAAAATAAATTATTATATAATTATAAAATAAAATTAAAAAATTTATAAATGTATATGGAACAATTAGATTTGAAGACAACATTAAAATTATTCAACAATTATATTAAAATATCCAAAAATATTTTAATTGGAAAGTCAAAGAAAAAATAATGATGTTGATGATTAACATCCATTAAGACCTATGTAGTGTATCGGACCTCAAGAAAAGAAAAGAAAAAATATATAATTGTGATTCTTCAAAAACTTGTTTCTATGATCAAAAAGAAGGGAAAGAAATGCTCCAAAATCGCTATAGTTGGGCTGACGTAATAAGTCAAGAAGATTGAAAGTGTAGCAAATGTTAGGGAATTGAGAGCAAATGTGAGTAAAAGTCGGGCAATTTAATAGGAAGTGTTTTTCATCTTCCACCCTCTTTGTATAGCAAATCTGACTTCTATCGTCCTTGGGAGCCTTGGGAGTAGACCACCGCCTGGTTTCACTACAAAGCTCTTGAGAATTAATTCTTATCTTAGTGATGTTCATTTTCTTCTTAGTGCTGGTCAACACGAAGAGATAATTCTGGTTTTCAAGGGTGGGTTTGATCACCTCCTTATAGCATCTTAGCTTCCTTTTACCCTCCAGCTCCTTATCATCCCAAAACTCACCCTTAAAATTGGAGTTAATAGTATATTTGACACTATCCATGCTTCCCATGATGATCTCCTCCTTAATCCCCTAATGGTTGAGCCAATATTGAGCAACTTTATGCCACCCACGCTTGAGGTGAAGGTGGGGATTTTGGCTAAAGTTAGAAGCAATTTTTGGGAGCCTTTTGGGTTCCATGTTGTAAAACTTCTTATACATCAAATATCTAAACATAGACGTACTTTCAATGGGGGACATGCCAACTTCGATCAAGAGGATATCTAAACATAGTCGTACTTTCAATGGGGGACAGACCAACTTTGATCAAGAGGATAGGATAGGAAGTATATTATTATTATTATTATTATTAAATAAATAAAAAGCAAACAAAATGAAGAAAAAAGAAAAGGGAAATCCAAACAGCATGTTTGCATTGAAAAATATTTATCAATATTTTAATATAATTTCTGAATAATTTTAATCTGATTTCAAATCTAATGGTTCCAGATACATTTATAAATATTTCTTATTTTATAATTATATAATAATTTAATTCAATTCAATTAACAAAAAAAATTTGTAACCTTGGTAGGACTACATCTTCATTATGTACAATATATCACCCCCATCTGGGCTTGGAATTGAACCAGTAACATGTGGAATTGAATTAGTGACTTCACATCAAGGAGTGCATTACCAAAGCACCCAATCACCATGTGGACAATTCAATTTAATATTATTTATATAAAATAAATAAACAAATAAATAAATTCAATGACTAATTTTGTATTTATTTATTATTATTATTATTATTATTTAATTTTATTTTCTCTTTTCTCTTTGAATTTCTTATTAAAATATTTTTAGATATTTTAATATAATTATTGAATAACTTTAATGTCTTTAATATGACTTTTTGAAAGAAAAAAAATCAGAATTATTTTTCCGACTTAATTTTTCTAAAATCCTTGAAGAATTCATTGAAATAACAAGTTTGATGGGTAAACTCTGCACAATCGAAGTGCCCTAGGGGTTTTTAGGGTGTTGAATCCATATATGCAGTCAAAAACCAATTTAAACTAGCAATTGCACCATCTGTTGCAAAGGAAACGGTGTAAAGCAGTAACATAGGAAAGAGTAGTATAGAAGAAACGCTCTCACATGAATCATGCAAGTAGGAAAGAGTAGTGCTCTCACATGAATCATCTGGGATAGCTACAAGAGTAGTATAGAGGAAATGCTCTCACCAGTGATATAGGAAAGAGTAGTATAGAAAAATTTCTCTCACATGAATCATGCAAGTAGGAAAGAGTAGTATAGAGGAAATGCTCTCACATGACTCATGCAGGATAGCTACAAGGAAATGCTCTCACATGAATCATGCGGGATAACTACAACTACAGAGATCGAACAACAGGATTGGGCTATTCAGTTACATAAGTACCAAAAAACAGATTTTCAATGGGGAAAAAAAAGATTACATCAAAACCATAGTAGCCCTAATGATAATTTAGATAAGGGAATAATACTTGAATAAAAATGCCATATTAAAAAATATAAATTCATTTAATTTTAAATTTATTAAATATTAAGTTTCTCAAAATAAAATCTTTTTCAAAAAAACAACAACCTAAAATAATTTAATTTCTCTTAAAATATAATAAATTCACACTCACTCATTAATCATTAAATAATACTCTTATTTTACCAAATAACCAAATATAATATTTCAAAAAAATGACACCTAAAATAATTTAATTTGTCTTAAAATATAATAAATTCACACAATCAATTAATCATTAAATCATATTCTTCTTTTTACCAAATATGACACATCAATGATGAAAACTTTAAAGTACAAATTTCATTAATTACTTTTTTCAATTATATATATAATTAGATGGTTTTTTTTCATGGAAAATGGACAATATGTAAATTTTATTTCATCAATAATCAAATTAGATAGTTCCCTAATAATTTAATATACCCTCATGATAATTTAGATAAGAGAATAATACTTGAATAAAAATGCCATTTAAAAAAATATAAATTCATTTAATTTTAAATTTATTACATATTAAGTTGCTGAGAATAATTTTTTTTCAAAAAATAAAAACCTAAAATAATTTAATTTTTCTTAAAATATATTAAATTCACACTCTCTCATTAATCATTAAATCATACTCTTATTTTACCCAATATAATATTTTTAAAAAAATGACACCTAAAATAATTTATTTTGTTTTAAAATATAATAAATTCACACTCTCATATTAATTAGTAAATCATATTCTTCTTTTTACTAAACATGACACATCAATGACATGAACTTTAAAGTACAAATTTCATTAATTATTTTTTTTCAATTTTATATATGTTGTAGTCTAAAAAAGTAATAGAATAGCCCAGAATTCGACAAAGATTTGGCAAAGATTTTATCAGAATCTTGTTTACAGTTGTTAAACTTCAATATTTTGGGTGTCCTAAGGGTTTTTGATAGTGTTGAATCTATTTCCACTCTCAAAAATGGATTCCAAACACTACAACTACCTCATTTAACTGGATTCTGGCAAAAACCTGTCGTCCGAGCTATTCTGTTGCCTAGGCAAACAACTTCTTTTATATATAACTAAATGTTTTTTTTTCACGACATTTTTTATAGTTAATTTTAATCGAAATCTCATTTATAGTTAATTTTAATCAAAATCTCATTGAAATTTTTAAAAACTAGAATTTAAATTGTTTAATGCCCATAAATTTTGGTGTTGAATCTATTTATACATTCCAAAATGTATTTTAACAAACAAAAAATTTTGAAATTATATTACCCAATTTTAATAAATTCCTGTAAAAAACAAAAAAAAACTATTTCTACTCCACTACCACCTATATACATATATTCTACCTTGTAAATGTAAGAGACAAAGTCACAGAAACAAAAAATATGTTCTGAGACGCTTTGGAACATTAATTGAAATTAGCCATAGCCTCGTACCATCCAATCTGGAGATCACCTCTAAGCTAAACTCCCAAAGGCTATACACATACTTTAAGTTTACACACAAAATATATGAATTGGGCTAATGTACCATACCAAATTAGCAATTCCAACCGAGGGGACAACAAGAACAGTATCGATAAGAAATATTATGAGAGCACCTGCAATAATATGTAGCCTTAGTTAATTCACCTCCTGAATGCTTTCCAATGATGGTCTCCATCCGTCGTTGTTGTGGATGCTTTGGTAACATTATCTTCTTTAACGTACTCGGCTTTACACTCACACTGAAGCAACAATGATTTTACCTTCGAAACACAAAATATGTTTCGAAACGCTTCGGAACATTAATTGAAATTAGCCATAGCCTCGTACCATCGAATCTGGAGATCGCCTCTAAGATAAATTCCCAAAGGCTATACACATACTTTAAGTTTACACACAAAATATATGAATTGGGCTAATGTACCATGCCAAATTAGCAATTCCAACCGACGGGACAACAAGCACAATATCGATAAGAAATATTTTGAGAGCGCCTGCAACTGCAACTTAACCATGGAAACATTATCTTCTTTAACATACTCAGCTTTACACTCATGTTGAAGCAACAATTATTTTCCCTTCATACAACCATGATCTGAAAGCAAGGCCTACAGTTCCCATTTCGTGATTACCATTTTAACTTTCAGAATACTGCTGCCATTGTGCAGACACTTAAATGAAAAAGATGGTTGAGTACTCGCACACCTTTCTCTGCTAATTCTGCCATTATCGATACTTGTGGCCTCTGGTAAAACAACGTCTTTGGAAAGAGAAGTCGAATTAGAAATAAGTAGCAGTCGATAAAGGTGTCCGGGAACCAACTTATTAACTGATTAAAAATAACAGTATTTAATCCTAAGGTAGAGAACATTTCAATCGTCTAACATCAAAATCAATGGTACATAATGGTACACGTAACAGTTTAAGAAAGTTGTTTTCAAATAAAAACGCTTTACAACGTAATAACAGAAATCAAGGTTTCACCACAAAATTTTCCCCTGAATTTCGTCAAGAAAATCCACCAAAAACTCCAAAAAATCGCATTAAAGACAATTCTAGTTTAATCTTGCTTTCAAATCTAATTGTGGGAGGATCAGAAGCTGGAGGGTAAAAGGAAACTAAGATACTACAAGGAAGTGATCAATCCCACCCTTGATAATCAGAATTAAGCAATAAGAAAAAAATGAACATCGCTATGATAAGAACTAATTCCCATGAGCTTCGGAATGAGACCGAGCGATGATCTATTCCCAAGACCCCTTCGAACGATAAAATCTGTCAGATTTGTGATTCTAAGCAGGTGGGAGATGAAAAACACTTCATTTTAGATTGCCCTACTCTTACTCATAGTGGCTCTCAATTCCCTACCATCTGCCACACTAGCAACCTTGGAGCACTTATTCCGTTGTCTTTGACCATAGAAACAAGATTCTGAAGAATCAAACTTAGATTATTTATCCTTTCTTAAGGTCCCATAGACCTCATTAATCTTAATAAATGGTAACCACCACCACCACCACCACCATCATCATCATAATAATAATTTAATTTAATCAATTTAATTTAATAATATTTATATAAAACAAATAAATAAATTCAACAACTAATTAACTAATTTTCTAATGGCTAATTCTCAACCAGTAGCTATAAAACCAAATGCATCTCTATTATTTAAAAAATTAGATAGATTAATTTTTTCACTTTTGTAAGAATAAACTATATTACCAAATCTTAATAATATCATTAATCAAAAAAATATCTTATTATAAAAAATTGTATTTATAATTTATCACAAATATATAATATCGCAAAAACTATTTATATATCTATTTTCTTTTAATAAATTATATGATATTAATATAATAATATATAAATATCTTAATGTAATGATTTCAAACTTCTTATTATATAACCTTGCGCATTAAAAATTCTGATATTTACTTTTTCAAGGTGTATGTAAGCTTTATAACTTGAATACAAAATTGTATGCTTCTGAAAGCTTTATAACTGGAATAAATAAAAAATTTAGTTACAAAAATGAACTGTAAACCAACTCTCCATTTTATTTATTTTAAGTATCTACTCATTTTTTTTATTTATAAATTTATTTTATTAACCTAACTTTAATACATGTAAAACAATCTGCATCATCACTTTTATTTATAATAATATTTTGTTAAATAACTTTTATATAGGCTTTATTTTAATAAATTGTATGTTGTAATTATAATGAGTATCTTTATATGATAGTTTCAAAAACTTATGGTTATTAACTTTGTGTAATGAAAATTCAAATATTTATTTTTAAAAAAGCTGTTATATATAGTTGGTGTAGTTGAGATGACCGATTGTTATATTTTTTTGGATTATAATTATATATATAAAGTATATATTTTTTATTTTGGGTAATTTTAATAAATAATATATTGAAATTTTAATTTACAAACTAAAAAATTAACATATTAATTAAATCAAGTTTAATTCATTACATATTAGAATTGAATCTAAATGAGAGTAGAATCAGATCTATATGAATTTTGGTTTTATCAAGGTTTAAGAAGGATAAAATTTTCCTAGGTGCAAATCTTGTTTTTTAGTGTAAAACTTGATGAAATTTTTGCATCTTGAGAAATTTGATCCCTCTCAAAGCTTGATATATATGTAGTTAAGATGGATCTAAATTGGTTTAACTATTAAAAATTTTATTTAATTTTTATTTGTGTGTAATTTAGCTCAAGGCCAAAATGTTTTAATTAATATTTTTATTTTTTATTTTTATTTTTATGTAAGTTAATCAAGTCAAAACTGTTTTGATAACACAACATAACAAGACATCACAACATCTCTTCTAAACTGGGTTGGAAAGTGCCTCTTTATACAAAAATGTAATAAAATTAAATTAAAAAAATATAATATATTTTGATTTAGAAATGAGAAATGATTTTTTGGCATATGGCATTCATGAGTCATGGTATTAGCTAACGATATTATAACAAACTCTATTTACAAGTTAATAAAGTTAACGAGAAAATGAAAGTGAATATCCATGATTAAAAATCTTATTATATTGTAAGTATTAAGATTTTATGTGCTTACTAATGAAAGTTAAATTATATGGTGAAATGGATCTTAATTTATAGCTATTATTTGTATCTTTTATAATTTAATGTGATAGAGGGTTTAAATATATCTTGAAAGTAATTATAAAATATTATCAAAGCCTATTTACAAGTTAATAATATCTATGGTAAAGTGAGTATAAGTATTCATGGTTAAAAATATTATTATATCGTAAATTTATTGTAAATATTAATGTTTTATATGTACTTATTAATTAAATTTATATGGTTAGATAATCATTACTTTATTTTATAAGGTAAATTGATCTTAACTTATAGCTATTATTTATATATTATATATTTAATGTGTTATGTATATTATGATTTTCTTTTATCTAAAAAGTTTTTCATAATTTTATAAATGAAAAAAAATTACAAAATAAAAATTGAATTTTATTATTTTTATTACTTTTAATATTTTTAAAATTTATGGCCAAACATTCATTTTTGAAAGGATTAAGGTTATTCATAAAGTTATGTATTGATAAAATTTCAAAAAAAAAAAATATTAATGAAATTCAAATTATAAAAAATAGTCAAAATCTCTCCTAACAAAAGCTTACCCAATATAATTCTCACTCGAACGGTATTTTTAATCAATTTTTTTATTAAAAGTTAAATGAAAAGAAAATACTAACTATTTCAAAAGAAGAAAAAAATTATATAGGGGAAAAACTTATTATAATTTAGTTGTCTATGTAAATGCAGATCGCTTCATCATCATTATTAAAAATAACTATTATCTGAAATCACTAATTGATGGTACATAAAGGAACAAGCTTTCGCTCTTATCATATGTTTTTGAATCTTAAATCATTAATCTATTTCCTTTTAAAAAATTCTTTCACCTAAATAAAAACACAATTAACTTCCTATGAAAAGACAACTTCTTAACTTCTTATTATACATATCCATAATAAACTATAATTTTAATATTATTATGATAAAATAAAAATTCAAATTTTTAAATATATTATTATAAATAAATTAAAAGTATTAATTAATATACGTACAATATTGTCTATCATCTATAAATATGGATAAAATTTAATGCGCATTTATGGTGAACCTTATACATCTAACATATCCATAATAAACTGTACTTTTAATATTATTATGATAAAATAAAAATTCAAAATTTTAAATATATTATTATAAATAAATAAAAAATATTAGTTAATGTACGTACAATATTGTCTATCATCAATAAAGTATAAATATGGATAAAATTTAATGCACATTTATTGTGAACCTTATCCATTTTCTGGAAGGTTAGAAACCGACGAACCGAGAAAATAATTATGTTGGCACCGCGTTTCTTCAAAACTGTCCACTAATATTTTCGGTTTCAGAAATGGAGTTGTCTTCACTACGATTTTTTTGAAGTTTAAAGTGTTGAAATTGGGTGAATTTTTGAGATAAAATTTTGATTTTTGTTATTTAAACTGGTCTTTTTACTCTATATATAAATTTAGTATCTTTAAAAATTTCTAAAACACTTCAATTGTGTAAAGTTAGTGATTAAGCTTCTCTTTTCAATAAATTTCTATAAGATTTTAAAAAAATTACACGGTAAAAAAGCACCACTAAAACTTCAAAAAATCGCACTAAAAATTACTCATTCAAAAACCATTTTTACCCAGATTTCCTATCCACCTCGTCTATCGCGTCAAAACCAGCCTGTTAATCACTGCTCATAAATCTTCAAGCTGAGCCACAGTGCCCGGGTTCTAATCCTCTACCTTTCCCGGGAAACCTTATATAATTCATTATGGCCGCAAGGATTCAGAGTGGAACACAGGCAGCAGCTGCAAGAATGACTAGAAGAAGTATCAGAGTAGCCCCATTTTTGCATACTGTTTATCCCTAATGTGTTTTTCAGCTGCAATGGTGTTTAAAAATTAATTTTGGGTATTGTCAATTACATCTGTTTTGGACTGGGAGGAGGAGCTTAATATGGTGCTCGAATTGGCCAGTGATGCTTAGCTGTGTGAGCTTTGTGATGTTTTATATATAATTGTTTTTTGAGATTTTTTAGAGTTTCTAATTGAGTAAAAATTTGAGGTTAAATTTTGATTTTTATTATTTAAACTGTGTTTTTACTGTATATATAATTAAGGTGAGTTATAATGTCATAATTTTGTTTTTAATATTGTCATAATTTTGTTTTTAATATAGCTGACTATTTGAAGAATCCATTCTTCAGATGAAAGAGAGAAAGAAAGACTTTTAAGTGTTACTCAAGATCTTGAACCAGGCGACAGCGTCGACTTATTGGCTCTGATACCAATTTCTGAATCATTCAGAGAGCTCGAAGAGCAAGATAGAGTAGAACAAAATCCGCTCAGAGATTTATTTGCTACTAGTAGTAGTCGTGTGATCAATGAGTCTGATCACCTGTATGAAGAAGTTGAGCCCCAAGCAAGATGGGTACTCCCAAACATTAAACCTTCTCAAGTATATAGTGATCTAGGAATTCTGGCACCTGAGCGCTGCCACTAGAGTTACTATTAAAAAGTCTGTGTCTAGTATCGAGGAAAATAGTGATCGAGTCCAGTTGATCCCTATTTTGAATCCCAAAGAACTTCAAGCCGAAGCCAAGAAGTTGGGAACTCAATTTTTACATTTGGGTTGTTTAAGAGTTGGCATTCATACATTGGTGCACCCTGGAGTAGATGCCTATGTGTTGGCCACAGTCCGTGACTTAACACATAATAAATACACTGATCCATTAATTGGAGGGATAGTGGCTCCACTATCTAATGGGACTGTTACTCAAATTTTTCAGTGTCTGTTTTTGATGAAACATTGGCCGATATTCTACAGCTTCAAATCCAAACGATGGGATTTGATATGAGGAAAAGAAGAAGGAATATCGCTATTCAATTCCGTGGTTGTTTTCGCCACACATCCACAATGTTTCCCGCTGTCCTCCATGCACCCAGCAGAGAATCTAAAACCAGTGTGGTTGTCCTCACAGATCCAAAAAATCAAAAGATAGAACATCAAGCTATCAAATGGGAGGATCTGCAATTTCCCCAGCACTGGACTGTTCTAAACCCCAGACCTCTGTCTATCCAGAAAATTACTTCTGCCAACATCATCGAAGATCAGTGTTCCGCTACCTTGTCTTTCCCCAGACAATCTACCATAGATCGCAGAAGATTAGAAGCTGAATGTAAAAAGTCGCCTCGTTACATTTCACCCGATTGTACAGATACGGGTTGTAGTTCTGTTGTTTCAAATTGTAGTCATGTAGCCCTTTTTGAATTTGCACAGTTTGTTAACTTTCAGCCAGTCAAAGTTGAATGTCCTCAGTGTCACCAAAGTGTCAATTTACAGAGTTTGGCCTATGCTGTTTTACACAGAAATCATAACCCCAGGACTGGTGAAGCACCACCCAGTACTTCTGTCAATCCTTGTCCAAACCCAAAGTGCTCAGACATTCCCTTTCCTCATGAAGATGAGCACCCACATGTTTTGATGATGCATCTTCTTCCCTCTCTTGAAGAAGAAGATCCCAGATTGACTGAATTATTGATAAACCAGCGACCACCCAAGAGTCCTAGGTATGGGTTGGGTTATATTGAACAAGCCAATAAATTGATACCAGAATGCAGATACAGAGATCTGCCCCCAGGATGTAAAAGACCTTCTGTACCTGAAATACATAAGTTCTACACTCTCATGGATGGATGTCCTAGAACTGGAATCCCTGCAGAATGGATGAAACAAATGATAAATTGGGATTTGTTTACCCATCCTCAAGCTGATGCCTTTGCAGCTGCTTATCCGAAAGAAGAGAAAATGAAATTAGCAGCAGAGTGGAAAGAATACATGGAAGAAAAGCAGGTATGGATTTCATTCTATTCCTGGAAGAAAAGAATGGAGAATGAAGTAGTATTAATCGCTGATACTACTACATCTTCCTCACATTCATGGACTGCAACTTATGGCAGTAAAATTGAGACCTCCACTACATCTCCTCCTTTTAGAAGTATTGTGTTAGGAGAAGGATCTAACACAGCCCATGCATCTCCTCTTGTTCCAAGAGATAATTCTTTGATGGGTAGTGAAGGAAGGATTCAGAAAGTGAGTGAGCAGATAAATTGGACCAATACTGCACTCACAGGATTGGAGAAGAATGTTGCAAAAACTGCCCTGGTCAAGGACCAGATTGATTCAGTTCAAGTTTCTGTGAATGATGTACATAGAGTCTTAAATTCTGTACAGTGTGACCTTCAAGTAGTTAGAAGTATTTCAGAAAATTCTTTTATTAAATTTGATGAGATTGAAAATTGTGTAATAGATCAGTCAATTGCTACCAGACAGTCTGTTTATAAACTGTCTGAAAAGTTTGAAGGACTGAATATCAAGAAAGCCAGCAAACCCATTCCAATGTCATTCATTGCTGGTAAAGGAAAAAGTGTTGTGCCCCATGAAATTCCAAAACCTGAGTTAAGTTCTCCTATCTCTCGGTTTCCTCATCTTATTCCTAGAGAAGTTCCTCAGTTGTCCCTTACCCCTGTGTTAGAGTCTAAACCTGAGTCTAAGCCAGCTGAAGAGAGATCTGAGAAAATTACCATTGCTGAAGTCATGAAGGACTCAGATTCTGAAAAACATGTCTTTCCTATCTATGAGCCTCTAGAGCCACAGTTTACCAGACATGCTCCTCCTGATCTTTTTGGTACAGGAAAGATTCCACAGAGAGAAACGTTCCATGAAGGGAGTCACAAGGAATGGAACATTGATAACATGTCTGCACAGCAGATCAGACAAATTCTGGACCAAATGATCATTGAATACAAGCTAATGTGTGTAGAAGGAAAGAGTGAGATTGAAGCCTGTAAAACAATAATGCAGTGTTTCACTGGCACATTGGCAAGGTGGTGGGAACTAGAATCTTCTCCTGCGTTGATTGAAAGAATGGAGAAAGAGATTCTAAAGGATGAACAAGGTGACATCATTTTCAACCCTGATGGCACTGCACAGACCAACATGATCGGTGCTCTCACAACATTGATTCAAGAACATTTTTGTGGTCTAGAATATGTTGCTGCAGATAAACATGAGATGATATTGATGAATCTAAAGTGCAACAACATTAATCAATATGAAGACTTCCATCGGGACTGGATACAGAGGATATTCTTGGTAAAAGATCCCAAGAATCTATTGTGGAAGCAAGTCTATCTAGCAGCCCTACCTTCAAAGCGAGTAGATATTATAAGGATGGAAGAAGCCTTCCCTTTACCTATGGAGACTTATGTGTGAGGAGACTTCAATGGTATAATAACAAAAGTTTTAATTTCTTTGTGTACCAGGTCAAAGATGCAGAAGTCTATTGACAAATTGAACAGACTTCCTGGTACTAAATCTTTTTGTAGCAGATATGGCATTACAGTGGATGATCCTCTTGTGCATAGAAAAAAGCATAAGAGACAAACAAAGAAGGCTTACAAAAGAAGTAAGTCTACTTACAAACTAAGCTCTGCTAAAAGAAGAGAGCTTCGCCGACCTAAGGAGCACAGACGACCTAAAGCCCCAAGAAGGCAATCCAAATGGAGGCCTAATACCCATTATTACCAGCCCCATGATATTCGGCCTAGAGATGCAAAAGTGGCCAAGATGAAAGATGTTGAATGCTGGTTATGTGGGCAAAAGGGACATACTTCAAATATATGTCCTACTGCCTTAGAGTCCAAAAGCGGTCTAGGAAAAAAGTCTGCTAAGTATGCAAAGAATAACAGCCTTCTACTTCACAGACCACTGTTAAGCAAGACCCTGACGCCTGTGCATACTGTAAATCCACTTCTCATCGCATCTCAGATTGTCCATCTTATCCAGGTCGTCGTCTCTCTTTACAGCAGCATGCCATTATTTCTTCTGCTAGTTCTTCCTCCGATGGCTACTCTTCTTCCTCTTCAGAAGAGCAAGTCAATATGTATTGTCACTGTTCAGACCCCGATGCCTGTAAATGTGATTCTTCTTCTGAGTCTGACTCTTCTTATTCTTCAGCCGTGGAAGATCCACCTCATGTCCTCATGGCCCAAACTGATGATGATCTGAAAGTTTTTGCCCAGATTCGAGCCATGGATGAAGCAGATCTGAAAAATGCTCTCCTTTCTGCCTACATGAAGAATCTTCCTGGTTCTTCCCCTTCTTCCAGTTCCTCTAAGAAGCCTAATTTTGTCGAAGCTTCTTATGAGCGCAATACAAAGACGTATCTCCAACAACATAGCAAAGCTCGTGGACTCACTTTGAGGGAGGTGAGCAAGGAGATACATGATCTGAAAACTGAGGTGCGCAACCTCAAAAATGATATTGCTGTTTTAAAAACTCAAAATAATCAGCCTGCATCCTCAACAGCAGTTTTGTCAAAACCGCCGACCAATTATATTCTACACACTCAGCCACAAACTGAAGTCCAGACTGCATCGGGCAAATTTGTTTCATCAGGCTTCAGTGAAATTGGGGACATGCAAGTCCTCGCAGTTCAGTATCAGCAGCACCATATTCTGGTAAATCTCTGTGTTGCTGGAAATATTTATAAGGTTATTGCTTTAATTGATTCTGGTTCAGATCTTAACCTTATATCTAAACATATAATCCCTTCGAGATATTGGACCACAGCAGAAAAAGAAGTTCAGGGATTAGGAATGAAACAATTGAAGTTTGAAGTTTCTGCAGCCACTGTCTGTTTTGATTCAAAATGTGTTAAATTATCCTTAGCAGTCTCTGACATCCCAGTAGATTGTATTTTGGGTAATGTATTTTTAGCAGCAGTTGAGCCACATGGGTCATTTAGATTTCCTGATGGATCTGCAGGAATCTTTATTACTGTTTCTGGTAAAAGATTTGAACTACCATATGTGTCAAGAAACAGAATCTCACCCATGGTGCAGATGATAAAAGAAAAGGAGAAAAAGCTTCAAGCTATTGAGAAAAGCCTGGTCGAGCTCAAAGACCATAAGGAGACTATCAGAGTTGAAGAACAATTGAGCTCTCCAGAGGTTCAGAAAAAGATTGCTGAAATCCAGAAAGAGTTTGAAGAAATGTGCTGCTCAGAAGAACCGAATGCCTTTTGGCATAGAAAGCAGCACATCATTGAGTTGCCCTACAAAGAGGGATATATTGGCAAACCTTGTAAGTCAAGGAGCATCCCTATGTCTGTTCATGACAGGCAACATTGTCAGAAAGAAATTGAGCAGCTTTTACAGAAGAAGTTGATCAGAGAATCTAGTAGCCCATGGAACTGCTATGGATTCTATGTAAATAAGAGAAGCGAACAAGTCAGAGGAGTTCCAAGATTAGTGATAAATTATAAGCCTCTGAACAATGTGTTAGCAGATGACACTTACCCAATCCCTCACAAAGGAGATTTGATAAGGAGAATTTCAGGAGCTAAGGTGTTTTCCAAATTTGATTTGAAGTCTGGCTTCTGGCAGGTTGCCATTGCAGAAGGAGATAGATGGAAGACCGCATTCAGTGTCCCTCATGGACATTATGAATGGAACGTGATGCCTTTTGGATTGAAGCATGCGCCATCCAAATTCCAAAAGGTAATGGATTCTATTTTCAAGCCTTAAGCAGATTGGTTGCTTGCATATATAGATGATCTGCTAATATTTTCAAAGAATTTGAATGACCACTTCAGACATCTGAAAATCTTTATGAAGTTGGTCAAAAGAAATGGTCTTGTCCTAAGCAAGAAGAAAATGGAATTGTGCAAAACAAGGATTAAGTTCTTAGGACATGAAATAGAGAATGGCCAGATTGCTTTACAAAAACATGCACTGGGGTTTGCAGATAAGTTTCCAGATGTCATCATTGACAAAACCCAGTTGCAGAGGTTTTTGGGTTGCCTCAATTATGTAAGCAATTTCTATCCAGACTGTGCCATTGATAGATCTCTGTTGAACCAGAGATTAAGAAAAAACCCAAAGCCTTGGACTGACAAGCACACCCAAGCAGTCAGAGAAATTAAGTCTAAGGTAAGAAATCTGCCCATATTATATGTTGCTGATGATGATTATTTTAAGATCGTTGAAACGGACGCCAGCAACATTGGATGGGGAGGTGTGCTGAAGCAAAAGCCAACAGAAGACGAGCCGAAAGAAAAAGAACAGGTTGTTCTGTTTGTCTCTGGAGTCTGGAGCAAAGCTGAGAAAAATTATGCTCCTATAGAGAAAGAGGTAAAGGTAGCATGGAACTGCATGAAAAAGTTTTCGGTACATTTGGCTAATAAGTATTTCCTGCTTAGAACAGATGCTAAAGCACTGGAGAAGGTTTTGACAAAAGAAATCAAGAACCCCGAAGATGCAAAATTTGCACGATGGCAAGCTCTTTTTGCATATTTTAGTTTTAAGGTTGAACATATTAGAGGTTCTGACAATTGTATTCCAGATTTCTTAAGCAGGAAATACATCCAGCATCAAGAACATGAGAATGGCCCTGAAGAAAATGTGCAGCTTCATTGCATGGTCATTCTGACAGAATGGAATCAGGCCAACAAAAGAGAAGAACTCAAATACATTGCAGATGATGAACCTTGGCCTGTGTATGCAGAAAAGTGGAGGCCAACTTGGATCCTCAGAAACACTCAAGTGCTCGACGGTAATTTGCAAAATCACACAGATTTGCAGCACTTGGTCTCAGGAAGGAAAGTGTACCCGAAAGGTAATAGGTGGATACATGAAATGATGTATTCACACAGCATGGCAGCTTCGCATGAAGCTGAGAGGTCACTTTCAGAAGACTTTTGGGATTTGTATGTCATAAGCACTGGTGGCAGTGACAGAACCTAATACCCCATCCAAAACCAAATGAAGGTCATAACAATCTTCGTGACCCGTGGATGAAGGAAATTGAAACCAAGCAGCTATGCTCACGGACAAAAGTCCAAATATGGAGCATCTGACTGGATGAAATTCCAGCCAGGATGTTAACTACAGTTCAAATTAAGAATATTTTAAGGGAGGCCTGCTACTGCTCCTTATGCTATTCTAATCGGCCTTTAATACAAAAGCAAAGGGTAAAAGGCACCTTTTAGATCCGGCCTCGTTACTTTGATATCAGCGTTATTTTTTTTAGCATGAGACCTCTCAGTAAGTACACAGTAGAGCTTAATAAAAAGCATTTAAGATGGTGTAAAACAACAGTGAAGCAAATTACAAGGAAAAACGGTTCGATTGATCAACTGAATTTTATAGAAATCTGAGGATTTATGTTAAATTATTTTACATGGTCTATTTTGAAAGTTTTTTCGGTTTATTTTTCGGTCTAATTTGTTTTCTTCAGAATCTAGCGAAAATTTGTTGAAATCACTTGTAAACTCTATATAATCCGAATACCCAATAGGTTTTTCTTACTGCTGAATCTATATATCCAATTAAAAACAGATTTTAAACCACAAAGATCAAAATTTGATAAAAAAAATTACAGAATTCAGGCCAAAAACTCTAAACAGCGCTAATTAGAATCACCAAAAAATCATTGGGATCAAGAACTTAGTAGAACTATACCGAAGATCGATTTTTTTTACCAGATTTAAGACGGCATTTTCCGAAAAAAATTTACTTTTAAGTCCTTATATACTCCACCGTCCGGAACTCACCCAACTCTGATAAGCCGTACTTTGCCAAACCATCTACTGCACTCAACCTGGCTTGGTGATCAATCACTTGAACCCAAGGGCGTTGCCCTTTAAGAACCTCTCTTTGCAGTTAGAGCATCTATTAGATATATTGACTTCGGGCTTTTAATTGATCTATTGATTTCAGACTTCTAATCGACCAAATTTTTCCATGATCTTTACGAAAATTTGCTGCTTTTTTTTTTAAATCTCAGAGACGACTAGAAAAGACAAGCAAAATTCTTACCGGTTGGGTTTCTCCTAGTCCATGCTTCAGGGCCTGACAGGTTGCCTTATTGACCAGAGAAAACGAAGGAGAGCTAGTCTCGTCCTTCACTTTGGTGCTGTATGTCTCATCCCTCACCCATTGCTATAAAGGTAAAATCGAATCAGCAAACTCAGAAGATCAGACCATCGCAAACCTCATATAAAACATATAGATTTGCAGAAATTACGGAACTAAAATACCTGGGACTTGTCATTGGCATTCCCGTGGACCAAAACGATAGATCCATTACGGATCGCGAGCCAAAAGTCAGGGTTAGCCTTGCAAAGAACCCTCACGACCTGTCCCCGCGGCAGAGCGGACTCGTATCTAGGCCGCGGGAACGAACCCTCTGTAGGCCCGTGTCCAGGCCGCGAGAACGAACCCTCCGTAGGCCCGTGGCCAGGCCGCGGAATCGAACCCTCGGAAGTCCCATAGCTAGGTCGCGGGAACGAATCGGAGGGAGTGTCACATTCTGGTCTCTGAAATGGACGCTGATATTCGTGTTGTACGACATGCCCAAATCCCTGATGAGCAGGATATTCTTCTCCCTGTGAAAAGGGTTGGTGAGCATGATGTTCTACCTGGGCGTAGGGCTGGGGCGGAGGCGGTGGGGCGTAATACCCTGGTTCTTCGAATCGGGTTCCCGGGGGAGGATAATATTCTCCGCCTCTGGGAGGAGGGCGAAATTCTGGACTCGGCTGAAAACCGTGACGATGGTGTTCGTGTTCGCGGCGTTCTTCTTCATGATCTTTATGGGGATGATAGGAGTGGTGCCCGTGTGGAAATTCCATGAAGTTAATTACTGGTGCAATGCAGAGATTCTAAAAAATGAGAACGAAGGAATGCAGGGGAAACAAAAATCAAGAAGCAATTTGCAGCCAAAAGCATGCAATTCAGAAATTCTCAATAGTGTCAATGAAAGAATGCACGGGAACCAAAAATAAAGAAGCAATTTGCGTCGAACAGATGATCGGTACAGGTTGCTCAGGACAAGTATGTTATCCATTGTGACCGTTGGATTGGCCCGACAGAGAAACATCATCAACTATACAGGTTGCTCAGGACAAGGTTACAGGTCGGTACAGGTTGCTCGGGACAAGGTTTGATGCGTATGTTATCCATTGTGACCGTTGGATTGGCGCGACAGAGAAACAACATCAACTTTACCCATTGAACAAATTGGAAAGGCAATTGGGTGGCGTGCAAAAAAAAGCGATTGGGTAAAGTTGCCTTTGCCTTGGAGCCAAGTAAACTTGGCGAATTTTAACTACTTTTTAGAAAAAAGATTTGGAAAACTTCACTTGATAAGGAATTTTAAATATTTTTTCTAGGGCGCTGATTTATTATTATTATTTAAGAGAAATTACTTAGTATTTTAGTAGTTTTTTAAGCGTGATTTTTTGGAAATTTTTCTAAATTGTCTTGAATGAGAGAGGGATTCATTGAAATCATTTAATGGCGGAATTCTTCACAATTGAAGTGCATTAGAGGTTTTTGAGGGTGGTGAATTTATATATAGTAAAAAAAAAACTAATTTAAACAACACAAATCAAGATTTGGTCACAATTTTTTTCGCTGGATTTCGACCAAAAGTCTCCAAAAAATCGCACTTCAAAACTACTCCCTTGGAATTAGTGGTTGGTTGGTAGTTTGTAAGTGGACAGGTTTTTATTCTTGTCAATTGTCTCTCTTGCACCATTCCCAAAAGTCGCACTTAAAGACTATTCCCTTAGAATTAGTTGTTGGTTGGTAGTGTGTAAGTGGACATGTTTTTATTCTTGCTAATTGTCTCTCTTGCACCATTAACATGTCCCTTGGAATTAGTGGTTGGTTGGTAGTTTGTAAGTGGACAGGGTTTTATTCTTGCAGATTGTCTCTCTCGCACCATTCCCAAAAGTCACACTTAAAGACTACTCCCTTAGAATTAATTGTTGGTTGGTAGTGTGTAAGTGGACATGTTTTTATTCTTGCTAATTGTCTCTCTTGCACCATTAACATGTTCGCCCAAAAAAAATTAAATACTTTTTAAAGTGAAACAAGTGTAATGTGTAGTATGCAAAAAGTAATGTTTGAACAAATTCATAAATCTAAGAATGAAACACAATTAAATAAGATTAAATGAAATAACGAAAGTAATTAATGGACTAGATAATCTTGAAGCAAAATAGAGATAGGTGCATAGATAATTTTGGATGAAACACTAGCCCCAACATCATTGATTGTTACAAAAGTTAAGAGTTTATTAAAATGTGTTTGTGCATGTTTTATTCATTTTTAGCTTATAAGACCAAATAACGAGGAGAAATTACAATGTCTAATATATTTATATTAGATCATGTATATATATATATATATATGATATAAATGAAATAAAGTTTTTTTTTAAAAGCTAAATATTGTAACAAACTATTTATTTAACTTTAAATTTATACTCATCCTAATTCAATAGTAAATAAATTATATATGGTAGAATTTATATGTCCAAAAAAAAGTCAAATTAATATTAAGTATCACATGTCATCTTATTCTGATTCATATGTAATAAAATATTTGATATAAAAAATTACAATGTCTAGTATATTAAAATAAAAAATTAGTTACACAAAAGTTTAAGTGTGAGTTCAAAATATTCCTAAAAAATATTTTATTTTTATTTTTATATTTTCAAGTGATGATTAAATTTGTGAAGAGAAAAAAAAATCTTACTTCTTGTAGTGTTGACTTAAATTTCATTTTTTTATAGTGCATCATGATTTAGAATTGAATTGTGAAAAAATATATAATATGGGTAAGGTTTATTAAGGAAAATTTTTGAACCAAGTGCATTCAATAATAAAAATGAAGGGAAAAATATGAAGAAAATCAACAAAGGAAAAATCTGTGTCATATGTACAAAAAAATCCATGGAAAAGAAAAAAAGAAAAAAATTATAATTAATTTATAGAAAACACTTGGTGATTAGGTAAGATAAAATAATGATATTAATGTCCAACGAATGACCACAAAAGTAGTTCAATGGGACTGCAGAGAGTACAATGATGTCGATACAAGGAGTACCAAAAGGTCTCCTATATAAAGAGCAAGAAATAAGAAATAAAGCAAGAAAAAACATGATGTCTGAAAACCAAAATGAGTAAAGTCCTGGACTCCAAGTGCAGAGGGCACAAGATAATGGTCCACTAAATCTCTCTCCTAACACTCGAGGTCGAATGCAAAAAACTCAAGATGGAGTGTTGTCTCGAGGGAGGGCTAGGGGAGGATATGGAACCTTTGTTACGTTGTTGCTGAGAAGAATTGATATGTCGTTGATGACTAAGT